>VZRI01008054.1:0-82367 GCA_013397515.1 Upupa epops
AGCAACCATAATGGGGGATTAGGGGGTTAACCCACGGGGATTAAAGGCAAATGAGCTGTGGCAAAAGGACGTTACCCATGTAAATAGTTTTGGTCGCCTTAAATATGTGCACATGACGATTGACACCTATAGCAAGTTCATGTGGGCCTCTGCCCAGGCTGGAGAGAAGGCATTGCAGGTAATAAGACATCTGACTAGCTGCTTCGCTGTAATGGGAGTATGTCAACAACTAAAAACAGATAATGGCCCTGCGTATGTAAGCATTAAGGTACAGACCTTCCTGAGACAATGGGGAATTAAGCATGTTACGGGTATTCCCTACTCCCCCACAGGACATGCAATTGTGGAGCGAGCTAATGGCCTGTTAAAGAGGTATCTGGGAAAGTATGAGGGAATTCATGATCCACAGGAAAAGTTGATGAAAGCCCTTTTTGTAATCAACCACCTGTGTGTTTTTGGGACGGTTGATGTTCCGCCAGTGATAACTCACTTTGGTCCTAAAGAAACTCATCAGCAAGCCCCTGATGTGGGTCAGGTATAAGGACCTGAGGATGGGACAATGGCTCGGTCCCGCCAAGGTTATCTATTGGGGAAGAGGGTATCTCTGTCTTTCTACCCCTACAGGCCCTGAGTGGATACCAACGCGTTGGGCAAAACCAACTCTTCTGACTCCAGGTACGTGGGACAAACTGGCATCTACAGCCGACAGCGGTGGAAGCCCAGATTGAAAACAATGAAGTCTGCTCTTATTGACAATAGCAAAAATGATTGCTGGAAAAACTCTTTTATGGTCAATTTTTGTGTTTTATGGCAGTATCGCTGATCCCATGCATATAGACCCAAGAACTAATATCTGGGTCACGTGGGCAAACCAGACGAAGACCACTTCCTTTTGTCTGNATCACTCCCTTTTGCCTGTCTTTGGCATCTGCTACGGAACCTTTTAAAACTTGTTTGATTGGCATTCCTGGGTTTGATAAACTCACCTTTAAAGGTTGGGCTAGCAGCACCTGTAATACCACTGACAGCAATATTAGTTGCACAGCTCGACTCTTGAGTAACCTAAACCACTCATTGCCCTGGGATCCCCAGGAAGCAGAGCTTTTAGGTAGCAGAATGCTTGACGAAGCAAAAGGAGAAAGTGGGTGTATCACGTTCGGCAACTATATGAATCATGAGTATTCACGATATGACAACTTGGCTTACGCCCAAAACTTATCCATTTTGGAGTAGCTCAAAGATGTGTGGGCGAACTGGAAGTTATGGTTGGGGAAATAATGAAGCAAGAATATGGGTCAACGATAGCGCAACAGCCCTACCACCTAATGTGTATTTGATTTGTGGAGATCGGGCATATAAAGCAGGACATGTTACTAGGGATGTAGCTGTAAGTTTATATAAACAGAAGATAAGAATGTAGTTGCTAAGGGTGAGATAAGGCTGAACGAGCTAACCAATAATGAGCTCAGTTTCTGCGATATGTATGAACCTAATTAGCAATGCTATAAATGTGGCCTTCTGATTGCAATAAAACGAGACTTTCTGATCATCATCGGATGGTGTTTGTCTCCCGCCGATCTGATAAATGGTGACAGTGCACTCACTGTGGTGAGACATAATATGCTGGTCTTCAGAAGTATTCAGCCTAAAGATGTGGCAAACAGGATTTCTAAAGCTCTGGACTTTTCAGTGGGAGCTTCCTAAGCTTCCATCAAAAAGGTTGTTTTCCAAAACACAATGTCCTCAGAGAAAGCTAAGATGCCTAACTGCTGCTGTACAGTTTTGAACACTGTTCCAGAACTAAGTAGAAGCTAGCTGTATTGCAAGTAGCTTATCCCTGTTTAGCTGTTCTATGAATAATCTATCCAACCTAAAGAAATCGACAACTCAGAGAAAGTAACAACAGACCTTTCAAAAAAACTCAGCAAGCCTATGTCTTGTAGGCAGAATATACTTCGAACTAGCTTGCTTTCCAAAGAAAGTATAAGGAACAAATCTCACAGGAAACAGATGGTTTTACCCTGTATTTTATCCATTCAGAAGAATGGTACATTTTTGCTTTTGCAAAGTAAGTTCGATTATTTTATTTGACTTGTTACTCAATAGTTAAATAGTTAGCTTTGACTCTTCAGATTTAAGCTGGCTCAAGTCAAGATCAGGCAGGGTTGAAGGCCTAGTTCATGGAGGACCTTAATCTAGTTGAGCTCTGGGGTAGAATCCCAGAATTATAAAATTTCCACAAGGAAAGTTTGTATGGACATCTGTTTCAGTTGTTGAAAGTGAGAAGATTTTGCAACATAGGAAAGATTTAGGATTCTTATTTTTGTTATTTTTTAAATCTTATGTAACAAAGGCTAAGTTAGAAACAAAAATTTGAAATGTTTCATTCAAACTATTAAATGGAACTCAGAAGTGTCAGAATCTGACTTCATAGTGTGAGAGTTAAATGAGCTTATTGCAAAAAGCATTTTCATATAGTGAGAGATATTTCTATTTTTTGTGGAAGTCCTGCAGATTTGTTTGGACTGATTAATTCTGTTTAATATTTTCTAACTTTTATTTGCCTAATGAAGTTTATAAACTGATTTTGAAAAAATAAAGTCCAACAACTCAACTTAGTTGTTTTTGCTTGAATAGATTATTGCAGACATAAGCTTATATATTAAATAAATTAATAAATGTGATTATTTTTCAACTAACAGATATCCCACCTTCTTCCCAAATAAATTAATGGTTATATGCACCTGTGTGAAAGACTACACCTTTCATCACATTTCATTGATAACTGCAACTGTTTGATCTCCTTCTCACCTTACAGAACACAGTTTGTTGTGCCAAATGTTGTCTCCCCTTGCAGGGAACTTATTTGATCACATAGGGTCCAATTGATTTCTGATTTAAGTCAGGAAGGAATTACAAAAGGCATTACACCAGTGAAGGTATTACCAATGCTATTAGCAGTAACAGAAGTAGTTTAGCACAGGTAACAGTAGATGCTGTAGTAAAGACTCATCTAAACTGTGTCATTAGCTACTCACACCCATTCCGCTGGTGCAAAGGCGACCCTGTTTTTGGTTACTGTGGGATGGCAGGGCTGGGTAAGGTCCTCCTGCACAGCCGTAGACAGGGCTACCCTGCCATCCCTCCACCATAATCCCCTGATCAGCCTGATGCTTCTTTAGCATCATCTGCTGCCCTGGCAGGCAGTGACCTAAAAAGTGTTAATCCTGTTTACATTTTCAAGGTCAAAGTGGAACATCCACCCACTTTGTTTGTTTTACAATGGAAAAAAGACCAAGTAACTAGTCGATTAGAGGGAAAATGTTGTTTCAAGCAGTGTATTAGTACCCTGTAACTAGCTGTGATAATCTGAGTTGATTCTGTTTGAACAACACGTCGTAAATTTCTTTTGTAGCAGTGTCTTTCCTGGGGTTCAGGGAAAAAGAGAGGAGCCTGGAACTCAGATATTTTTTAAATCCAAATTTAAGTTTGTTAGGAGCATAATTTCTATTGAGAAAACATACAGAAATGTAAATCTTTTATCTCTTCCTGCAATACTGGAATAATTTCTTACATGAAAAAGAGACAGTGAAAATATTTGGGGTTTTTTCATTCTGAGCAGAAAAAAGTTGAAGGAACACACACTCCCTCCCCCATATTTAAGAAGAAAAGTCTGAAAGTAAATTGTGGCTTCTCTTTTTCTTTTTTTCTCTCTTTAAAGTAACCTTAAATATTATGCAGTAACAACTAAACCACTTGAGCAGGATACCGAGTATTATAAATATATGCAGCATTCAACTTCTGATATTGCTTCATGAGAAAACAAACTGTGCTTTTTTTGTTCTTGTTAGCTTTTGGGTCTTACATTCAGTTCTTTTTAATTTCTTAGTCTAACAGGTACATGTTGAAGTTTCACATTAGTGAAGCTAATTTTGCTGTCTTAATGTTTTGGATATCAGAAGAAAGATACAATGCACAGGAAGGAGGAACTGAAAAACTGCTGCTAGACGTTGCAGAATCATCAAACAACTATCTTATCAACAAATAAATGTCCTGTCTTTTTTCTATAGTAAAGCAATTTCATGTAAGATAAATAGTTATCAGTCACTCTTGTGTATGATACAGCCAGAAGAGTCCAAGATGTGCATATTTTGACACATTTATTCTAATAGCACTTTAAAAGTGAGACCTTTTGCCTTGGTAATAGATGTGTGATGTGTACTGCTTCCTTGCTATTTAGATCTTTGAAACAAATACTTGTTATTCAAAGACATACATGTGCATTACACATGCAGGGATCCTGCAGGGATCTCCTACTCCTTACTCATGCAAGGATGAGGCTTCATGGGAGACCGGTAAATATTATGTCCAGGTGAATGAGTTACACCACAGTACCGAAAGGAAGATTGTCTGAGCAGTGTTTGACCTTGAACTGGTAAGTGTAATCCTGTGTACTTAAAGGGACTTCCCAGTGTAAAAAGGTACTCTTGATGCTAGGTCCTCATTTAATGAATCCAAGTAAGAACTGAAATTTGCATCCTCAGCTACCTACTATTTTGCTGTCCAAGTACAATAAATAAGGAACAAACCTTATCTGGCAGTGAAATTTAGAGTATGAGCTGGCACATAAATATGAGAAGTAAGCTAAGGAAGTGGATTTGGGGAGATAAGCATAAAACATTATCCTCTAAATGCACACGTGCGCTTTTTTTCCCCCTCTAAAATGAACTGTATGACATACCCAGTGAAGTCTAATTCTTCTTTAACTCAGAGAACCTTTAGACTAATGTAACCCACTGACTTCAGCAATAAACCTCTTGAACTTGTATCATCTAAGTGAAAAGAGGATCAGGGTTAATTTGCACACTTACAAACATGCCCTGTGAAACAGTCAAGTTCCACGATTATTTTATTACTGTATTCATTAACCATCTAGCAACTGCTTTTCTTTAAAAATAGCATTCTACAAAAGCACATCCATCCATCTCCTTTCTTGAAGCCATCTGGGAGAAGAATGGAAAGCTATTAAGACATACTTTATGAAAAAGCACTTTTTTTTAAAACCCCCCTAGCCATGAATTCATGGATAGCAATCATTTTGTCCCAAATATATAGGTCTGACCAACTTACAGAAAATCTAAAAAGAGATCTGTGAGGGAGTCATGAGAAACTTACAAGTCCTTGGAGTTGTAGGATAGGTTTGCTACATGAAGTACTTGAATATGATGAATTGTGGCCTAGAGTCTCAGAAAAGGTAGAAAGAAGATAGTGCAGTACCAGGAGGCAAAATCTCCTTAAAATACCACTATGTGGTAGTGTATGCTAAATAAAACTTTTTCATTCCTGGTATGACAGGTGAAGTTTTTCCTTCCAAATTCATTCAGGTTTAAATCCAATGAAAGATGAGAAAATTCTTACGGCTAGAAATCGACAGTTTGGATGGCTTTTGGAAGCATATAATGTGGAAACTATTGCTGCAGGTCTCTTGGTTAGAAAAACTCCATAACTGTTTATTCTGTAACATGAATTATATAGTCGCAAGTACGTGGCATGAAGAAATCACTTAGCGTAACATACAGTAAATATCAACATAGAACCAGGGAAAGAAAAAGAAATGAAAACCCTTGTCAAAACATTCAGACCTTTCACAGTATCAGATTTCACATTACAGAAATATTAAATCCTGTTTTTACTGTGTTTGTAGTAGAATTTAGTGAAATGAGCCTATGTTCTAGCACACTTGACTATCCTAAACAATTGCACAGTCACAAAAACCCAGAAGCCCTCACATTTCTACTTTGCACCATACTTGAGACTCTGTGCATTAATCAAACATGGAAGAATGAATGTCACAAAAAGACTTACTCTGTGAGCACAATGGTCCTGGAATAGTGCATACTGGCTACGGCCTTAGTGTATTTTCTCCTAAAGCTTATAAAACAAGCAAACTTTTACTTAGAAAAATGCTGAAGAATCTAGAATACTCTTGCCAGTAAACAGATTACCTTGTCACTGCAGGTAATTATGCTGCTTACTTCTAAACAATGCATAAAATCAGTTTTAATTGAAAAATAATTTATGCCCAGCTGAGTCATGCCCATTTAGGAAAAAGTAAAATACTGACCTAAGAAAGTTCAGATGCAGAATGCATTTTCACAGTAGCACCCACTTCTTTCAACCCAGTTTTCCAATCAGATTGACAGAAGGATAGAGAGGTCAAATGATTTGGATGAAGTCAGACTCATGCTGAGCTTATCCCCAAGATCATCTTGACTTCATCGTCTTTCATTGTAACGACTTAACAGACAGTTTCTATCTATTTTAGTCTTTAGTATCTTCCTTTGTAGCTCAGATTGTTAAATTCTGTTCTATCTCTACCAGTCATATGACAAATGCCATGAACCTTTGGAAACCAGACAGGGCAATGCTGTGATTCAGTCCAGACTCAAGACAGTATTCCAAATCAGGAAAGTATTTTGCATGGCTTAGCTTAAAATATACGTGAATCTTGTGAAACTCAGCTAGGCTTAAATGAATGCTTAAGCAGGCATGGCAGGTAAAACTTGTAGACAGGTTTATACAGGTTATATGAGAGACACTGTTTTGCCTGGAGAGGTGACTTAATCCCATGCTGCCAATGTATTTGGATACTTAAGGTAAATGTATTAAGTTTTAGGATATGGGACATGTAAGGACCTTGCACAGGTGTACGGAGAATATTAAATATTAAGACAACTTCAGAAAAAGGACAACTTGGTGTCACCTTCTAAAACGTTTAAGTTTCTAAGCCTGCTTGCTATGCTTTTTGTTACACAAAGAATATAAATAGTAAACCACTTCTTAACTACTCCAGAGTAGTCTGACACTTGTGTCATCCATTAAAAATCACCATATGTTAGTTTTGTTTTTCACATTGATAGAAAACTGGATTCACTTTTTCAGTCATTACTTCTTTATAGATAGTCCTTCAAGAGTCCTTTTATAGCCCTTCATCATACAATGGCACAGACCAGAAAGAAGTACTGAACCTGGTGAGCAAAGAAAACCCTTTTAATGCCTCTACAATGCGTTTGCAAGAGTTTTGTCTTTCCCTGGAAGGTGACTAAGAACAAGAAAGACTGGGTGTACAAATGGAGTCCCAAAAAACTCCAAACACACAGTAGGAAAAAAGGTCAGCAAATATATAAGGATCAGAGAACATCTGCAGGGAAAGACTGAACGAATGAGGTAGCCAAAGACCTGGTTGGAAGCCCAGAGAGATTTATGTGCATGCAGGTATGTGCATGCATAGGTGCATGTGCTGGAGAGAGAACTGGAAGCTGCCTGCCTAAGGAGGTAAAAAGTGACATCTGACAAGAACTGATCTCAAAATATCCAAGGAAGACATTGCTTTTCTATCTCAAAAAAGTGCTGAAAGAAAAGACAAAATCTTTCAGATGCTTCTCAGTTGTGAGTGCGCATTTAATGAAATGACTGCTCAGCACAGGGAAGAATATGCACAAATGTTAAAGAGCGAAAATAGCTCCTGTTTTGGCTGTGTCTAATTAAGTGGATGCTTAACTGTAGTTTCTAGGAATTGGACATTAATTATTTAAAATTAGAAATCAGACTGGAAATATCATCAAAATGTCATCATAATAGTAGTGTCTGCTCTGCATTCTCCCTTTTCCACTCCCAGAGACAGGAACATGTGAAGAAACCATAATGGTAATTAATACATATGCATGTAGACACATCAAGCGATCAGCTTTTGGAAACTTACTGAAAATTCAAGTCAGATTTATTCTGAAAAAGAATGCCAACCAGCTATTAAGATTTTTTTTTAACCAGAACTCTTCCTACAAGAGAAATAGATTTGGATAAAGATCTGAGTGTGGGACAAAGTGAGAGACAAAAGTTTTATGTTGTGTATAATGTTTGATGTATGTTGTTTAAAAATACAAAGAAAACTCTTTACTGTAACTATTTAAAATAAGTTCAGTTTTGTGTACGACATCAGTGCAGAGTTTGAGAGGTTCTATTTTCTGCTTGTTGCAGACTTAGTGAATTTTGGGAAGTCACTTAACCTCTCTGACGATTGGGAGCCGAACCATAACTAGTGTTGTTATTAAGCAATAGTTCCTACCAATCTCTAGTGTAAAAACCTATGAAGAAGAAATTTTAAATCATTCCAGTGTTACTAGTATAGTAACCATGGACACATCTAGAAGAGGTGTACTTCTGAGTCCATGTTTCAGATGTAAAAGCAAAATCATTTAACAGATCAGTGTGAGAATCATGATTTCTTAAAATGCATTTTTTCAGTTAAAGCTTTCACATGATTCTAAACTGAGCTTAAACACTTACTCTCATAGTCCTGTAGATTTTCAATTGCAGATAACAACCTTGCCCTGTCTTCTGGATTTGAAATATTTAATTCAACCAGATGGCTTTCCTGTAGATCCTTTAAATCCTCTAGAGTTTCATACCCATTTAGCAAGAGGGTTGAGGCATATTCCTATGAAAAGAAAAAATCAAATGCTTTAATGTAAACAAGCACTATGTTTAGTAGAAGAATAAACACAAATTATCTTCTGCATTTTTGTTAAGTTGACATGTCTCTGTTCTCCAGCCTGATTAACCCACCTTGCATAAAACCAGAGCTGGAGAGCAGGACAGGACAGAGATGCCTGGGGGTTCCCCTGGCCATTCCAGCATCTGTGCTTCAGTTGTCTAACAGTCCAGCAGTAAACTGGACTGGGACAGGGCTCTACCAGCAATTGTTTAATCTGCTGAGCATCTGGACTTATGTGTGTATGCCAGAGAAAGAAGTGTTTGCCTGAGTGCCAAAGCAATAAGCAGTATTAAAAGTGTTACCTGTAAATCATGACCTAATTACACTTTAACAGTCAAGAACTGGGATTGCAGAGAGGGACAGAGGTGCAACATGAGCACAGTGCAAAAGAAATTAAAAACCCAAGTTCTAAATGCCGGCACTGTAGTCAGAATGCAGTTCTGTCCCTAAGGTGCTCCCCGTCACCTGCCTCCTAAGCTTAAGCACACAGTTGCAGTAAGGTTACAGTGACTTGGCAAGTCACCACTATGCCTTTTTGCGAGGAGTCTCAGCCTACCCAAATGGTGTGGTAAACTGCAGTTCTGTGAGCTGTCAGATAAAATACAGACATGAAGATGTTTTGCTTTGCTGCCATCAAACCTATTGAATCATGCCTTTGTACTTCTGCCTGTGAATGACATCCAGACCCGAGTGTGCAGAGATTAATAGTTTCAAATGTATCTGGGAAACATGTTGGCTGACCTGTAAGTGGACACAGTCCAGGAGCTCTTGCAATGTTTTCGGCTTGGTCCTTTTGCTTCCTCGGTGAGGCTTTATCTTTTTGGGTGCAGTTTCCTCTTCCAAGATAATATCCACGTAAATGAACTTGAAGTTTCCTACTTTGTTGTTGAGCATGCCTGTCCATATGCCCATGGGGGTTTTACAGATGATATCTATAATGTCTCCTTTCTAGAACAATAAAAAAAAAAATCCACCCAACTTCTTATGCATGTTTTGTTATTGGCAGCTTTTCCTCTATGGACCAAAACCGGCACAGACAGCACAGAACCTTAAATAGTCAGTGTGAAGTAACTTTTAATAATTACCTAGATCAGCTCCTTTCTTTTATAAAATCCCAGCAAAATAATTACAGAAAATAATTTAGTCATTATCTTCAAGCCTTTGTGAAGGAGAGGTGAACATAAGCAGCCACTCTCACCATTTTGTGCTACACTCGGTCCCTGAAAAGGGATAGGGTTGCATCAACAATCAACTTTTGTCATGGATATTGGTCCTAGCTTTGACAAAAGGCAAGGGAATATTGTGAGGCTCTTTTCTGAATGTGAGACAAACCATGTACACTATCATCTTATTATCCAACATCTTAAGGGGCTTCAAAAACTAATAGCTGAGCTATGTGGTGGACTCATACCCATTTTACATTAGAGAGCACTGGCTACATTTCTCAAAGGCAATGAAGAAAATTTAACTTCCTTAATACCTTCCTGTCTGTTCTTCCCAAGGAAGTGATGAATTTTGCCACTATTATTAACTCAATTGACTGATAAAATAGTGCAAGGCATCTCAGCAGGTAGATCTAAAGGCTTCGGTTCCCAGTACTTCTGCATTCACCACAAATGTTAGTGCAGAAAAGAATGACAACACAGTACTTCAAGAGGTCTTTTTGATAAAGGTGTTCACAGCCACACTTGGGGAACCAAGGTCCCAGCTCAGCAAATCAGTCACAATAAAAATTGTCTCTTGTAAGTCATACCCTCTATGCAACTTGCTTCCATGACCTCAGAATTAAGTCCTCTCTTCTGGGCAGGTATCACAAAACTTATAAAAATGTTGAAAGTCTTTAACTGTTAAAGTTATTCAACAAATTCTCATGTTCACACTGTGTTTGGCATTCTGTTAAAAAGCTAAAAATGAAACCTAGTTTCTTAAGGTAACTCTTAATGACTCCAGTTTTTGAATCTCCTCTGGTCTGGTCAAGAATCTGCAATTAAAGTGCTCAGCTTAGTATTGGTACAAACCCAAGCATGACTGGATGGTTTTGTTAGAATGTGATGCTCAGATCTATGAGAACATTTGAAATGAAAACTAAGCGAATGTTCGTTCCAAGCTCTATAAACACATGTATCATTCTACACAGTCATGGAGGCTCAAGAACTTCAGATATGGATGTGGATCAAGATTAAGCAGTGGCTATAAGCCATTTAAAGGCAGGGTACAGAACTTTTATGACATAAATTTAGGGGACTTCAACCCTTAGTATTACTTTGTCATTCTAAATACCTCACCCCAGTGACTAACAAAGGAACCTGTGTGACCCAGAATTCATTTGCTGTTTCAAGACCAGTTAAACTCTAAAAAGATGTGCCCCAGGTGTGGGTGGAAGTGGATGGCAAGTGGTGAAGGCTTAAAGTGGTGGCAGAGAACTAGCTTTACTGTAAGACAGAGAGGAGGAGAGGGAGACTGCATAGGATATGGGTGAGGATTATGACAAATAGAAGGGGCTACAAAAAAGAAAATATGCTACCACATGAATACAATCTGTGTATGAAGGTGAAGGAAAAGAGAAGTGTGGATAGCATACGTGAGTTGTTTGGATGATGCATCTGTGCATGGAAGGAGAAGAAAAGGGCTGGGCTTTTGTGGTATTGTGTGCTATGTGTGCTTAGCTGTTACAAATGCATTACTAAACATATTCTTCACATGTAAGAAATATTCCCCTGGTGTCCTTATTGGAACAGAAGAAATCCTAGTAGTTGCCTTACCTTAATTTTCAGAGAGTCAGTGTCATAAGGGCTTGGTGTGAAGTCAGTGTGAACTTTGGCTCTACCGCAGAAAGGCCCACTGTAAGGGACTTCTTCATCTAACCGGAGGCTGTCCCTGTTGCTTGTTCCGTCTGAGCAGCTGGTCACCCCACCTTAAAGAGAATTGAGATATCTACACCAAATGCCCACATGTGCAGTTCTGCACAGCAGCTGAGAACAAAGCTTTCAAAAGCACAGGTTTAGAGGAGTGCACTCTGGTTTTGACACATTCCAGGAAAAACACATTCAGTAAAAAGCATACTACAAGACTGAAATACGTAGGAGATCTTTCGCTAACATTTTCCCTAAAATATTTTTTCCTGGTGATGATACTAATAGACTACACATTTTACTTACAGACTTTTTAAGATATTACCTCTGCTGATTAATAAAATGTATTCTAAAAGTGAAATTTAGGGAATGAATTCTTCTGAATGTCTCCTGTTTATTCAGAGAATTGAAAACAAGTACTGTAGAAGTTATTTTATTGTAGAGCTATCTGATACATCAAAAGAACCTGCATTGCAGAGGGAAATTTTAATCTTATCAATGTTTCTGCCTGTCATTTTATCCAATTTGAGCAATAAAATATCAGCAGAGTAATTCAAACAAATTTGAGCAAGCTCTGCAATATCCCATCCAAATATGTTTTTAGATAAAAGCAGCAGTGTGTTGGAAGTAAACTCTCATATACAATTTTCACAAATCACATCATAGAAAATGATCATAAAAATAGTTTTGTTTGAGGTGATTGCTTAAGTGCACAGCTCCATCTCAGGGCCAGATTAACTACTAAGTGCAAATGGTCTGGACTGCAAATCAAGTCCCCATTTAGGGTTCGCGTGGTGCCTGCAGTGGTGGCACAGCAAAGTCATCTTGGACAGCTGTGGCCTGCTGCCCAGCAAATGTCCACAGCACAGCAACAGATAAAGAGATGGAAGCAAAGTCCACTTGCTATCAGAGTGTCTTCTACCATCTGACTGAGACTACCCCACTGGGGCAGGGTTTTTTGTGGGAGTGTGGAGAAGCAGATACTGATCTCCCATCAACCACTATCTCAAACAGACCTCTTACTTTTTGACTGCCACATATCCACAGGGCAAAGGGTGAAATCACAGCCATTACCCCTAGAGAGGATGCTTGTATGGCTGCATTTAGTGGTTACAACCCTATGGGTGCCAGTACCATGGCAGGGATAATCCCAAAAAACATTTATGGCACATATGCCAGCAACATTCCCTATAATCCACATTGATTTTTTATTTCAGTTAGTATTTCCACTCTTAAAAACACTCATCATATTTCTGGAGAGATGTATATCTACCCTAGCTGCTACTCATTTCATCAAATTACACTTTTGTCTGCAAGACTGAGGAGCTCTCTGCTATCACGTTTTTTGATCACCAACTCTGATGCCTCAGACTTAAACAATAACAATATTGATCCAGTGACTGAATAAGTATCTTGTACTCACTAGATGAGCTCTGGCCACTGTTCAGACTGTAGAGACTTTCCATAGAGTCACTGGCTTTTAGGGAGACCTTCTCAGTGTGTGTTCCAACACCAGGATCACTGTCATCTTTTCCTTCTTCGTTCTTTAACACACAAGTCAGATGTTAACCACCGAGACATGCATTTTAGAAGAACATTTGCTTTTTACTTTTAAGTCATCACTGTAGACTAAATCATAATGAAACTTTATGAAAAGCTACTCTGGGAGAGAAAGCATTTTAGAAGTTGATGCTTGGTACTAAAGATGCCCAGCACCACCTCTGACACCGTTGGATCTTGGAGATATCCCATGTCCTGTCTGCCCCATTGTCATGCGATGACCCCTGACCCTTTTTACATGTGACATACAACAGCCAGATATCCCTTGCATTCCACTCCTGCTGAAGCAGCTACACTGATTGTCCATCTAAAATATACTACAGTAGCAATCATGGCTTGGAACAGGAAGTACACAGGTAGCCAGACAAGGTGATTTTCTTCTGATTGTCTCAAAGGAGGAAATATAAAGATTAATTCTGAAATCACATGGTGAAGTGCTAGCTGACACAGCTGCATGACTTCCAAAAATTGTGGGCACTTGGTGACAACCTAGAGCCCAAGCCAGGGCATTCTGGAGACAACTTGCACACACATAGCGTATTGGTGTGCTCTAGCGCTGTGCTCACGACATTGCCCTCTTACACAATCAGCCTCAAAATACAGTGCATTTCAGAGTTAACAGGCGCATGTTTCTTTCACAAAATCTAATGGTGTATGAAATTGGCCCCTTGAGTTTATTACATTAAACCACTCCTGAGGAATCACAGCCAATTCAAAACAATAAGATCTGTATTTCAATCACAGGTAAGTTAGGGACAATGTAACAACTAAATGAAATTATGATGAACTTTCAAAGGAAGGAATTCCTTCAGCCAATTCCACTACATTGTCAATGTGTGTGATACTGTGATGCAACTGAAATGTCCTGCAGAACTCAATATGTTTCAAATTTTCCCTAAATAGGGAAATAAATGTTTATTATTTCCCTATTTAGGGAAATAATAATTAATCATCAGTTGGCTGATGAAATCAAGCAAAGATGATGGTGCATATATGAAGTGAAGGCTAATATAGGCACATGCAAGGCATAGTATTGAACTAAAAGACTATACTTGTTTTCAGCAAGGACAGTGCTTGCTACACCAGTGAGCAGCATAACCCATAGATTAATCAGGAGGCTGGTATTGATTGTCATCATCTCCTGCAGGAATGAAGATTATACTACATGTGTGTCCAATCAGATAATTCATTGAATTTCTGTCATGTGAATCATTGCTGTAAACATACTGAAGGTAAATGCTCAAATTCTGACTTCCTTTCTTGTAAAAAGTGCGGATTGTAAACTCTTGAGTTTTAACAAAAAAAATGCAAACTGAACTAATGAAATAAGATTCCCTGTACCTTTTGACCTCAAAAAACTGCCTGAACTGCAAAACACTATTTTCTAGTTGGGAAGTTTCTTATATATTTTCTCTACTTATTTGATAGTGACACATGTAACATAGGATGCAGACTAGCTAGCTGTTTTATGATGATTAAGTGTGATGAGTCCTTTTTCCTTAGGGTTTTTAAAACATGGAACTCACTGACACATCACAGAATGAACAGAGTTTGCAGCACGTGAAACTTTATGATTTTTATGTTTAATAAAGACAGATTCACTAGGATTAGATAAAGTGAAAGCAGATAAGGCATAGGAGTTATCATGCTCTAGGATGCTGGCTAACCTCTACAAAATGGACTTTGGAAATAATTGTTGTATTGAAAGTTAAATTCTTCTAGTGAAACACTTTGTACAGGCTGAGTATCAGATTGCTGATGGGGTTCATCCAACTCTTCCTTCTGTCAATAGGGGATTTTTTTTGTGGTGCTTATCCAGATGCCCCTTGATGGTGATGCAAAATTCAGTGATGCAAAACTCCTGTGAATGTCTTGGGTCCTTACTGTGCGATGCTGTTCATGTGTGTGAGTACATTAGCTCACACATGAAAGAAAGGGCACATACTAAAAGCTGTTTTTGTTCATTCAGCATGTGTTGCCACAACTGAAAATAATTGAAACATGAATGGGAAAAACACACATAACATTTTTACTTCACAGGATTCTTAAGCAGTATTTACCATTTCCTCAGAGAGTGCCTTGATGTACTTTTTGCCCATCTTTTTCCTCATGGTAAGGGAAATGGCTCTCATCTTCTTACCCAAACTTCCTGCGTTATTTGCTGCTTTAGTTTGTACTGCATCTCCGATGTCACTTATAGTCTCCAACTCAGGTATCTGATTAGAAATAAAAATGTAAGCACCAATTCACTGTGAAAATGAGATGCAATGCAGTGAAATAGGAATTGCAGAAAAATATCAAGGACATTAGTGCAGTTAGGATGACTAAAGTTAGTCATAGACATTTTCCTGGGGAATCATGTACCTAAATAGGGTTGCAGCAAACAAGTGTGTGTGAATTACAGAAGGAAAATGTAATTTATGATACAGAATGATTTTTATTATCCTTAATCAAAAAAAGAATTGAGGGGTTTTATACAGGTTCTTGAAAACAAGGATGCCACATCTGTGGGTTGCTTACGCATGTTGGTTACTTTGGGCATGGACCAACCTGAAGTGCACTTCTGTCTTTTTGAAAAATTGCTTCTGATCTTCCCATCAAGTTATCAAAGTTTAGCTGTGATTTGCTTGTTCATTTTGGCAAGCACTTGGCTATCCAGATAGATCCAGGTACGTAGCAAAATTCTCACCAGTGTAGAATGTACCCAAGGGTTTTAGTTTTAGTGTAACTGCTGTGGAAAAGCAAACTGAGTAAAGGTAAACTCTGTTTTACAGACCTCAGCTGAATCATCTGTCTTTGATACTGAGTGACGCCTGAAACGGTCAAAGCTTCCAAAGCTGCTTGTGCGCTGTGAAAAAAGAGAAGACAAACTTTGACTCACTAGATACAGCTGTCAAATCACTTAATTGTCTTAAAAATTCCACCCAGATCAGTGGATCAGCTAGAAATTATCCAGGAGGTGACTGTAGGGGGATAAAAATTCATGACTTTACAGCCAGAAGCAGAAAAATTAATAAAAGAACTAATCCTGCTTATAATAGTAACTGTATAATGGGTATGACTGAATTGTTACTCATCAGTTTCACACTAATCATACACAGATATCTATCTACAACTTACTTCTAGATAAGATTGCTCTCCATGAACCTGGGAAAAAAAGTTGGTTTCAGAAGTTTTATATGAGGTATTGAGTAGGTTATGGTGGTTGTGTCAATAATGGCAGTTTATACAGTTAACTTTCACAGCTGGGGATACTGTTTACTTGTCTCTATGAACAGGAATCAGCAAGGACCACCAAGAATTATGAGCATTTTTTCCAAACTGCATATGTTGTGGAGGGAGTGAGTTACTGAACAATCAGGTGGCCCTTGTGGTTTTTGTTCCAGATTCCCCAACTAGAAAAATCTCATTTTGAAATGTACATGGATTTTTCCCAGTGCCACAGCACATAAGACAGGCTGCATCTGCTAGACAGTGCACTGGGAAGCCATGGATGGGTTGTTGTTACTTCCTACTGATTTTCAACCTTCCTATGGGTGGGTAATTGACATGATAAGGAGGGAGATGGTAAGGCAGACAGGTCCAGGCAAAATTGTCTGTCCCTGCTCATGGTAACAAACCGCATAAAACTGGCAATGCTAACAAGGCAGAAGTCCCTTTAAATGTGGCCCTAAACCCAGCCAGAATTTAGACATTTATCAGCTCTACAGAGTTGTATTTAAAATATTGATATGTAGCAGCAGTAATACTCAATGCTAAATCCAGAACAACTCCCTTCTTTAAAAGTTGTTCACCCTTCCATATTAAATGAAAGTCTTCCCATGCAGTAACAGATTTCTTAAATCAGGGTTTACAGTTATGTACCATCCAATGTCACCTCACTATATTTCTGGTAAAATCAACTCTGAGGGGAAAAAACACAGAAGTGATTCTTGACTACCTGGGTACAGGATTTCCTGTATCTATTCACCCTTTTACCTTGCCCACGTGTTTTCAGACAAACCAGTTCCTTGCTGCCCCCTCCAGGTTTCCAATATGTCCCCTTTCCTTAGCATCTTAATCTTCCTCCTTTTGCTCTCCATCCAGGAACACCACAAGCCTCCAAAAGGCCTGCAAGATCCTGTCCTTGCTCTGTCATGACAGTTTTCCCTCTGTGGGACTCATCATTAACATTGTCAGACTCCTGGTGCCGCACAGGGTGGTGAGGTGGCATTCAGGCTCTGCAACCTTAATATCAAGGAAGGAGTTCATCAAAATTATACCAGTGATGTGGAGTACACACGAACCTCCCCGAGTGTTCCCATCTAGGAAGGAATCCATCGTATTCTGTCCCTGCTCATAAATCACAGGACTATCCATATTAGCGCCTTTATCTCTTACATGCAGTCACTTTTAAACTAAAAATAGTTTGCAGAGGGAAAAACAATGTAACAGAGAAAAGCTGTGGGAAATGTTGTCAAAACACTTCACCCTAAAGTCTCCATTTGAGAAGAAAATCAGCATCCCCTGAAAATAAAGAAGCTGAAATTAAAGCCCCTTTGCTCTTTCACTTTCCTGTTTTCCTGCACTTATTTATTAACCAGCTCCACTCCCTCCCCCCCCNGCCTGAGCAGAGCCAGATGGAGGAGGAGAGTGCACCCAACTTTTGAATCCGTGTCCCAAGTACTTCAGTTTAAGAGAAAAAAGAAGTAACTTTTTATTTCATTACATTTCTGGGCACTTCTAACCTGAAAAAAATATTTTCAGCCAAAGGTTATTTGAAGAAGCTGACCCAGATCTGTGAATATTTTTGGACCTGTAAAATGACATTTACTATTCACTAAGTGGGGAAAAAAAAAAGAGAAAAAAATCACACAGCACTCCTCTTAATTGACGGTAATCCCTCAGAAAATCTCCACTGGCTAAACGTTGAGGTTTATTTGTTTGTTTTCACCCTGTGAAATTGAAAAAGATCGTTTGGATTGTGCACTTTAATTTTATCTAAAATTCCCATAAAGAATTTTGCTATTAAGTAGATAAACTAGATGAACAATATCCTGTGACAGGGGGTTAGCTCAATAGATGATATAAAAACACAGCCCCAAGGATTATGGTTCTATTAGACAGGATTAACACCTTTCACTGGCTTGTCAACCCAGCCAAATGTGCCCTGCAGCATGGAGCAGGAGGGATAGAGAGGGAGTCTGGCATTCACAGCAAGATTGGGAAAGTATGAAATAGTCTCACAGAGTGATCTCTAAACATACACTGACCTTTCTGTTGCATTCAATCATTTCAAGATGTCTAGTAGGAATAACTGTATACTAAAGTGCAGATGTGCTGCAAATATTTTAAAAGGAACAAGGGGAAAAACATTGTTTATTGGTGGTCCTTACCTATAAACAGCTTGAGCACAGGGAAATCGGTTATTCTTTTCCGACCCTTGAAACAACCTTATATCCTACATGTGCAGTAGCCTTGGGCTATTTTGTAGTGTACTTTGATGTTGCTGCATCTGGATTAAGTATTAATAAGGGTTACAGGATGGCTTGCACTATTCTAGATAATGGTCTTGTTGCGCTACAGAGCACTACATAGGGCTGCTTCAGCAATTCTTTATACTAACTTTTTCCATTAAGTAATCAATAGCTACCACCTTTTTAAAATTTATTCAACCCCATTATACTGATAACGAAAAGCAGATTTAGGGGCTCTGTGCTGGAAGGGGAGCAGGCCTATTACTTTCAGGACTGTCACTCACTGCATTAGTGTCAGGGAACACCTACTTTGTGAAGATACAGACAGGCCTCATTTCCAGGAGAAGAGAAGCTTTTAAAGTAAATGCAAAGCTACCAGAAGAAAATGTGCTATTGACTTTTGATACCAGGATTCAGCATCTGATAAAGTTAGGTGATTTTTCTGTCTGTATTCATGCAGGAACTGCGAATGGATGCGTTAAGCAAATAGAAATTTGCTCAGTAAAATCAAATGGAGGATGGGGCAGGAGAGAAACATTTTTCCCACACAAGGACCAAGCAAATGGTTTCTACAAATTAATGCATTAACTTTCATCCCTTCTCTTTCAGGATACCAAATTAGCATCATAGAAGATATCAAATGTATTTTTAGTATTTTAAATCCTTCTTCCATCTTTATCTTAAATTCCCTAAAATCCAACATCTTTAAATAGTCATTTTAAAAGGTTGAAGTGCTATGTAATTGGTGTTTATTTTCATTTGGGAAGTCTGCAGTTGGTTTGGTTGTAAATAGCATATAATGGTGTGGTATAAAAAGAGAAAATCCACAAGAGGTTCTGCATTCTGTGCTGTACTGTTATAAAATATCATTCCCACTCACAGAAGTGAGTTAGTCAGAGCTTCTCCATGTGTAAAGACAACCTTTGAGGCAAAACTGGCAGCAGTTATCCTGCTAAATAATCATTACCTGTGATATTAATCTCTTATTTTCCTTTGGACAATTCACACTGCTTAGAAATGTCATTCCCCGCTGTGAGAAATTCTGACCCATTATGTTTTATTTCAATTCCTATTCAAAGAATCTTTTGTCCAGCATGATGCAGGTCTATGTACTGACTCCCTTGCACAAGTTAATCTCTTTAAATTCCTCCATGCATTTTCATTTTTAGCTTCCATTCATTGTTAGACTACCCAGAGCATGTAAGCTGCATGGGGCAAACATGGTCACTGGGAGTAACAAAAAGGGAGCTCAGCATGTTGTCCAATTTCCTCGCCGGCTACACAGACTTTTATTCTTCCCTTTCTCCTTGGGAGAAGCCAAAGCAGCTCCCAAGAGGACAGTCTGTGCTTGCTGCTTTGATTGATGGAGATAAGTGGAGTTCAAGATTTGATTCATTTCTTGTGCTCTCTAATGTTCCTAGTCCCTTCATAATCAAAGAATACTCTGAGAAAGAAACTAAGATTTACCAAGGTAGGGATGAACATTGCCATGCTACCTTCTTGACTTCTTCCCTGGATAACCACAGAAACTGTCTCCTACTTTCCCAGAAGGTAGGTACCTAGTGACTTTTTAGATTTGGGAAGTTCTGTGAAAAAACATCACCTACCCCCCACCCTCCCCTCCCCCCCACTTCTGTATAAAAAATGGGAACTTGCATACAAGATTCAGTAACTCTTCAAAGTGTAACAGTGAAGCAAAGAAAGAGAAGATATCAAGACCTCTGTACCTCAGGGATTTTTTTTCCTATTTACACATATAGAACTTCTGACCAGTAACCAAGCTATTAATACAGCCTTATAGCCCATGTGAAATGTGACCTAAACCTTGTATTTCTCCAGTCAAAAGCAATAAAAAAGATACAGCTTGTTCTTGCTAACTCAAATAGGGCAATCTACTGAAATGGCATTTTTAACAGGCTTAAAAATGATTCTCTAAAAGGCTGGTTGTTATCACAGCTGGTGTTCGCTAACCTCATGGAGGTGAGGAGAGAGGGGAGCAAAACTGTCACTGTGAAGCCTCAGAGCAAACATCCAAATTTTAATGATGAAAAAGATGTATAAAATAATATGTTAATCATACTTAAAAAGCTTCCAGGTCATCAGATTTTGTTCTCCAAAATAAACACTGAGCAACTGTTTTATCAATACCACTACCTGGTACCAGTCTCAGCCTCTCAAGCCTGAACCAGTGCTGACACAAAGCACATACTTCCTGATAACCTGTCCTGAGTTTCCACTAGAAATGCGCTTCTCAAGTGCTTGCAAAGGGCATCTCATGTGTGGCAAGCACAAATGTGGTTGAGAACAAGGACAAAGATGGTGTTCATGGAGCCAACACAGTTTGCAAGGTCTACAAGTCTTTCTTGGGAAGTGATTTAAGAAATGTCCTATTTAGAATAAGAATGTTTTTCGAAGCTGTGTGTTGCAAAATATGCAGGAGGTAGGGGAAGGGAGCTGACTACTCTTCCATTAAATGCACATTGACCCTTAATTTTGAGCACTATCATTCCTGGCCAGTTGCTGCAGAGCACTGTCAGTTCCCAGTGACAAAAGTCACTCCAAGTGCTTCTCTGGCAGTCTGTCCAATTCTGGGAATGTGCACACAGGTATTTGCGATAATTATGTAATTAAGACTTTATTATTTATATGACATTTAATTAAAAGTGACTTTCAGTGGCACACAAATCCATGAAAAGAAAATGACTTTAAAAGAAGGTTAAAGATGTGTGACAAACTCAGAGGAGCTATGAAAGTGACAGTTAAGGACTTGGCATGATGTGCACTTCTACCTCCCTGATATCCCTTTTTTACCCTTCAATTACATATGGGCAGAAGCATCGACAGACAAGCCTGGAAGGTTCACCCTCCACAGATGCATGTAAAGGAATGCAGTAAAAGGAGCGCTGTCTGAGTAAGGACTGGTTAAATACTACACAGGTGCTGCAGGCTTTGATCTTTAATCCCTTAAATACCAACATCTTTCCTCTCCTGAAATTTTTTTCTCTGAACTAGGCAAATTCACAAAGTTTCCTATTTTGAAAATGAGTCACTTGCTTCAATTCAAGTCCTCCCCCTGCTTATGTATACAGCACAATTTTATTAATGCTGTTTGTTATGTCGGTTCTGACCTTGCAGGGTTCATCTGGATTTCCAGTGCAAGAGAAATTACTCACATATGTGTTTGCAGAATGGGCTTTAAGTGAAGATGAAAAATTATGTATATATGCCTAAAGACGAGCTGAGAAGCATGGAGTCCCCACAGGCTCCGTTTTAAAGGCAGGCCCATGTCTGTCCAGCACACACAGACTGGGGCAGTGACAAACTCCCACATCAGGGGGTGGGAATGTGACTACCATAAGGAATAACATTTACCATAAGGAAATATTTTTTTACGGTGGGGATGACAGAACACTGGGACAGGCTGCCTGCAGAGGTTGTGGAGTCCCCTTCTCTAGAGATGTTCAAAACTAGCCTGGATGCATTCCTGTATGTCTTGCTGTGGGTGATCCTGATTCGACAGGGGAGTTAGACTAGATGATCTTCAGAGCTCCCTTTAACTGCAAACATTCTGTGATACCAGGAAGGCTCCCATAGCACAGCTGAATCGTTGACTGCCTTGTCATGCTACACATAGACTGCAAGCAGAACAGCATGGGGAGATTCAGCAGTCCAAGAGCTTTGCTGTTCCTTTTGGCAAGAATGGGAAGCAGGCATGGCTGCCAAGTGCAGCACGCTCACCTGGCCACCCAGGAGTGCAGCATCAGGGGATAGTCACTGGCTTCTTCAGAGCCTCCGTACTAACCTATGTACACATCTATACAAGGTTCTTTGCAGCAGTGAGAACCTCCTTGCCTATCTTAGGTTTCATTCATGTCTGACACAGGAGTTGGTTCTGCTCACAGGGAGTCACCAAGATGAGAGGCAGCTTCTGCATTCCTTGTGAGGGAGAGAGAGGCATGTTTGCAGTCGAAAGTATTCCTTCAAATGACCTCCCAAAGAGAAAGGAAATAAAAAAGTAACCTCTAAGTCATGGTGAAGTCTGACTAGCCCCAAAGCTCATTTGGTTTTTTTCTGAAGAGTAAGCAAACTTTGGAAAACCCTTGCAGAAGTTTTACTGCTGTCCGGTAGTCTTAACCTTGACAACAGGTAATGACCAACGATAAGCTAATTCTAAGAAACCTGGAGGAAGAGGGAGAAAGAGGCTTAGTTTTTATTACTTTTAAATGAGTGTTTGATACATCATGTTGGTTCCCCTGATTAATGTTCACAGCAAACTCAGCCATTGGAGTTGTAATGTTTCTGCAAGCTTCCCTACAGCAAAGCTTAGCCATTAATTCAGTGGCATATGTCAGCTCAGCAGAGCAAGGTCACTCTTCTCTTTCAAGGGGAACCTTTTTAGAAATAATAAAACTGACAGAAAGTTCTTTTTTGCATGCTTTATGTCACCTGAGGTTGAGTGCTGCAGTTAATATCACAGAGCTTATAAACATTCCTATCTTCAGCAGTCTCCAATACCACTAGGCTCTTGGATCACCAATGTTTCTTGGGGTTTTTTACAGTAAAATAGTGACAGCTTTATGTGGGGCAGATATACAGTGTGTAATCCTAAATGAGTAAAAAATTACTAAAAAATGAACAAATCTTTCTTAGGATCCTTACAGGAGAAATTTTGGAAGGCACTAAGAGACTGCTGATACTGTAGTATGCATTTAGGATGTTAGAGAAAAATATGTAGGATTAAGGACTTCATGGATGCTTGCATCTTTGGCTAAAAGGAAAAAAAAAAACCCTTAAAAAACCTACTGGTCCACCTAGTTTCCATATCACTGGTAACTGACACTGTAGGCTGCAAATCTGGATAGACATGTGATGTAAAGAGAGCACAAAGTTAATTGATCTATTTATGGCATAATTTTGAACTTGTAAATAAATGAAGACATGTAACTCATCTGTTATGCTAAGTAATTGCGACTGGAACTTATTTATCGGGATACAAATACCATGGAGCATGATAAACAAATTAATTAATGGAGGAATAAGATTCAAACAATAGGGCAATTTTTTCCCCTCATTATCTCCCTTCAGACATCCTGACTACACTTGATTAATGAATCCATAGTGAGATTAGCTGAAATTGCCTTAATGGAGATGCACTATAGAGGAGAAGCAAAATTCAGTGTGGTATCTATCATCAGTCACTGTGAATTTTAGTGTTTCAGCAAATCTATATGACCATTTATTAGCACTATTCTTAACTTAGGAAAAAGACTTAATTTAGAAAAAAGACTATACTTATCACAATGGGTTAACTTTTGACTCCTTTAAAATAATGACCATGGTCACTACTTCTTTCCTTGTTAAAAGCCAGAGTCCCAGTGTTGACTTATTGCCATCAACAGGACAAAGTTATCCTTATTGTTCAATTAAGACACTTAATTGCAGGCTCACCGGCTTCGAAAACTGGACATGCTTGCACGGCCTATGCCTGGAGGTGTAAAATATCTTCCTTGGAAATTCAAACTCATACACTCGATAACTTTTGGGTTGGACCAGTACTGTAGCCAAAAGAAGATTTCTGGCCAGGTTTTCCTAGTGATTTAGCACTGCATAAGAATACTTCTTAGTTCAGAAGTTAGAATGCATTAAACTCTGGATTTTCTTTGTGGAACAAGTTTTATAACTGTGATCACAGGGAGAAAAATAGTAAGCTGAAGACAAGATAGCATCCCAATTTGGTTTAGGTGACTCTTATAGCAGAAAGGAATTAGTACTATCACTAGCAAATGATACCAGTCTAGTGTGGCCACACCAATTCCCTTTTCTCCATTTGATTATCTCTGTGACATAGGGTTATTGTGATAACAGCTCAGTGGAAAACTACAGTATCCTCTAATGAAAAACAAATGTACCAGACACTTGAAGTGTGTTCTCATTTTGACTGACACCAAAGCTTTTCACTCCTCTCCTGTTCCTGCAAACACCACGAAAAACACAAAAGGTTGAGACTCTCAAAACTGATATGATGCTAACAAAGCATATACAGCCATGAGGGCTTTGAAGCGTTATGTGAAGCCCAAATTTGATGTCATACTCCAAACATTACTCCAATCTGTCCTTTCCTTGCAAAGGAAGCTGTGCCAGCTACAAGGTTTTCACTTCCATGAATGGATAGGAAGAAACCTGTTCTTGTTGTTCCTTCAGACACTTAACTAAAATTCCAAACACAGAGTTTTAAATCATTTACCCATATAGACACAATTACCAGAATACATTAATCAAGCAAATGTAATCTCCATTATATAGACAGAAAGAAAATCATGGAAACTCCCTGGTAGACCCCAACAGAGCTTTGCCATGTACTTGTGACTGGAGGTGACTACCTGCTCAACCATCATCAGTCATTTCATGCAAACTCTACATAGACTCTGAGATGCTCATCCATCAGTGCACCATGCTCCCTTTTCCATCTCTGTGAAGGGATTTTAGGTCTTAACACCTAATCTTATAAAGAAGGCAAACAGACAGAAGTTTATAGCTGTGGTGAGTGAAAGATGTTAATGCATTGAAAAGTTCAGCATCCACTTTGTGTAGATGAAGGCAGCAGAATGCCGAGCGATGCATGCTCATTCAGCACACCTGACTACTGTGTCATCTCATCTCCATGCACATGTTGCTATTGCTAGGTATACTCGATTCCTTTTTCTCACAGCTTCAGGCTGTCAGTGTCTATTTGTATCTCAAATAATGGTTAGACTTGAAACTGCACCATGGGTTTTCCGTGCGTTCTGGTTGAACAGCACTCTTATACTGCTGCTTTTTTCCATGAAGAAGCCATGTGAAACCCTACAGAAAAAACTAAACCTAAGTATGCAAATATTTCCCTAGCCCCACAGCTCTCTTGCCTTTCAATGCATCTAAAAGAAGAGCAAACCTATCACACCTTCCGAATGAGGTCAGCACAATCAAGTAGAGGAACTTAAAACTTCCTGTGATTCTGAAGGAAGTAACCATTCAGCATCCAATGGAAATCAAGGAGACAGATGTGAAATTACTTGATTATTTATGTAAAGACTGTAAAATAGATAACATAGAAGAGTATAAAAGGATGAAAACTCAATCCAGAAGACATAATGGTGCAAAACATCAGGTGGATCACTAGATCCTTTTCCCAGGCATGTCTTCTTGTCATCCTTAATGCTGAGTGATGGTCACAGATGACAGGTTCTCCACTGTTGAGTTTCTGCTTACCAGAAAGATGCCAGTAGGTGGTATTACTGACAACTAAGTTGCATAAGGATGTGTACAGGTGAAGAAGTTACTATTTTTTTGATTACACCAAAGAGGTGGCAGTATGGTGCATAACATGTAGTCAAAGAAGCAGCTTCCACAAAGCACTTCACATGGTCAAAATTTTATTTTAGGCCAGAATTTCCATCTCAAACTGAGGGTCAGACTAGATAACCTTTAAAGGTCCCTTCTAACCCAAAATATTCCACGATTCTATGAAATTTGGAAAGAACAAAAGAAGTAAGAACATGCTCTTGAGCACACTAAGTGGCATAAGATACAGAAAACTAGAAAGATAAGAGCATGCAGGTATACAGGAAATACTTCCATTAGGAAAAAAGGGAGGTGATCATTCACCTTGCTGTGGAATATGAACACATGCACACAGATGCCTTCATCTGGTGTATGATGCAAAGGTTTTCACACATGGATGATTTAAAGCACAAATGACTTAATAAATATTCAGAATATATATACGATCTGTAGACTGGTGCCAGGCAACAGAAACATTGACAGTGACAATTTGTGGAAGAGAGTGTAACTGTTTCTAAAAACTGAAGTAACTGTGGTGTCCTTTGCAAGCTTTCAGAAGTTAAAGGTTAAGGAATATTGTAATTACACAGGCCCAAAAGACTTTTTTTATTTTCCTTCACTGTATCGACTATTGCTGGGATTTTCTGCCTGCACATGGAGGAGCTGAATCTTCTGGCTAAAGTGTTTGCAGCCACCTGCAAATTGCTTATATCAGCTGGCCAGCAATGGCTTTGTAATGACTTCAGTCCGGATTTATGCTCTGCAGAGATTACTAGACAAGTGCTGAAATGTGCAGAAAACTCTGAGCTCTTACTTTCTGGTGAGAAAACAAACTTCCTCAAATTTCAAGACATTGTTAAAAAACATGCTAAAATAAATGCTAAGACACAATCGATGTCTGAAACTGCTATTGGAAAAAAAAATTGTCTAATGAACAAACAGAAGGATGATAACATAAATTAAGATAAAAATACCAGAGTTAAGAGGAACAGTAATATGATTATAGAACCTTCTACTCATACCAGAAAAATAACCCAAGGTTAACTCTAACGTTGTTCCATTTTTTTATGAAGCCCGAGTGAGATGGAAAACACCTGAAGTGTCACCTACAATCCCTTTCTTCCCCATCTACATATACATGGTTATTAGAATTACCAGGTTATTTTTTTCTCTGAACCCACCCTGATAAAGGCCCAGAGGTATTTTCACTATAAACCAGGTTCTTAAAACGCCTTCCTAGATGTTGTCATGTGCTTGTGCTTATTTAACAGAGTTCAAATGCATTTTGACAAACAAGTCTTTCTTCAAGAGGCAATGCAGTAAAGACCTTTAATGACAGGACTATGTGTCATCTTTGCCTATAAGCATAAATTTGCACAGCGGGCAGCACAGTGCAAACAGCTTATCATCAACTCATCACCTCTCATCATTGTTAGAATGAAATGCAAATGGAAACAAACATCACTTCAGTCAGGGTTGTGAAAATTAGCATCCGCGACATTAGCAGTGGCTCATTGATAGTGCACTCAACAATTCAGGGGGAAAGACAAGAATATAAACTTGCTGTTTACAGAAGTCTTCACCTTTGAAATAAAATTAAAACTCTCAACTTCCCTCACTCAAGGATAAATCCTAGCTATGTCTTGAACTATTTTGGGTGTTCAGGTTTGTTATACTTATTTTTGATTTTCTGTCCTTTAAGAAGAATTCCTCACTGGAGAATCACATGCCACTAAGACAAAAGCAGGACCAAAATTCAAACCTATAGCATCTGTCTTCACCACAGGTTCCAACACTCAGGCAAGCAGTAAAATTTACTCAGATGACAAATCCCATTGAAATCAATGAGATCGCAGATAAATTGCTCATTTACCAGATTTAGGATCAGACCTTCTGTGAAGAGTATATAAAAAGGGGAAATTCCAGTCTCCAGTCATAGGTAAAAATGAGCACTGATTTTTGTGGAGGCAGGGTTTCATTTAAAGCTTACAAAAAGGAAAATTATTGCTATGAAGTAGTACTAGGGAACAGAGTTGCATATTAAAACATTTCCTACCATTGGATTTACCACTATTTTCTCATAACTCTGAAAATGAATGATAGTTTATATCACTTAAGTAAGAGAATATTGATTTAATTAGAAATTTGGACATATATTTGCCTAAGCAAAATGCACTTGCACTGACCCTGAATTGTCTTACACACCAGAAGTAAGCTGAGTTTCAAGAACCAAGCACATTTGGAAGTGGACTAAGGAAACAGAAATGTCTCAAACCTTTAGCATAAACACAGATCAACTGTCATTTAGAATAATGACACAAGACTTCCTTCAATCAAGCCAGAAAATAATGACACAAAGTCCTCTTTGCTTCTTCTTGAAGTAACGCCAAGAATCATCAGGCAGATCAGTTTGCTGTGTCTGTATGAATTCAAGAGAGAGAAACAAAGAATGGGGTCTCCCCAGCACATTACATTTCCTGAAGTGGGCAAGACAATGAAGGGACATTTTACAGATTATTTGTACTTTCCATTGTCATTTGTACTTGGCCAAATGTGCAAAACAGCATCAGTAAAATGCAAAGTAGCTGCAAAATACTTTGAAGTGTATAGTTCAACCAGGCAACCATGCTGCATGAAACTTAGGCAAAAGGTAAGACTAGATCCCTTGTAATTTCTTAGAATATGTTTTTTACCATCTTGCAGTCTGCTTCATGTCACTCTCCAGATCCACTGACATCTATAATGTTATAAAGGTCAAAGAGACTGCAATCTAGGTGATTTCAAGGATCATTCATCCTCTCAACCAACTGTTCTCCTCCTTCCCAGTTCTTAAAATGTGTGGCATGGATTGCACAAACTCATAGCTGATAATACATCTAATAAAAACATCCTTCCTTCCACTTACTGCAGTACATTCCCACTATGCAACTAAAACTCCAGCAGTGCAGGAGACCCATGCTCTCCCTGCTGTAAGCTGATAGAACCAAGACTGACTATGGTCATTAGCAGGACCACAAACCTCACAGCTAAGTGTAAAACCTTGTTTGTTTGACCTCATCTACCAATAATACCGTGGTTCAGAACATTTATGCCAGTGAAAACTAGTCATGTCTATTCTGACAGAAAAAAAAGGAGGACAAGTGAAGACTGAAAAGAACTCTTGAGAAAGAACTGCCTCTTTGTGGATGCCCTGATGGCAGATGCCTGGGCCCTGCTGTGATAGAAAGTAATTTCAAGCCCTGGATAGGCAGGTAAGTTAGTTTAAACAGGCCTGAAATAGAGACTGTAAGCCTTCAATCAGTTGTATTTCTTCAATATTAAACAGGATGTTTTTAAGCCTTAGGACTTTCCCTTTATAGTTCAACTAGCTGGGTCCTCATCCAATGTATAAACATTGGTTGTACATGGAACACGTACAGTTCCATGGCAGTATGTGCAGCTGCAATGATAGACAGTATGTCCTTTGAAAATGTTTCTTTCACATTTCTCCCTTTTAACACTGGGTGCAGTTGGGTTTTGCTTGCTTGATGGGGTTTTGCCTAGCAATTAATATTTATTCAGTTTACATACAAAGCACACAGTAGTTACATGCATATCCATGCAAAGGTAAAAGCTGATAGACATGCAAAGAATTATTAGCATGACTGCAGCACTACAGAAATCCTGAGGTATATCTAAGCAAACTGGAACACTGCTATTTCACAGCAAAGAACTAGGATCACATAATCACAGTATAAGCATGTTTGGAAAGGACCTACTAGAACACTTTGAAAGCATACACTGAGAGTTGTACGATCCATGTAGCACCAAATGCATTTGCTGAAGTTCCTTAAGCACTGCAGTCATCCATAAAGTAAGGTAAATGTAACAGCAATGAGATACTGAAAAAATCTCTATTAGTCCTGCATTGGTTATTGACTTGGCCACCACTACTAGAGAGACAGTGAATTGTCTCAAGAAGGACACCCATCTTTCATAATATCCCTTCATTTTTTGTCTGATGATATTCTTCAGATTGTAAAGTAATGCAGGCAAAAGGATTAAGAAGAAAATCCTGGTGAAACATTTGAATCAATGCACAGAAGTTCATTCAATTGTGATAAAGAAAATTGGTCACTACAGGCAAGACTTAGTAACCTAAAAAGATCTTTCTGGTGTCCTCTTTGAGTAACTAACGTAGCAGATAATGATTTTCTGCTGAGCTTTTGCTTCTCCCATAGGTCTTGTGTCAGCCCTATGTGGATACATTAGAGACATTGGGTTTTATCTGCTAAAGGCAAGGTGATGTAGCCCAAAACATCCACAATCACAGGAGCTTTCTGCTCTGAATGTGGAATACCTGGGGATATTAAATATTGTCTGTGCAGAGCAAGGTCAGCCAAGAAGTGAACTAGGGAAGTCACTTGTGAAATCCTACAGCTTCTGTCAGGAGGCAAAGACCCACATCCCACATTACCCAATTTTGTATTAAGCAACGTAAGTATTTGCATTGCTTCCAGAGGTCATGTTTCAAAACATTCTACAAGTTAAGATTTCTGTTCTGTGCAACGTGGGGCTGTCCTCTCCTGTGCCTTTTTTGTGAATAGCACATTCAGAAAAAAACATTGTGCAATGTTTACACAGTTCTGTGCAGAAGTGAGAATACAGGACGTGAAGTGTTTCAAAGCATACTTCTAGGGCGAATCAAAAGGCAAAGCAAACCAATAACCATAATGAAGTGGTGGTTTTTTGAGAAGCCACAATGCCAGCATTTTGAACGAATAACTAACTGTGTGGAAAAAAGAACTATCAGACTATTATTAGAAGAAAGTGGCCAAAACTTGCTTTTGAAGCTAAAAGACAGGAAAACAAAGCCATCCACAGAGTCTCTCATGGTCATATGTTGCTTAACCAAGTTGTGTAATTACCTATTAGCATTACTTATGCCCTATCTTTGAAAAAAAACAGTATCATGACTGAATAGAAGAAAACACATACCATGACAACCAGCTAAATGCTTAAAAAAAACATTGAAATCCAAGGGAAAATGGATTTGAATTTCTTTCAATTTCACAGAGAAAACATTTTAATTGTTAATGAATAATCACCTAAAACTGCTAGTACAATACACAAAAGCCAATGATGAGTAAGCCCAGAAGTAGTTCCTGCTATAATTAGTGTCCACAATAATATTTTGAACCCCAAAATCAAAAATGACATGTATTCCTAAACAATGAGAAGATGGATTTGTAAACTAGGAGAGAGTGAGTTCCTGAGAGCAGAGATATACTAGAAGGCTTTTCTAAACTCTTACTTAAATTTTCAGCACTGGCAAACTGAGGGCATCAATATCCATTTCTGTTTCTCTTAAGGCTTACAATACACACATAAGGGTTATTCTGCACCCAGTCCAGGGATTGAAAGAAAATTTCTAGCACAGAACACATACTTGTGCATCTTGCAGAACTCTCTCTTTCTTGCAGTTGCAAATTGTGGAAATCGTTCAGTTTAGCATAATACCAGTTTATTCAGACTATTTATTTCAGGATGAAAGAATAATAATCCCAGAAGACTGAAGATGGAGCACAATGCTTGACAAACACCCTCTTTTCCTTTGTTTATGATGATGCAGATGCAAATTTATTAAAATAAGAACAAATTCAATAGCTTCTCCAATTCTTCCTAATTCTCACACTCTTTTGTGGGACATCATCATCTTGTAGTAGATGAAAAGGAGATGGGATTTTTTGCGAGTGCCTCAGTTAAAAGTCTGATATAGAACATACAACAATAGACAAAGTTCAGTACCAGGACTGTTTAGCAAAACTATAGCAGCTTCACAATTATGATTCCTTGAATTAAATTGTAACTTTAAAAAAGTGGATATAGAAATATATTCCTAGATTGCATCCCTGAGGCACTTGCTGGCACATCAGGAAATCGTGAAGCTTGTATTTAAAAGGAAATCCTCCTCCTAAAAATTGTTAATAATCCCCATTATTATTTATTAACAATAAAAATTAAACAGTCTTACCTTTGGCTTTTGACTTTTATCCTTATCAGACATGTTAGATGGCTTTCTCTTCAACATTTTAAATTCAGATTTATCCAGCCAATATGTAACTGCTACTAGTTTGTAACCAAACTAAATACAACAAAGAGGACTGCACAAGTGTACGCCAGTTACGCAGTTCCTTTTTCTATCAGGATGTGACCTGACGCAGCAAGGCAAGTAAGCTGAAATCTTCATTTGGGGAGGGAGTGAGAAAGGCAGGGAGGAAGTGATGGGGAAAAGAGAGAGGTGCACAGAGGAGATTAGTTGAGAATAAGGAAAGGGTTCAGTGTAAGAAATGCTTTAAGTCTTATCTCCTTTTATGTCACTGTACAGCCTCAGTAAGACTGTGGATAACCTCAACAAAATCATCCTCTTTTTCTTTCACGTTTTCCCATACTCATCCTTGTATCACTAACTGACCCCTTCATTTCAACCTCTGCTGAGGCTTGAATGAGAAGAAGGTATGATCCTAGGATACTATTCTTCAGTAGATTCATCCTGCTCTTTGCTACATGGTATAGCTGGTCTGTTAATGCTAGAACTATCTCCTAGTTCTATAGCAATGTACTAACAGCAATGAGATTGATCTCAGTTTGCCTGAGAAGGGTTTTCTTCTTTTGCATAATGGAATAACATTTTGCCATTCATCATAGAATTTGGGCTCCTCATTTCTGTAGTCCCCACTTTTCAGTCCTTTTTTGTCCTTGATTTCATGACAACTTGGCAGAGATAAAAAGAAAATCTAAAGCAAGACTTAACAACAAAAAGACAGAGGAAAAGGACAGAAATATTTTACACCTTCTTGAAAAAAGTCTGAAGGCTAAATGGAAGCAAAGGTATTAAAACAGCTTTGAATATCTGCTTAATTGTGGTGAGACAAAAAAAATAGCCTTGAATATCCTAAGTAAAACTTATTTGTTGCCAACTGTGGTCAAAAAACCTGAAACCATGAAAAATTCCCATATGTTTGTTGAAAGATGGAGGTAAATTCTCTATTTCAAATACCAAAAATTTTGACCATGTAGCTTCATTTAACATTATTACAAAGTAAAAAGCAGTCTATTTCTAAGAAAGCTGAAAGGAAAAGGTTCAACAGGAAGTGTCAAAAAAAAGCTTTGGTAAAGCTGTTTCATTTAAAAAAAAATTTCTCATACTTATTCCCAATTTTTCTTTTCAAACAGAAGTATTCTAACCAACATTTGCTGATATATTTTGCACAGAGTAAATCTCTTTCAAAAAATCTGAGTTGCTGTGGAGGTATCTTGCATCAAATAAAAATTCAGAAGTGTCTGTCAATCCAAATACTCAGTGCACAGACCTACCTTTCTCTGCCATTCTTTTAATATGGTTTAACTTAAATTTCAGGGAAAGCTAATCATGACACCATCCAAACTGGAAGCAGCCTTGGGCAGCCTGTTCCAAAATCTGATCACTTTCAGTAAAAAACCTTTTCCTAATGTCAAGCCTAAACCTCCCCCAATTGAGCTTAAGACTGTGACCCCTTGTACTGTCTCCAGTGTCCAGGGAGAAAAGACTGACCCCCACCTGACCATAAACACCTTTTAGGTAGTTATAGACAACGACAAGGTCACCTCTGAGCCTCTTCTTTTCCAGGCTAAACAGACCCAGCTCCATCAGCCTCTCCTCGTAAGGCTTACCTTCCAGGCCCTTTACCATTCTAGTTGCTCTTCTCTGGACTCGTTCCAGCACCTCGACATCCTTCCTAAACTGAGTGGCCCAGAATTGAATGCAATACTCCAGGTGCAGTCTAACCAGTGCCAAATATAAGGGGAGGATAACCTCCCTCTCCCTGCTGGCCACACCATTCCTGATACAGGCCAGGATGCCATTAGCCNNAAGTCCCTCTGCAGGGCCCTCCTACCCTCCAACAAATCAACATGGGCTCCAAGCTTGGTGTCATCTGCAAATTTGCTCATGATGGATTCCAACTAATCATTAATATCATCAATGAAGATGTTAAACAGGACCGGACCTAACACCGACCCTTGGGGGACACCACTAGTAACAGGTCACTAACTTGTTGCGATACCATTTACCACCACTCTCTGGGGTCATCCATCCAACCAGTTCCTGACCCAGCAGAGTATATTCCTGTCAAAACCCCTCGCTGCCATCTTCACCAGGAGTTTATCATGGGAGACCATGTCGAATGCCTTACTGAAATCTAGGTAAACCACATCCACAGCCTTCCTCTCATCGACCAGTCGAGTCACTTGATCATAAAAGGAGATCAGGTTAGTCAGGCAAGACCTACTCTGCCTAAACCCATGTTGACTGGGCTTAATCTCTTGGCCATCATGTGGTTGTTGCATGATAGCACTCAGCACTAAATAGCATTCATACACCTAATAACAACACCTGAAAAGTCCCGTTAAATTTCAAATCATAAGAAGTTTTATAATGGCTATTTAATCAGTCCTAGTAAAACAGTAGGGCCATATTTTATTAAAAAAACATATGTTTCATAGTAATTAAACTTGATTGCAGTAATTAGTAATTACTACACATAGTAAGTAAACTACTAGTACATAGTAATTAAACATAGATGTACATTGCAGTATATTGTTTTTCTTTTTAATCTGATCCAAACATGAGGATTAAATCAGACTGTGATTTCCTGTCTGAGGCTGCTGTTAAAATCTTCATGATTAATAAAATGGGAGCTCATCTCAAGAGTAATATATGAGCTTCCTTTCTGTAGAATATTTATTGTTAAACAGGAAGAAAGAGGCCATTTCAAGAGATATAGTACCCACCTATATCTATTTCCTTTCCTGATCCACATATCAGAAGAATTATAGCAGCTTGAAAGCTGACCTGATTATGTTCTTGTCCTTGGAAGGCTGACCCACACTAGTTTTAAAAAGTAACAAAGTGAAGAAAATCAAACATATATACTGCTAAGTTCATTTAATTTAGCTAACCAATACATTTCAAAAGGTGTTGTTTTGAATTAGAAGTTAATAATAAGCTTGGTGCTTATATCCTTTGTATTTTAAGCTAATTTTTCAAATGAGAGTGATTATCTATGTGAAATTAAAGGAAAAATCCTCACACTTAGTTTTCTGTTAGACATGACTGCAGGTAACTAATTCCATTTCCTTGCTGGTCTTTGAACCTGATCCAAACCACAGTGAAATCAATACAACTTTTTCAGGTGAATTTTATGGGACTTGGTTTGACTCCTCCATTCTGAAATATCCAGGCAATAACACACGTCTTTCTGCAAAGTCCTGTGGGGAAAAAGGCTATCCACTTAAAAGTAATTAAGATGATCCCATGAGAGTTATTCCCACTGTCATTATATTTATAAAAGGCAACATACCTTATAGCTTATTATTATCATTATTTAGTTTTAATGAATGGACCATGATGAATGGCCCTGGATATTCCAGTGTTTGATGTGTCTCCCTCCCACAAGCTGTCAAGTGCTGCAACACTTCCATACCCCCCTCAATGGCTCCATCCAATTACCTTGCCCTGGAAGAAGAGAGCACTTCAAGTCTAAACTGCAAATGCAGTTTTACTTTCAATACTTTATTATTCCGATAAACCAAAGAAGAAAGAAAGTATTTCTAATGCTAAGAAATCCTGGTGTGTTTTATTCTGTTTATTTTAGTTAAAATAAGACTTGTATTTTGTACAAGAAAAGAACTGTGCCTTCAGCTTCTGCTTTTTATGGCCATGCCCCTCACTGTATGATCTTGATCCTTCGGATTTGCAAAAGTCTCTGAATAACAAGTGGAGCTGAGTGAATAATTTGCAGTGAATATTTTACTTAACAAATTTAGTTCTTTATTTCCTCTAGGAATGCTTATGACCAGAAGACAATTTCCTTATATCTATTAGTAGTCTAGATACAGCTAGATACTTTCTTCTCTTTTTCTAATCTGAGTAAGGACCAGCCACTGTTAAAGTCATTGCTATTCCTCTGCAGATCTTTCCTTATAAACTACTGTGGCAGAGTAATGAAAACTAGAAGGAAAAAATATAAAAAGCAGAAGTTAAGCCCTCCTTCCACAGCCAACAACCCATGAAAGAAATCAGATGTTGTAGACTGTGTTGTCATTTTAACTATTTAAACTAAACACACAGACAGAAAAGAATGGTTTAGGTTGGAAGGGATGTCAGGTGATCATCTAGTTCCAAACCCCTGCTGTGGTCAGGTACACCTCTCACTAGACCAGATGGGGTCTGGAGCCCCATCCAACTTGGCCTTGAACACTTCTAGGGAGGGGACATCCACAACCTTTCTAGGCAACCTGTTCCAGTGCCTCACCACCCTCATAGTGAGGAATTTCTTCCTAAAATCTAATCTAGGTCTACCATCTTATAGCTTTAAAACATTCCCCTTTGTCTTGTCACTAGAGTCCCTCATATAAGGTCCCTCTAGAGCCTTCTCTTCTTCAGGCTGAATAGGCCAAATTCCCTCATCCCATCTTTATAGGATGGGTTCTTCAGTACTCTCAACATCCTTGCAGCCCTTATTTGGACTCAGTCCAACCTTTCCAGGTCCTTCTTCTATTGAAACTGAATGTAGTCCTCCTGGTGAGCTCTCACAAGAGCAGAATGGAGGGGGAGAATCACCTCCCTTGACCTGGTGGTCACACTTCTTTTGATACTGCCCAGGACATGATTGGCCTTTGGGACTGCTCTCAATCCACTCACCAGTGAATTCATTTGTGTTTGGGCTTGCCTCAACCCAGATGTAGGACCTTGCACTTGGACTTGTTGAACCTCATGCAGTCTGCACAGGCCCAATTCTCAAGCCTGTCAAAGTCCCTCTGGATGGCCTCCCTTCCCTCCAGCTTGTCAACTACACCACACAGCTTGGTGTCATCAGCAGATTTGCTGAGGGTACACTCAGTACTGCTGTCCACACAGCCAACAAAGATGTTAAACAATACTGAATCCAAAACAGACCCCTGAGGAACACAATTTTGACTGCAAGTCTCCACTTGGGCATTAAGCTGTTGATCACAACTCTTGGAGTGTGACCAGCCAGTCAATTCCTTATCCATTGAGTGGTTCATCTGTCACATCCATGTCTCTCTGTTTTAGAGACAAGGATGTCATGCAGTGTCAAATGCCTTGCAGTAGTTCAGGTAGATGAGATCAGTTGCTCTATTCTTACAAAGCAATGCTGTAACCTTGTCATAAAGGCCACCAAGTTTGTCAGGTATGATCTGCCTTTAGTGAAGTCATGTTGGCTGCCATGGATCACTTCCTTATTTTCTGTTTGCCTCAGCATAGTTTCCAGGAGGATCTGCTCCATGATCTTGCTGAGCACAGAGGTGAGACTGACTGGCCCATTCTTCCCTGGGTCTTTTTTTTTTTCTGTTTTAAAAATGGAAGTTATGTTTCCTTTTTCCAGTCAGCAGGAACTACACTGGAGTGCCATGATTTCTCAGATGTGATGGACGATGGCTTAGCAACTACATCCACCAGTTCTCTCAGAATGTGTGGGTGTTGTGAACCTTCAGGTTCTTTATAAGGTCACTTTGAATTATAAGCACTCATTTTTAATTTTAACTCCAAAAATGGAAGCTTGTTTTTCTATTGGGATGCTCTGGAATGGAATGGAACTGGATGCTTAAGGTCCCATCTTTGAAATTCTCACTACAAGCTCACTACTGTGGGAATCCAGAACTTACTAGTGGAAATCAGTCCAAAATTCTTAGGGGCTTCATGTTACAGGTTGTGCAATTTCCTATTCAATAGGCTCCAATGGGCTTTTCATGCAGGACAAGAATCTTAATGATAATACCAAAACTCAAAGCCTTCAAGAGACAAGATGGGAATAGAAAACATTCTAAGATTACATCCTTGGCTTGGCAGAGGCGTGATGCTATCAAGAAGATTCCTATCTCATACAAAGTATAACTCTTATGAAGACTGCAGAAACCAGTTACTCAGCAAAGCTAATAACAAACACCTGAAGTTAGCTTCAAAAACTTGATCTTTGCTAAATAATTTACATTAGAGGTATTTTTAATACCATACATCCAATACATCCACTGAAGCAGCATAAGGCAACAAGAGAGCTCAGTCTAAGCAATGTTTAAGGTGCAGAGCAGCAGAAAAATCCTCATCAAGCCAAGCACCAGGAGCTGTAAATTCAAGCTCTCTTAGACTATTAGGCTTCCTCCTCTTCCTGATAAAATATTTTTGCCGTTCTTTCTTACGCTAATCTTTTGCCACTAAGGTCAATGGAGTCACAAAGAAATATGTCAGGGACAGGCTATAGAGCATCACTACCAGAGCTCCTACTGAATTTAAAGATGTCTCTGGTACAAACAGCAGTTGCTACTATGTAAGAAAAAGTGTCTCATTGCCAGGCCCTCAGACTGTCCTTGGCATGCTCCCAACACTGCCTGGCCTACAGGAAAAATGAATTACCAAGAACTTATCTCAAACTTTGATCCTAACACATTCTCTTCCATTAGCAGTAGATGAGAAGATCAGTCATGCCTACACTATGTCAGGTTAGCACTAACACTAATAAAAATCTATACTATTGTGACATACAGATTCTCAAGGAGATTGGCTTTCACCTATTGAACAAATTCTTTTCTTGTTACCTTGAAGAGTGAGAGCCAAGTTGTATCTGTATCTTCTAGGCATTCCTGTTGGGAAAACTCAAAGTCAGCAAGGTTGGTATCTTGTGAAACACAACCACAGGCTTATCCAGCATCCATATAATAATTTCCAACAGAAATATGTGCGTCACTGGTGCTTTTATTGTAAGCAGAGTACGCTTTACTGTCTGTGATGAATAACAGAAAGCCACTGGCAGGATGGTGCTGCTGTGGGTTTGGGTGTGTAAATGAACAACAGTACTTTGTTTCTCAGAGTGAATGTTAAAACATAACTCAAACCTACGCCACAATGTTCATGCCTAGAACATGTCAGTGGGTTCTGTTAGTGGACACTGTGATAACTAATCAGCTACAAGGACATTTTCTCCCATGTAACTTGCACGTTTATATGACTTGTTTTATAGTTATCCACCTGAAGCATAGCCTCCTAGAAATCCATTTATAGACAGAATGACAGATGTCTTCACATCTATTCAAAAAGCTCAAATATGGGATTTCTGATGAAGGCAACTGATATAAAACTAAATCTAGGTGCTGTGTTTTAATCTCATACACAACACTTGACAGGTTTCATTCAGCATTTAGAAGGCCAGCTTAATGCACAAGCTCCAGCAGTGCAGCAGGGGGTTTTTTTCAAGGTATGAACATGATGTCTGCCAGACTATCTTTGATTAGAATCAAGATCAACAGAAGTAAATTCTGGTTAATGCACAGTCTGCTGTCAAGAAACTTTTTGTAGTTTGAGCCACCTTTTACCAGTAAACATCTCCTGCTGAATTTGTTCACTGATGTCAGAGTGTCAAGTCACTGTGCCATCACAGCATCAACACTGCAGTGCAAATGCTAACATGAAAAGGAATGGAGCATTGGATACCACATAGGCACTTGCAGGGCTTTGATTTCATTTTTCATCCTGCTGATTTTTCTCCTTGAACATGGATTTGAGTGGGTGAAAATCATAACTTGGACGTGGCAGAGAGGGATAAGATAGCTTTATTTGTAATTGGTTTTAAAACTTCCTTTCTACTCATCTGACTGATGTGATGCCCAATTGATTGCCTCATCATCAAGAACGGGCGAGCAGTTTGGATATTTATTTTATTTATTTTTTCTAACTCTCTGTACCAGACTTGTGGGCTTGTCTTTTGAATACTTGATTCAGATGGTAACATTAATGACAACACATTCAAAATTAGGCAGTATGTGGGTCAGGCTAACTCCATCAGCAGACCTGCCAAGTCACACGTACTGGGAATGAGAGTTGAGTGGCTGATTTGCTCTAAATCTCACTTCCAGACCTGAACCTTGGAGAAAGGTCTGGCTTCTGCTCTGTACATCTGTGTGGCAGGTGTAGGTGCTTACTCTGATCCCAATCATCCTGATCCATTACCCTGATCCTCCAGGGCAGGAGTGACAAAGCGTGGGCAAATTGCAGCTCCGTTATGAAGAAGAGGAGGTACTTTTCCTGCTGGATTTTGCCACAGGACACTTCACTGAGGAGGACTGGACAGATGACAGCTTTACCTTGTGTCAGTTGTCAGTAATGCCTTCCTTGTCTCACTTGGGGTTTCATGGGATGATTCAGGCTGTGGCTCAATGGTCACAATCACATATGTTGCCCTAGATCAGCTAAGCCCCACTAACAGGATGGGAATTTACTTTTAGCCCACCAACAAGATGAAGTAATGCCGTCACATAAATTTATTTCATTAAGGATTGAAGATAACATGATTTATCTCAGGTTGTGGGCTAAAAGTACTCACAGGGACAGTCATGGTACTCAGTACTTATGCACATGCCAGTAACTCATCTTTGGCAAGAGATGGGAATGGAAATGAGAGGTTGTCTCTGAAATTATGCTGTAGAGAGAGATGGATGTTTTGCCTCTTCACAAACACTTCACATTTCTTTCAGCTTCTCTCTATCAATCTTGACCTTTTTTTGCTGTATTATCCAACTCCTTCCCCCATGACTTCCTCACAAAGTCTATCAGCTTTGGACTCACCTTGCAGACCACTTATCTCAATAATCTTCTTTTTATAATCTCATCCTCTCACCTATCTGATCTTTTTTACTTTTTTTTTATTTTTGCATGGATTACCTTGTGTTTTCTGTCTCCTTTGTCTTTCTGCCTTTGTCTTTCTTTTGCCACAGATAGCAGAGGCTGATGAAAAGTCAACAGTTTTTCCCTGCTAGAAGTTCTACTGATCTACAGACTGCAAAATGAAGAGGAGTTTCACTCCAGGAGCAGCAACTCTCTGAAATCTAGATATATGTCTGTGAGTTTACAATAAGATTGAAAAAAAAAATATATTTACAAACTGGTGAAGATAAGTGTTAATATTTTGCTAGTCTAATTTAGGAGATGAAAGTTCACAAAAATGTCTGAAAGAGCTTTGGGCTCAAATAGCCTTATAAACCTAAATAATACCTAAAGCCCTAAAAACCCAGCATCCTCATATACCACACAAAACCTCATTAGATAAAGAAACCAAAGTCTTAAAGTCAAGGGAGGGCAAAATTAATGCTCTGTGTGATATTTGAATCTCACCCCTATGCCTGCAAGATTTATGATGCAATTTTAATGATGCACCTTCAATATTTACCACATTTTCTCTACTGAATGCCTGTCTCTGTGCAAAGGGTGAATCTGAATGGAGGTTCAGAGCCTGCACATAAACTATTTGAACTCCTATCCTTTTGGTGCACAAGTTGGTATGTGTATTCTTGCTCATCCAACAACCATCTGATGTGTAAAATAACATACTATCACCATTGTGCAAATGAAGCCTGAGGCAGACAAGTCAAGTGATTTTTCTAATATCACACAGGAGGTCTGCAGAAACACAGGGAATGGAATCTGCATTATCTACATCCTTAATCACTGGACCATGATTAACAGAATCACGGAAGCTATGCTACTATGAAGAATCAGAATATTATTTATTTTGTAATTAAGTGAATCACTAAGAAATTGTGCGGAAGCTTACTTGCTTTGCAGCTGACCATCAACTGCGCATGTTCCTCAGGTTTTGACCATGTGTTTAGATGTGCTCAATATTTGAACAGATGTAGTTGCAAACACAGTTTTGGGAGTTTGACTTCAAGACTTCAGACTAAAAGAATACAAATAATATCCTACCTATCTTAAAAAGACCACCAAAAATAACTGATTTTGGCTTTTTCTGCATTTAAACATCTTGCCATAGTATGTGAACTGTTTTCTGTATTTATCTAAGAACTGTCTTGTGAGCTAGTGATAACTTGAGGCTACAGGGACTGCTGCTTTGCCATGCTGATTATGGTTATGGTTACATGGAAGCAAGGATAATGTGTGAGGAGGGAAATCTAGGTATTAGAGCAACTACTCAATTCAGAACTAAATATAGAAACCCTCAAAATGTCTGCAGACATTTTTGTTTCATATCTTAAACTATCTGAACTCTTGATTTTCCCACTTCCCACACACTCTGTCATCATTACTCATAGTATATTATCAACCATAAGTTGTAAGTAGAAGTGAGCAAGAAATTTTGTGTCATTTCACCCGTTTGGTCCTGTCATGAAAAATGTTCAGCAAGATTTCTTCAAATGCATTGGACTATAAGCACTTTCATCAGGAGTTCATTCAAGTTTTCAGTTTGCTTTGCTTATTTATTATTGGAGATGAACATCTTGAATCATTTAAATATCTACAGAAAGTCACGCCAGGAGTTTTATTAATGTAGGTGAATTCCTTTCAAATAAAAGGGTATACTTAGATAAAATCATTCTCCTGTTCTTTCTGAAAAGTCCTGGTCTTTGTCTTCTAATGATCTGTTCATAAACCTGAAAGTATTTAAGGCAGGACTAGAGGTGTGTCCACTGTTTCACTTCCAATCTAATTCTTCATGCACCATTTTCATTCATTTTACCCACAGTTACTTTCTTCAAAGCTAGTCTTCTCAAACCTATTGAATTCAAACCTAGTATTCAAGTTAGATTTTCAGTTTTGAAAAGGAAGTTTGAGATTATTCAAGACATATCCTGCTTTTGCAGAAAGTCACAACAGTTCATTTACTGGACTTTGAAGCACATCCATTATAGAAGTGCTGAAACACTGGAAATCTTAATGCCTTTTTGGCACAGAAATTCCTCACTCTTCCATTTATGCCATTGCCGGGCACTGATATCATGTGGCGTTTCCCACATTTCTATGTGAAGGAGATGAAAATAGAACTAATTTCTTCTGATTGATGAAAGGCTTATTTCACGAATAGACTTTACAGGAACACTTTAAAGCATACAACAGTGAGAATAACTAGCTCAATCTACACACTCTAAACAAACAAGCAAACATAATCAGCTCACAACTTCCAGAAAATCAATGTTGCCTTAAAGTAATTTCAATTAGCAGGGAAAGAAGGTAAGGGCTATCAAGCATTGTTACATGCACTGCTCCCTGCCTCCAATATATTGTCATAACTAAAGGTCAATAAGGATACTCGAGTCATCTGAGGTTGTGGCTTCCTTTGAGACCTTAGCCTCAAAATCCTTAGTTGTGTGGGTAGCACTCTAGTTCAGCTTCATCAGAGACAGTGAAGAAATCTGAAGCTAAGCTTGCTGCTTCTCCTGAATAAAGATGAGCTCACATAAAAGGTATGCTGAGCTAATGCAACCACATTGAAGATTAAATATTTTGCCTACAAACAGGAAGCTTGTCACCAACTTAAGAAGCACAAGATAAGGCCAAATTTTGGGTTTCAAAAGTGAGCCTATATAGAAGTAAAATTGCATTACTTTGTGTAAGGAGATACATTTCAATTAAAAATTTGCTGCCTTCAACAGGCAGATCCCAAGGCTGGATACAGCATTCCTGCCAGCATCAGAAGCTAGTGCATTAGCAGGATGAAAACACAAGAGAACTGCTCAAGCAGAATAATGTACATTTTTTGCTTTGTATAGTGTATGGAAAGAAATTATAGCTTCTATAAAAGTTTTCTTAATATAAAAAGCCAAGATGAAAAGTATCAATTCTAGAATACTGCGCTGACAGAAGATACACAGAAGGTTAATATCATCACAGTGTTAGATATATAAAGCAGACAGATGATACAATCTATTTATTTTGGTATGCAAAAGTGCATCATTTGGGCAGTTTTAAAGGATGCTAACAGGAAATCATCCTTTCATCAGACAGTTAGTTATCAACAAATGCACTTAATTATATTTTGACTCTTAATCATGCTTTATGAATCAGGTAGCGTTTCTTTTTTTTCTGTTAAGAATTTGTGTTCCATTTGCAAAGTGTAAGTGTATGAAATGCACAATTTCCCTTGCAATTTTGACAATTATATTCCCTTTCATAATACATTCATGACAGTAATCCAAAATAACCTTTAATTTCTCTCTTGAGCTGCAGCTCTACAGTACCTAACAGCTATGTCAAAAGCTGAAACCCATTAAATCTGTTGAGGTGAACTGAAATATTCTTCTGCAGCTATATTAGACATGTTGTAAAGTTCCACTCATCTCAAATAAATCCGCTTAATTATCAGTCTGCCTTATATATACTTGAAAGTACTAGCAATCCAACTTTATAGAACAGTTCACAGATGTTTGGAGGGGAAAATTTGGACTTATTAAGCTTTTTAGTGGAGTTCAGTATATGGCCCTGTAAGATTAATGGAAAACATGACATAATTCCCTACAAAGCTATGCAAATTCTACTAAGGTATTGAGAATATAAAACAGGACAAGAGTTTCTGCAATGAAGAGCAGTAGAATCAGATTTTTCATGTTCATTAAAACCTGTTTGAGACTTCATGATCAAAATCACCATGGATTAAGACACTACATTTTAGCTTTACTGTGTAGGAAGTAACAAAAATCACTGTAGGATACAGAATGGCAGCCATAGATATTTGCCATCAGCACAGTGAAATGGTGCAGGTATAGCAGGGATGGACACTGTCCCAAGCTCCTCTCTTCCTAACACGAACTCTTGAGAGGAGAATCTTTGTGCTCTCAGAGGTGCTTTTCCTTTCACCTTAACTAAAGGCAGGCATGAAATATTTACCAAATTACTGATATAAAAACAGGTCCCTGCAGCAGGGAAGATGTAAGATTCTACAGATACAGAAGAATCAGTTAAATGAGTGTTCTTTTGTTCACTAGTTCACTAACTTTTTTGCTGAGTACATTTTTGCTGGGAATTTCCAGAAGTAAACACTGAAAATGCAGTCATGGGTTTTGTCTTTCCCCCAGGTTTAAAATCAAAGCCACTCAAATTTCATCAGCATTTGACCACAACAGACATCCATAAATGCATATCAATTCCCATCACCTCACAAAGCTTGACATTCAAAGTAAGATTTCATAGTATTCTGGGACAGTGCTATTTCTCAACCAGGAAACAGTGAGTGTCTTTGAACTTATTCATGTGCTAGATTTAGCAGTGGTTCCTTTCTGTTTATCAGTATGTGTTTTTTTGAAACTTTGCAGTCTAGGGAGCATGGAGGTGGGAGATAGTTCTAGCTGCAAGAAAGGTGAAGAATACACAGCATGAAGGGCTGAGCGGGTGTACTGTTGGGAAGAGCAGGGCAACAAGTGAAATTAGCTAGAATGTTACAAAAAGGAATGTAAAACTTGTTGTGGGGGCTTGTAAATAAAGATATAAGAAAATTAAAGTGAACCAGAAGTTCAATATTTTAGGAAAAAAAATCTTTGTTTCACATCTCAGGCAGTTTATTACCTCAACCCCCATCATCATGGTCTTCACTGTCACCCTTTCAGCTGCTTTTAATCTCTTTTCTGGGCAAAGACTTTGTGCCTCAGCTCAGGCACAGTTGAGCAGAACTTTGTAACACAATCAGAAATAATTTATACTTGGTGAGGATCTACCTTACTATCTTACAGCTGAAATAGGAACAAGTAAGATATACAACCTTTGATAGGACCACTTATTACTGACACTGAAGCAGCTGGAGTGACTGGAGCAGTTGAAAACAGGTGTCTCAGAAAAGCAATTTGGGGATTTCCAGCCATTCTTTTGAGTGCCATATTTGTGCCAAATGAGAATTCAAAATGCAATTGAGAAAGCTCTTCTAAGGCATTTTCAGGCGTTGCTCAGCAGAAATACATTAACTGAAGACAAGAAAATGTAGAAAACAGTCAAACTACTTAAGAAAATTGAGCAGCCAGAAAGTCCATTAAAACACATGGCATTGCAGTGCACAGGACAAACTGTTGGCTGAATTGAAGTAGAACACTCCCCACAGCTATTCTCTGGGCTGTCCAAATGGACAAATGCAGCTTTCAGCTTTGAATCGCATTTCACTAGAGAAGAACACTCTCTGCCATGATTGTTCATTATTTGGTTTCCATAGCCTTCCTTCCCACTCCACAAACTAAGAGAACAATGATAATTCACTGGTATCACAAGAGAACACATAAACTGTGTAAATTTCAAAGCAATATACAGCACCTCTTTGGGAACTAAGATGATCCGGAGCAGCAGAGGCAATACAGAGTGCAGGGTAAGAGCTATCACAGCAACCATGCAAAGGCTGTTACAGGATAGCCAGGATTCAGAAACTACTAAGTAGAGTATTGCACTTCTAGGTATTCTATTAAGGTAGTGAAGACCTTAGCATTCAAGTAGCAGAAGGGCAGCTTCTAGTAACAACAATTCCTTTTTAGAAGAGGAAAAAAAGTCTGAGACAGACAGCTGAACTATCTTCTGAGGAAGCCTGAGGAATAAAAAGAAGTCTAAAAATCAGTAACCTTTCACATGAAGGTCAAGCGTTTGTTAAATTGTTGTCTGGACAATTTTTTTCTTTCATCCTCTGCCTCATTTTCAACAGATTCATAACATTAAAAACACCAGCCTGGATCACACATTTCTCTCCCCAATGTACTCTGGAGTAATATGAAAATATGCAGTATAGTAGCTTCTTTATCCCAGCATAATTTTTAATTATCTTTTTCGTTGAAGTTGTCAGTATTTTGTGAAATATTATCGCTTTTTCTAAGGAAGAGCTATTTACAAATTACTTCTCCTTAGGAAGAATATCAGTAACAATGATTTCTCATGGCAATCTTGACATACAAAAAAAAAAAAGCAATGCTCTAAGTTGCCCCTAGCAAAATTTTGAACAACCATTAATTATACTGTGAACGGCTGAACAATGCAGGGAAAAAATGGCCCATTTGTAAGGTAACTTTGCTAACAGTGGTACCATAGCTATAGAATCATAGAATCATGGTAATGTAGCACACCCAATTCTGTATTTAATTAAAGGACAAAAATACACTTCTAAAATGTTTTCATAATACATGAAGGTGGGCAGGATGGGTAGGATTTCAGTTCTTTCCAGTGTCCCTGTGCCAAAGGCAGCCAACTATCAGAAGTGTTTATTGTGTACCTAACTAGGGGAGGCTGATGGAAGAGCAGCTGGAGAAGTTTGGTGAGTTCTTTGTAGTTGAAATGGGATGTGATTTTTTGCAATCTGTTCTTGTTTATGTGACCAGCCTGGGTGATCTCTCTAAACCATTTTACAGTTTTTAGTGAAACAATATGAAACACAATCAGTGAAGGCTGTGTAAAGTGCCGAGAAGGCAAAAGGGAAGAGGAAGAAAGAAGTCAAGAGACGAAACTAGAGAAAGGGAATTAGGGTCACTCCTACATTTTCTCTCTGAAGAGCAATCTTTCACTAAGAGATCCGGGTATTTTCCCTTGTGATTACTAGAGAGTACTACTTAATCAAATAGTAGTACTTAACCATCTGCAACTCAAGCTTTAATTAAGGCTAGGCTCAATCAGATCTGTGTATGTTGCTGAGTCTGAATAATTGTGTTTGCCTCAGTTCAGGACACACCACCATTTCAGTAATACACCTCCTCCACCTCTTTGCTGCAGCAAAGGACAGAATAGTAGTAGCCAAGCCAAAAGCTGGCAATAACGAAATGGTCTTTACTCATAGATTCAGAAAGAGTATCATGGAATATATTGGTTTTACTCTAGTAAGTAAATCAGCATCAGAAAGAACATCTGCATTGTTCCCAGTGTCTGATCTCCTCATAGCAAAACCAGTGGTATAGGCTTGTTTGATTCTTGAGAAGCAAAACTGAAAATCCTCTTGTTGTAATCTTGAATTGATCCAGTTGGTAGAATGAAAATACACAGAATGAGGTGTTTTACTGTTGCTTGTAATCTAAATCTAAAGATGCTAAGCCCTCAGAAATACATGAAACTCAGGAAGCCCATCAGGAAAGCAGATGGCAAAATAAACAATAACACAGGAAAAAAAGCACTAAAACCTCTTGCTGGCATTTAATAGTAACATGGGTAGGACAAATCTTACCGGAGTAGAGAATGTTAACAGTCCATTTGTAAAAAAATCAAATAAAAGTGTTTGAATTCACACTTACACTCTCATAAATCTGACCAACACATATTATTTCTGGTTTGCCCTGGGACTTCACCTTAGCTTGGGATGCTGAAACCTGCTTTCATTAGAAGGAGGCACGTGATGGGGCCCATCATTCCTGACACAATTTGGTGTCCACAGACTCCTATATCTTCTAGCAGACAGGAGGACTCACCAGACAGATCACAGTTGTTCAGAGCTCCCACCCTAGTTCTGCCACTGCTCTGCCCTGAAGTTCTGTCACCAGGGGTTCTCTCTGGGAGCTTGCAGAGCTGAGGCTGTCCAGAGTGTCACTACTGCACCTTTCTTAGTGTTTTGTATGTGTAGTTTCCTCTCTTTCTCTTCTAATTACAGTTCCATCAATCAAAGCTTTAGCCTTTTTGTTTCTATGCCAAATCTCAGGGAAATTTTATGGGCTATATTCAGCTAGACAAATCACATGTTTCAGGTACTGACTGTTGTTATATTAGCTCCTGTGTCATTTAAAAGGAGTGGAGTGACTACCTCCCTGCATTCAGAAATATGGTTCATATAGTGACACACACATCGATGCATTTGTGCCTTTCCTAATGATACATTAGCAAGTGTTAGAGAAAATTATGTTTTCAGCAGTAGACCCTCTGATCCCAGGTTATAGTTGCTCAGGTCTCCAGTTGAACACTCAGCTGGCAGGTTTCAGCAGATGTATTGCCTCATGTGGTTTAATGTACTTTCTTGGGAGTTGGCCTTTTTTTTGCAGAGTCAGAACCATCTGCCTCTCCCTGGAGAGGACTGGCATGAAAGGAAAATAGGCTACTCTTTCCTTCTTCCTGGATATATTTCAGTCAACCAGTCACCATCTATGTGCTTACTAACATGTGGAGGACTAAAAGACCCACTGTGCCCAGTGAGGAAAGCAAGAAAAGCCTCACTGCAGTGACCATAATTAGTGTAGCTCACCAAATAAAGTTTTCTTGGTTTTATTTTTATAAACAGGCCTTTAAAAAACAAAGCCAGCAATTAAAATACAAAAGCCACCTCCAGATAGCTATCCAGAAAGTTAATTTCAGACCAGGAAGAAACAGCAATACCTCTTAAATTTCTGACTTTAGTCTAAATAACTCTAGTGTCCTTTACTAGTATTGCAGTGGCCTCTGGGTGTTTGATCCAAACTCACAGGCTTCATTGACCATTACTGATTTACTCCAGACTTCTAGAAAATTTTCTAAGCCTGGAAGGAGGAGTATTTAATGTATAGATAAAAAAATCAGTGTGTCTGATAAGAAACAAGTAGCCTAAAGCCTTCCATCTCAATGCTGCTGATGTCTGCATGGTTAAAAATGAACTACCTAGGGCTACAGAAATCCCTGGTGTTAGCCTGAACAATATATTCACATCCATTTACCTGAAATCTAAATTTGATTTCTTGCATTTCATAGCCACATGGAAGATGACAGCATCTATTTAATGCTGAATCAGAGCAAAGACTTTTTATGCATACCAGCACAAAAGAAACCACTTCCACTTACCCAGGAGTACTGGAGATCCACATCAGTTAGGGAATATGTAAGATGTGGCTGATGAGAAGAGCAAGTACAGTTTTCCCATTCTTCTATTTTTGAAATCAGGAAGTCAGAAGGACAGAGCTGGTTATCAGGAAACGGCTTCCAGTCACTCCACAAGTGAAAGTCAGTTTCCGAGTGGATTGAAATAGTTCCTATGTTATTAAGTCTGGAAGTGTATGAGCGGCCCAGAGATGCAGAAATAAAATCTGTCCTATTCTCAGTCTCTTCTTTCCTCCTGACATTGTCCTTCCAGGTCTTCTTTTCCTGAGGTTTTGTAAGTTTCATGCAAGAAGTTAATGCTTCCTCATCCTCATCAGAGAGATACTCATCTTGCAATGTATCTTTAAAAAGTGCAAATACTTCTGTTATAATATGTTGCATTTCATAGGGAAAATAGAGCGCTTTTTTCTTAAATGCTGTCTGTTGCATCCTATGTAATGAAAAAAACCAAGGACTCCATAAAAACTGGATAATAATGAAAATCAGGGAGATGGAAAGGATTTTGTATCGGGTCAGACATCTGAGCCAAAAGCAAGATTTATTCTCCATTTGGTAGATTTGTCTTGTTCCCTTGAAAGCTTGGAAAATTGTACTGGTTTTGCACTCAACATAAAAATCTACTAATTGAATGTCATATTGCTGCATAGTTGCAGAGAGCATGACTCTAGCTTAAATATCTGAAAAGTTTGGAAAGCTTTTCCAGAGAATTTTCTCCCACCCCCATAGCCAATATGTATGTTGTAGTTACAAAGTAGTTGCTGAAAGATCCAAACTCCAAGTGATGATTTGGTTGGAGAGTAGTTCATTAGATAGCTTAAACTCATTTTGCTGATGTTGGTTTAAGAATAACCATATACCCAAATGCACACACTGCTAAATGTATGTTGGCAAAACAAGTGTATATGAGGAACTGCTGCACACTCAGACCAGTGATCTATACAAAACATGAGAAAATAACCTGACCTCAGCATCAGTTTAGAATTCCTGTCTCGTGGCCCCAGGCAATCAGGTTTGATGAGAGAACAACTTGCTTATCATACCACAGACCAGCTGCACTCCCAGCTACTACTGACTCATGGATTAACATAGAAAGTTTTCTTTGTGGGTTTTGGCCTTTCTAATCTGAAATGTGATATAAACCTGGGAACTACTCTAAAACAAACTGTTCCCAACATGGAGGCCCCACTGTTATACAATTCTATCTAGCTAAAATCCCCACTTGCAAGACATACTGTTACAAAATGCAAGCTGGTGTGACAGGAAACAGGTTTCCACACTCTGAGGAAGTCAGCATTAAAGTGGTATCGCAGTAACATCTCAGCTGGGGTTTGAAAACTGTGGGTGGTGAATGACAGGCCAGGACAAGATTGTTTACAGTTATGTTCAATACAGTGTCATTTGCCAAATGTCAGAAAGAACGTTGATATGATAGTTTACTTACTGAGGGGGAGCATAACATGTTTGACATCCTCCAAGCTTTGGGTATTTGTTCTTTTGGTTCGGACCAATTTCTGCAAACGTTTTAATGTTCCCATAGATTCTGCCTTATCATCTGGTTCTGTGCCCTGGCAAAAAATCAAAGATGTTAAGTGTTCAAGCCCTATAAATAAATTAATCTTATTCAACATGATTTAAAAGTTAAGCACTCCCTTGCTTGGGACCAATAGATATGAAAAACTGAAAAGCAAGTCATGAGAGGCATCAAACTTAGATCAGTGTGCATATTGCTGTTTACACACTATTTTTTCTTTAATACCCACTAAAAAAATAAGATACATATGCACTACAGTATCCAGAATCACTTTAAGTATGCAAAGAAATCCCAGATGTGGCAAGCTAGACCAATAATGAATTTGGCCTGTTGTGGCAAGGCATTTTTTGGCAACATTTCAAGTGATTAAGTGCTAGTGCTGATGTTATCAGAAGGTAGAGATACAGAGACCATTATTGCACTCTCCCCAACAATTAAGTCACACATCATAGATCCTTTTTGCTTCCTCACATGCATAGTCCTTTGAGATAAAGTCATCATACAGTTGGCCAGCACAGTCTAATGTATAGCGAGCAGGCTGCTTAGGGATGGGTCACAAGAGATACTGAAATCCTAAGCTTTCATTAGTTAAGGCATTTTGCAATTTAGCTTGAAGCATATCTGAATCCCAAGCATTCACCCGTTACACCCATCCCCTGCAGCAATAATAAGGGAGAGGGAGTATGCTAACTGTAGATTTAAAAAAGACCGCCATTTGTGTGACAGGTAACTGCTTATAAAGAAGACTGTACTTCAAGTGCCAAAGGTTCAGATATTTTTCTATGAAGATGTGAGGTTCTACAGGCAGAATTAGAAGTCCAAGACTTCTATGCACAGCAAAATGGTATTTTAATACATATTTTCATCGTTCTGTGTCACTAGTCAATTTTGTTGAAATTGTAAGGTAAGCAGAGTGGTATCCAAAAAGTGGGATGTGTCCCTGTATGTTGAGATGTGTGATTTCAAACCTTGAAAGGGTTTGTATGAAATGGTTTGCACCACCACTTCCTCTTGGCATGAGGATTTAACAGCCCACAGAACCTGCTATATTGCTCTCATGTAAGACAAATGGACTAGCAGTGTATTAGGAATTCTCTTGAGTCAAGAATGACCTAGTTAAATAAACATATACCCACATTTGTAAAATTACACAGAAAAAACCTAATCTGAAACTATTTTACAGCTTCTGTCTGATTATTTATTGTCCACTGTGGCCAAATCCAAGCATCCTTACGTTAGCTGTGCTCAGATTTGTATTTCAAGCCCTTTCTCTCCTCCTCCAACTTCAAGATAGTAGGACTGCAGTTTTAGCTTAGCTAAAGAAAGAAACTGAGGTGTAATTTTTCGGTCTCTCATTGTGAAAAGTGTTTGCAAAATAAATCACAGTAGGTTTAAAATGTTAATATTGCTCTGATTTAAGATCTGGTGTAGCAGTAATAATTGCTTCACCTATAAATTACGATTCAAAAGCAACATGATGATTTTGAATTTTGATCTGGGATTTCCATCAAGGAGACACTAAGAGAAAGATAATCTATTTGGATAATTTTATTAATGGTAAACTCTAATACTCTTTTCCTTAAAGCACACATTTGTTAGAGTCCATTGTTAGTGGAAGTTTGTAAGTGTTTAAATATCAAACACAGTAAGCCTCTTTTTTGGAGAAGAAAGCTCAAGCAGTATTGGTTATTGATGGGGCAGCTTTGAAATTACTGTGGTTTATCTTGGTTACTTAAGTATTCAAATACAAAAGTTTACCTACTTATCCAAACAAAGGTAAAACATTCTTTTGGTGCAGAAACCAGACAGACTACCACATGAACCAGCCATCCTCGTCCCACAGTTTTGGTGTATTGTCCTGGCAACCTTTAGCCACAGTTTAGTGAAAACATGCATCAGAGTGAGAAAACCCATTACATGTTATGCTCTGGTTTCAGGTAATGTTGTTCTTGTTTGCATTATCAGGGATTCAGGTATTTCTAATTGCTGCTGTCCAAGATACGACATAAGGACATGCAGTGACAGAACATGCAGAACTACTAGCTGGGCCAGCAGTATAACTTAATCTGGAGTATGCTACTTTTCATTATCTTTCTTCTTTGTGGAAGGGGGAGTAATGAACTATGTGGTAATATGGAAGACTAGCGTACAGAGCAGCAAGTCTCTACTTATAAAAAGTTGTCTACTTAAAACACATTTAAAGGCTTTTAAATCTGCTCCCTGAATTCAGGGATCAGAGCATTTGCTTACTTGAATTTTACAGGTGTGTTTGCATTTTCTATAATCTATAAACAAAGCTATCTATAAGGAAAGAATTCCCCCATAAACAAGAATATTCTTCATTCACCTGATGAATGGGTTTTAGTCATGAAATATCACAGATAAAAAGTAATTGTGGAAAAAAAATTCACAGGCTGCCTTTTAGTTGCAAACTATTTGCATGAAGTGTACATGAATACTTATGGAGAAAAATACATAGGTTTTAAAAATGGACTTATAAAAATATACTACAGGATGAAAAAAAATATGTGCATTCTGCTTGATAAACTGTTTCCAGTTTTTTCTGATGTTCTAAATACCTTAGAAATCTTTGCTCACTGAAAATTCATAACCTGATGACAGAAATACAGCAATTGGGAAGCTAAGTGTAAAACACTGTTGGCCAGATTCCAGTAATTTCAGACCTGTTGAGCAGTCTTTCTCCTGAGTGTAACTGCATTAATTTCAATAAAAGTACTCGCATGTCATGCCACTTCTCAGCATAAAGAATGTAGTCATGGCGATTTTTCTTCAGCTGATTTGCCTTTCCCAAAGAAATACCATGATTTATTCATGGTTACCTATACACTTAAAGCCAAACTACGGAGTAACAGTGAGAAGAAAAACAATTACTGTTTACTATGTCAATGGTGCTATTACTATCATACTCTTGTGCTACTTTTTTATATCGAAGTTTTCTGCACTAATTATACAAAGAATTAGCTGTGTAAAAATGCACTAGAATTGGAATAAATTTTATACTTGTCAGTGAAGACATGGTCAATCAGTATATAAACATGCACTGCTCAAACTTCTTTCACATGCTCCTGCCCACACATATGTGACCTTTATTTTAGTCTGGCACTCCCAATACTCAGAAATGATGGCAGAGTCAAACTAAGCAGCTAGGATTACAGGTAGATTTTCTTCTGGGAATCACAGAGCAATAAGAAGATATATTATAAAAGGTAAAGCAATATCATGATTAATAGCAGAGCAATAGTAAGGTATTGTATAGAGATACGATGATTAATAATATGGCATTAAAATATTTCAACTTTTGGAGAAGTAATGCATAGTAAATGAAAACCTACTAAACCAGAATGCTATTCCAGGCTGCTGGCTGCTTGTAAAAAACCATAATTTTTATGGCAAATCACCATATCACCATTACCAGCCACACTTAGATTGTGAACTCGTGGCAGAATCCATTTCTCATAGTTTATCACCTACATGGTAAGATAAATAAACCATAATTGAATAAATGTAATTAGTGTCATGTTATTGAATACAGATTGAGAGCTCAGCAGTGTTTCAGACCAGCTCTGTGTCCATATAAAACAAAAGGCTGACGTACACCAGCTGACACACATTGAAATCTGTTGGATTTTGCTTTGTCTTAATTTACTTAGTTATCTGGGACTCAGTAACATTTTTGAGACACCACAGTACATGAGGTACAGGGGCAGAGCCATGCATTATATTATGAGATGCTTAGGTCTTGTCCTAGATTTTGTGTCTCCTTTCTCAATGAGCAGAAAAGCCACAGAGGATTTTCCTCAGCAACAACCCTCCAGCTGAGGACAAAGTGTCACTGCAGCATTTCTAAAAAGGGTCTTGTTCAGTTTGCTTCATTTTCCCTGGAATGTTGAGCCCCAAGGGTGTGAGTTTGATTAACAATGCAGAGAAAATGGGAGGATCTTCAGAACTAAGCAAAGATAGGACTATGAATACTTTCATCATTTGCCCATAATCCATTTCTTGGTCACAATGTCCTCATGATAGAAACACCATGAGAATATACTTTCCCTGGGGCACTGATGCAGTCCCTAGTGGGCAAGGCTGACAGTGCTTATAGCTTATCAGTGAAAGTAACGAGCACTGGCCTTTCTTTCTTCATGAATATGAATGACACTTTGAAGGCTGAATGCAACCTAAGAATTTACGTAGAAATGAGGCATGAAACATTTTTGAAAATGTATTAGCCCAAAGACTGCATTACTTCATATTTTATGTCTTTCCCAATATGCTACAAAGGGTTTGAGCCATCAAGGGAGCCTTGCCAGACATGAGGAAACAAGAACAAAGATACGAAAAACAAATGCAGAAAGTAAAGCTATATTTATCATAAGGTACAGCTATTGGAGTATTGCTCATGTTGTGTCCCTCAACTTGTACTTCTGCTGCCCCCTTTTTTTTTTTTTTGGGGGGGGGGAGGGGGGCAGGGAACCAACCCCCAAATGTTAATCTATGCTATTTACTCATGCTTGCACATTTGGCTTTTCCATGTCTCACAGAATCACACAGACCAGCCGAGGCAGGAAATGCAATGCCAGGGATTGCCTAGCTTAACTTCCTTGCTTGACCTGCTGACAATGCTCTGCTTAATGCAGCCTACGAAGCTGTTGGTCTTTATTTGCTTCAACAGTAAATCACCGACTGACTCATGGTCAACTTGGAATCCCAAGTCTGTCTTTCAGCCTGTGTTGGTATAAGGGGTTATTTCTCCCTAGGTTCTGGACTTTGCATTGCATTGGACTTCCTGAGGTTCTTGCTTGCCCTTTTCTAAAATCTGTTGAAGGCCTTTAAATGATCAAGCACAACTCTCTGGTGCATCATCTAGTTCTTTTAGTTTTGCACTGACTGCAGATCTGCTGAAGGCACACTCTGTCCATCATCCAGGTTATTAATAAAGATCCTGGGTTAGCCTGTTGGGGACTGGTGTCCAGTGGGACTTTGAACCACTAATCACCTTCCTCTGACCCCAGCAGTGTAACCCAATTTCAGTCCACCTCACTGTTCACTTTTCTAGTCCCTGTCTCATTAGTTTGTCCATAGGGATATTACAGAGAACTGTTGAAAGAATAAGTAACATCAAGAGGAAAAACATCCAATGCTTTTTCCTTTTCCACTAAGCTAGTAAGCTCATTGCAGAAGGCCCTTAGTCTGGACAGGCATGGATGACTTCTATTTCATAAATTCATGGTGACTATCCTCCATCACCTTGTACTTTGTATGCTTGGAAACAGTTTCTAGAAATATTTTCTTCATCACATTCCTAATGACTGAGGTAAGACTGACTGGCCTGTAGTTTCCTGGATCTTCTTTCAGGCCCTCTTGAAGATGGGAGTGACACTGATAGGCAGCTTACACTCAAGTTGTGTGAGCTATGCCATCACATTTTTTGTCATCCTACTAAGACCACTTTACAGACTTCTAATTCTCCATGCTGTGTCTGTTCCCCATGCTGTGTACATCAGCATGCAGGCACTTTGTAAAGGGTGTCATTTGTGCTGATTTTGCAGAAAAATCCTGAGAGTTTCCCCCATAATGCTGTTCTCCCAGCAGTTCCTTATTTGTGTGCAAAATGCAGTAAAGCAAATGAAAGCAGACAGGATCAGACTAGATGGGAAGCTTAGAAGAGCACAATATCAACGGTATCATGACAGTAACAAAGGCTAGAAGTAACAAACACTAAAACACAAAATAATGGTATAAAAAAAATCCAATTTTTACAAAGCATGTTAAATAGATCTGAAATTGGTGCCAAAGCTCAGGGGCATCCAAACCTCTACAGAGTGTTTATCATATGCCTCAGAAAGCATCTTCAAAAATTAGAGAAGCCAAAAGAAGAACTTTGATTTTAAGATGGAGTGAGCAGTTTGTGTGATGTCTTAAGAAATTTTAAGGAAAAGTATACTTAAAGCAAACTTAGGCCTTTTTACCTATTATTTTTACTTTTCTTCTTCCCTCTCTATTCTGTCACATCTGGGGAATGGCCTTCAGGTTCTTAACCAGGAATCAGCCCACAAACTGTCTTGGCAGGAAAGGGACAGAGTCAGGGATCCCTCAATCTAGTGGAAGAACTGCTATAGGAAATGAAAGCATTAACAAAGACCTCTTTTGTCCTTTCCTTCCTCATCACCTGTTTTTTGGCAATGGCAAGAGGACTAACAGTACAGAGACAGATACAGCCCTGAGAGAAAGCAGCCTAAACCTAGAACACATGGGCTTTCAAGTCACCAGTTTCTGAAATGGTTGTCTGTCCCCTGACACAAAGACCATTTGACTTTGCCTTTGAAGTCATGTAACATCTTTGGTCTGCTTTGGAACTGAGAACTGCCTACAGGTTGAGTCTTTGTAGCTGTCTTATCTCAGATGTCTTCAGGGTGACGCATGTACAAGTTCTTTTCTTGTTTCTAACCTAAACATTCAAAAGAACATGTAGAGAAACAGCATAGGAAACTCTGCTTGGGGCCTTTTATTAAGTGTAATGTTCTCTTTGAATGCAATACTTGCCTGTAAAGGAAAATTTAACAGACTTTCAGCTTTTGAATAATTTATTGTACTAATTTCTCTCAGATACACCATAGGTGTGTGTTACATGCTTTCAGTCAGATTCCTAAACCAGGTAAACTTCTATTTCATGTGAAATCAAAAGAGCTAAGCTGATTTGCAACAGATACAAACTGGCCCTTAAAGTAATATATGATCAGGGCAAACAATGGCCTGGAAGTGAAATAAATAGCAAATTCCAGTAATTCTGGTTCCAGAGCCACAAATATTCCATCCCATCTCTGTGCTGCTCACCAGTTAATGGTGTTATACCAGATTTTATGCTATTATACTAGCCCCAAGGGTCAGAATCCCTTAATTGTGCATGAAAATGGGATAACAATTGTAGCATTATGAAGAGGAGGGTATGTTCGCAGAAATTCAGAAAGCATTTTGGTGTTTTGGCAATACATATTGCCAAAATGGATGACACAAGACTAATCTAAACAGTTAGTTAGTCTTGCTAGATACAACTGCAGCAGACTGATTTAACACAAATGTATTTGTTCAGGGAAATGAAAAGGTTTCTAAGGATTAAAATCCATATGGTCTGCATAATGAGAATGGTACACAACATAGGTAGTCATCAGAATCTTCTTTTAAACTCCGCTTCTAAATTACACAGTGTCATAGTGAACATACTGAATAAGGTATTCAGCAAATCCTGAATAGAAACAAGAAATATGGAGTCTATTTGCATGAAATTTTGGATTATGAAAAAGTAGTGCTTTCACCTGGCATGTTGTCTCTTCTATCTTCTTTCCTTGCAGCAAATGTATGCCATCACCAATAACATTATCTTCTGTGAATTATGGAAAAAAAGAGACAAAAGAAAACACATGCTTTAAAGTGTCCTGGTTTATGTTTTTGAGGAATATAATTTCAATTGCATTTGTTTTTGTGACATTTTGACTCTTTGAGGTAACTTTTGTAACATTTAAGTATGCATTTTATCTCAAACTGCCTTGAAGGACAAATTGGAAAACTGAGTTACGTAAAGAAAACTGATCCATGCTTACTTCATCTATACCAGGTTCTCAATTTACTGACCCAGAACCCCATCAAATGCTTTCTCTTGCCCTGCTAATTTACAGCAGGAAAGTATAGAATATTTGTATAATAAATGAAGGGCAAAAGTGATCTTTGCAGTTGAGGTCTGTTTAGGTTAGATGAGACTATAAATTGTTTTCTTCCAATAATTTAATGGTTTTCCTATGAGGAGTACTTACCATCATAACAGTGAACAATGATGGGTAAGAAACCTCTCACTCTTAAGGCAAGGCATCCACCATGATGCAACTGTAGAGAGGCCCTAGCAATCATACCCCAGCAACATAGACATCAGAGGCACTCAGTTCTTTTTCAGGAAAAAACAAGAAAAATTATCTCCTACTCACAGCACAAAGTGCTACCATATTTTTCCAAAGTTCCTAGAAACCAGTAGAAATGTGTTGGGTTGGGTTTTTCCTCACATTTCCTAACTTGACATTGTTATTGCTGCTGAAGAATATTCTGTGGTAACAGTAATTTACCTTTTTGCAAAAGGACAGCTAATTTAGCAGATTCACAAAGTAATTCCAAGTGACTAAGATTCTTGCGAATTGAAGATGATCATTAAAATTTATATTCAAAGAGGTAAGTAAGATCCTAGTCCTCAAAATGCCTACAATTATGTTGTAATTAAATGCAATGTGTATAAAGCTAGATTTAAAAAAAATATGAATAGATGTGAATTAACCAATTAAAGGGCCACTGTAAATGCAAATTAGTACATTTATATTTAGATGTTATTTTTATATCAAATTCTGAATCATATGACACTGTTAAGATTAGAAATTTTCCCTAAAATAAAATTACCTGAAAAAAAATCCAATTCTAGCACAATAACAAATAAACTTTGTCCTAGTTTTGCAACTTGGATGATGTAAGACTGAGTTAAAAACAAATTACAAACTGGACATTGGGCATAAGAAAGGACAGTCTTGTGACATACTAGTTTCACCTCTAAACCATCAGTCAGCTGCAGAGAAAACCCCATCAAACAATTTCCTTCATTCGCAATTTATGTCAACAGGAAGAGGAAAAATTAGTCACAGAAAATTTTATCACACGAGTTAGCTTTTAGAGGATGCTGCAAGAGCTTCTCTGATAAGAGGACAGTGTCTTTCTCCTACAGACTTAATGGTACAATTTAACAAAATGTTTTTTCAAAAAGTACATTCCATTCCAAAACCAAACATGGCTGTCCAGATTTAGTGCTATTTCTTGAAGTCACTGAGGGACAAGTGCCTGACAATCCAGTTGTTTATTTAAATAAATAGCTAGCTGGACTTCAAGTAGCTTAACTCATGTCAAGCACTGCTTATGCAACACCATATTAACATAACTGGGCTGTTTCTGGTCCCCAGGCTAACTTGTTTTCACCTTCTGCAGCCATCTGCACCTGATAGAAGTTTAATCTTTCAGTGTTCTGTCCTGTGCCCACACAGTCCTGTGCCCACAAGTCCAAAATTAGATGTTTGCAGCTGAATCACTAAGAACCGTAGGGCAACCCATACTGACTTTAGCCTAAAAGACTGGCTACATACAGTGACACAGCTTTTAACAAGTGAACACCAGCAAGCTATCAAAGAAAAATGTAGTGGTGTGTCCCACTCAGCCGTGAGCTCTTTATGGTGGCCATAATAACATACATCCACAGTACTCTTAAATCTTGCTTAAATCACTTCTCTGATCCACTGAAATATACCATAGCTTAATTGGGTAAAAACCAAAACTACATAAAATTAACATTTAGACATGCAAAATGCAGTGTTCTTTTCTTCCCAGTCTGGCAACAACTACCAGTCACTTTACTCTGGAGTCAATTCTGACCAGTGGAGCCAGATGCCAGCTATTTTTGACTACTCTTTTGTGGAAGCCAAATAACCGTGACTTGTAACATCAACTTTTTCAACAATTATGCTTTTAGGCTGTCAAATATGATACCAGTGACTTAGGCTGGGGCTTGTGAGCAAAGACAATTATTCCTACTGTTGTGCCTGTGGGATGTATGTGTTTTTATTGCCTTACCGGCCTGGAAAATTGATCTATGTAGAGGTAATATACACAGCAGCATTAAGGTCCTAATCCAAAGGCTGCCAGCATCAGTGGATAACTTTTCATTTATGCCAGTGGAATTTGGGTGAGGTCTACAAATATGGTTCTGTAGTAAGCAGAGAAGTCTATGCTGGTTGTTACACATGGCTTATTATATCTAACAGAAATTCATATTATGTAATAGATGTGCAGAACTTGAAAACTTAAACTGTTAAAAGAAAGTTCGATCAATAGTGACAAATTATCTTGATCAATAGTGATACACTGTAAATCTCCTTGCAATGATTTTCACTATAGTGTGAAAGGGACTTCCCTTGAAATCATTTTACTGTGGTAGGGGAAACGAAGTTTTTATTTAGCTGCCAGCTTTGCTTCCTATTCCCTCTGGGGCCATGCCCTTCAACTACAACACTTGTCAGCTTTTAAATATGCACAGCTTCTTTTGCATGTTCTGGGTATCCAAACAAAAATCTTGAGTAGAAAAGACTCAGAAGGAAGGTTAAAAAGTTATGCTTTTTCCATCAGTTTTTCCATCTCCAAAACGACAACCTGTGGAATAGTTTCATGAATCATTCTTCAATGTTTTTAGTTAAAAATAAAACTTATCTGGAGAGAAATGCTTAATATTTTTTTCTTCTATCAAAACTTTTGCTTGCAAGCCAATGACACTCATTGAACACCCTTTTTCCTCTCATCCATTTATCACAAGAGCATATTTTCTCTAAATTTTCCTGTCATTGTTTCATCTGGTTCCGGTTCCAAGAAACCCATACGTGGCAAATACATAGGGTAGTGCAATTTCAGATATGTTTGCCAAGAACTTCAGAGTTCACCGTTTTGGGTGCTAAATTGAATAAAATTCAGGTAAAAGGACGATGCTCTGTTCCATTTCCTTTTGCATACACAGTTAAATGTGGTATCTCCTAACAGTGGATGATATCTAGGACCTTTTTACAGGCAGTGGTCATCTTCCCATTTTGTTAGCTAAAGGAGATAACAAAACATGTTTCCACTTTAATCACATGTATCTTGGTTTCTGTTTCTGCTCAAGCTGTCTGATTTGGTCTGATTAGGCAACTATAAGGGATCTAGCTTGGCTTTTAAAAAGTACAAATTCAGCTTCCATTCCTAGAAGCAACATTACATAGACATCAAAGCATTCTGGTTTCTAGAAATCCAACTTGTGTTTAAATACACAAGGTTACTGCTCACTTGTTATTTCTCAAAGTTAATTTAGTGGATTTATGTTGGTCAACTTTTAAACAGTGTCACTAGCAACTTCCCATACATTAGCTGTAAAGTTGCTTCAATGAAACATGTTTAGAAAGAGAACTAAACAAAATAATTGCCTACAAAATTGCTAACTCTTGTCTGCAGCAGTCACAAGAGATTTCCCTGTCAGAGACCTGGAGCAGTGTAAAGCATACAGGGAACATGGCTTCCTACTGTAGATTCAGATTACAGCAGCAAGCCCCACAAAACTTCATTACACCAATTTACAGTAGCCGAAGCTTTCTTTTGGCACATTGGCTGCAGACAGAACTGGTCACAGAGTGTGTTCTTAGCTTCTCAGTTTTAAGGTGAGCTGTATTTTAACTACTTCCCCCTTCCCACCCCACCCCCCACCCCCCCCACACACACTTGAGGACAAGATAAATCTCAAAAGGACTTGACAAATAATTTAGCTAGATTATTGGTGAAAAATGAGAAATTTTCCTAGGTGCCCTTTTAAATACTTTGTGGAAATGCAAAATCAGCTGAAATATGTTTGGCAATTACCTTCAAGCTGACAGTGCCTTCTGATGTACGAATCATTCTCCGGCTTCCTGGAAGACTGCCAAATTGTGTCATTCACATTTTTCCTGTCTGAAGCAAAAGTACAGGGAACAGTCAACTGAATTCATAGAAAAAAAGTGTGAAATAACAGGAAAATCTATAAAAACAGCATCAGAATGCAAATCAAATAAGCTGCAGAACACTGTAGCATCTGCTTAAATATGAAAATGAATTGACTGTTTCACAATACAGGAAAACTTGATGGATTGTATTTATTGTTGGCAGACTTGGAGTTTTATCATCTTTTACTGATGTCTAGTACTTCATTTAACATGACCAGAATGATTGTTATCTTAACCTGGGTTTTAAGACCTAGGAGTCCACATAACATCTGTGACCTTATTTTGCTTCCAGGAATTGTATAAATACTACTTAATTTTTTACAGTTGAAGAGCTGGTCTGCTGGCAAGAGCACCAAAGATTCTCACATATGTCACATATGTCACATATGCTTTAATTCCAGTAATGTCTCAGCTTGAATGGGAGAAACTAGGTTGGCTTTGAGAACAAGAAGGCCATTGTCCAGTTCCCTCAGCAAATTTCAAAGTGGCCATGCATCTCAGCATATTTATAACTATTAAGTTTTTCTGAATTCTGTTTTTATTTTTGTTTTGTTGTTTGTTTCTTCATGGTTTTTTTTTTTAACACTGGGTTTCACTCCATGTTTTTTCACTGCATGTTTAATGAAAACACTCAATTTCTGTCAAGTGCTGGAAATTCAATACAGCCTGGAAGATTGAGATACTCTGCATGGAAGTCTTCCCAGTGCAGGGCTACAGAATAGGGAGACCTTCGTCTATCTGAGACACACTGTGATGAAATATAGCTGCATTGTTACAGGCAGATTTAATAACCTTTTTTACTCAGTAAGAACTAGACACAACAACTAAACCCAAGCTTGATAGAATACATGGAATTTTAACAAGAAGTTCTGACTTTAAAAAAAGGATTTTTTTCACTTTTTAAAAAAATGATTATTATTTCCTACAGAGAATTTTCAAAATAAAACTCATTGATTCACAAGTATTGGTAGCAACAATAGGTGAACAGGTGAAAAGAAACCCACCAAACTAGAATTTCTCTTGGTTAATTTGTTTGTGAAAGCTGAAAGAAAATTGTTCAGCATGGGAAAGGCAGAGACCTGCATTTGAGTAGATCAGAGATATTCAGAGACACTACTTTTTTGGGTTTTTTTGTTGAAATGATTAAAAGTAATAATATACTTAGCATTTCTTATGCCATCCTATTATAGGTTCTTTAATTCTCAATTTTCTTTGTGGTTTGTTTTCAATATCTACCTAAAATGCTTCAGTGGAAAATGGGAGGGAAGGGGAAACTTGCTGATAACCTAACTGTATGATTTTTGTTTTGAGTTTACAACAACCAGCTGTAAAGCAAACCAGATCCTTAATTAAAGTTGGCTCTGCAAGATTAGCATCTATACAGTAAATATGTGGTTACTAACCAAATGCTTCATTTTCAGACATGGACTTCAGGATGGATCTAAAAGAATTAAAAGAATTTACCATTAGCTGAAAGGCAGAATGAAAAATGAAAGCACATTTAATCAAATATAGATATTTTAAAACTAATTCTTTAAAGCAGAGCACAGGGATTTAGTTGTGTAATTCCCACTGGCTTTAATTGGAGTTACAGAGCTTCACCCAATCAACTATTTCCACATGCCCAAAAAAGCTCTGACAGCTGCTGAGTTTTCATTCTGTAAAAATACATTTTTCAAGTTTCTTTGTGGAATGAAAATTCATGACTGAATCAGAGAGTCAATTAGAAAGCAAATAAGAGATGCCTTTCTTTAGACATTACCTGAAGTGTGATGCATATTTTAGAAATTAGTGTCTGAGGTCTGGCAAGATAATAATGGATTAAATCAAAGAGCATATATATGAACATACAATCCCCACAACCTCAAGTGAAGCTTTATTGCCCAAATAAACCTTGAGCTGAAAGGTTTATTTAACATAAAGGTTGCGCGTTTACATCAAGGAACAATCCTAACTCATACTTCTATCTGTGGTTGACTGTTCATAGGTGATGACTTAAAGAATATATTAATGAGAGAAGGAATAAAGAATCTTTGGAATAACAACGGGTTACCCTGTAAATTAATTTGCTTCACTTTATCCATAAAAAAACCAATGGAGAGTAATTTATGAGCTAGAGGATGAAGCCAGAAGATTATACCAGATGAGATGAGAGACTCTCTAATCTTTAACAATGATTAGCAAGGGGGAAAGAGCAGAACAACTGAAATTAATTTCCCAACTTCAGGCACATAGGTGCTGAAGAGTCTCCTGAGCAAGAAGTTGCAATTGAATTATTGTTTGTATAAGGAACCTGTCTATAAACACTAATTCCTTTTGAAACCACTAGAAGTTTTTTTGCTCCCAGAGTTCCACAATGTAATTCTTATTGTATAAATAAGGTATATTTCTGTTGCTTTTATTTTGGCTACTATATTTCATTTGATGTTTCCTTGTTGCTTTTTTGTAAGAAAAAGAGAATTATAATTTTTCTTTCACTTTATCCAGATCTACAGAAAAGGTGAATGTCAAAATGTCTGCATTATTAGCAGGAGTATCAAGACAGCATAATGATGGCTGGACACACACAAAGTAATTGTCATTACAAAATCTTTTCATGTTGAGTTTAATTATTTTCATCCAGCTTACTAATGTATTTTATACTATGAGTTAGACAATCCTTCTAAATGTTGATAATTTGTTTAGAATGGGATTAGCCTTAGAATAGAATGCTTTTATTTGTATTGTAAAATTTGGCACTATAGCTATAGGTTACTATATCTATTCCTGGTGTAGACTTAGTTCTGATGTAAGCAGTTCAGATGTTAAGAAGCTAGGTGTTTGCATCATATATGGTAGATCTTGGTAGGGTAAACCTTGGTTGAGGCCTACACTGTAGTTTGACGTCCTTAAAAGTGGTAAAGAATTATGAGAAGACTATGAAAAATAGAGTTATGTCCACCCTTTAACAAATGTCATTTTGGGAGCATTTTCAGAGGACTTTGGATGATCACAGGTAACAGATCTTACAGCTCTGAATGCACACATCTCTATGCAGTTGATAAGTTAGTGTTTTCATCAGATGACCAGAAATAACATAATAGCAGCTTAAAACTGTTCCTTAAAAAAAAGACAGCTTGATTTGCTTTGAAATCATCTATTTCAACACTTCTCAGCAATAGACATTAACAAAGTTAATGTTCTGAATTTAGTGGAATACCACTTAAAAATGAGGAAGACAAAAAAAAAAGTCCAGGAATTTTCATGTCTGTCACAGCCAGACAGAAAAGATCTGTCTCTACTCTTCCATTAGGCAGGATTTCAGATTTCATCTGAAGGGGACCACTTCAGTAATGCAATAGCCTTCAATCTGAAGCCAAAAAAAGACTTCTCGATACAAATTCTTCTGCTTACTAATATACATTAATCGTTAACCCAAACAGCATTGTATCTTAAAGAATATATGCAAAGCACGGTGCTGTCAAAGATTACTTGGTACAATACAGTCTGATCTGCTTTGTCTGAATCATTTTTGAAACTAATTTTTTGCTCGGATTAAAAACACAGACAAAAAACTGTTCAGGAGATTATTGGGTCAATGGTGCAAACACACTGTAAAATAGGTTACCACTTCAATCTTTCAGAAAAGCAGACATATGGTCAAACCAAGCTCAGATTAACTGCATTTGAATTTAGCTATCTTGTTTCTGGTATTTTGGAAGAAGGCTTTATGTATATGAAAAAATCATGGCAAAAGAGCTTGTAATGCATTACAAGCTTGTCCATTGTTTTCCAACTGCAACATTAATACATGAACTCTATGAGAATTAAAGGAACATTGGCAAACATTAATAAAACAACAAGGATGAAAGGTACAGACAAATATAGTGACACTATGTAGACCTTGAACTGGTCTCAACTTACTTTCTTTTTTTGGTCACTGTGTTCTGAAAGTCAGGAAATTCCTTTTAAAAAGACAGAGAAAAAAAATCTATGAAAATCAAAAATGCTTAATCCAAATACATTATTTTCCTCTCTGTAAAGACACTGAATGATGTACTTTTGCTGTGTGGCTTTAACATCTGCTAACATTTTCAGTCTTTCCAGCAGCTGAAACTGCGGAGGACACAGTGAGGCAGAGAATATATGTAGTTATGTTTCCTGATTTTAGGAGGCTTCAGTATCCATGCCTCTCAAGGAAGTTGACTACTCCTTAAAAAAAAAGGAAAAAGACTCCTACCCCAAGAATTAATATCATATGTCTTCTATGTAATAATTTTTCTAATTTGTATGATAAAATACCCATGTGTTACAATGGGATATGGCTTCCTGAGAGAATCAAATGGGCCCAGGCTCTGTAACCCATTATACATAGGAATGTGGAAGAGTGCAGGAAACTCTGCAAGTAAAATCAAAGTTGTGCAAGTCAGCCTAGCAAAGCTCTAAGGGGCACCAAATAAGAACCAAGCACTGGCCTGGAGGCAAGATCACATAGTCCCCTGATGATGCGTACCCTGACAAGATATGAGGAGTAGTCATGTTGCTGTTGCAAGTGAACAAAAGTATGTCTCGCTCTGCAAGTAATGCCAAAACATCTCACTGCATCTTTGCTGGCACAGTTACCCTGGGACTTAAAGTTAATTTTAACTTCAAGAAAACCTGAGGATGTCATGCTAGGATAGAAGAGATCTCTGATCCCTATACTATTTTGATATCTCCTGAGACAGAATATCAAAGCAGTGTATCACTTTCATATCTATTTCTTCCAGCCAGGAAAGCAGAAACTGGGATAAAAATGTTCCTGATGAATGTCACTTCAATATGCTGTGTAATAAGAGACATGAAAAAAAAATCTTAAAACCATTCATTATTGTATAAATATAAAAACTTCAGTGTATGGACCTATTTATCATATCCTTATGTTTAATTTATTTCCTTTGTGTAATACTATCTATATCTGCATTGCGCTGACCACAGTAATTTAAAAAATGTCATCCAAGTTGCATGATGCAAAGACAAGACATGTCTATAAAATTATGTTAGTGCATAATTGAACATTTCATACTTTCCTCCTCTTCTTGCTAACAACTCTCAGGGATTTTTTGCTTCTTCAGGAAAACGAATTCAGAAAAGGTTGCTTTACTGTGCTAAGGCTATTTTAGCTGAGTGTAGCCCTGTTAGCATCTGGATGCCCATGAATGCTAATAACTGTATGCAGTTCTGACAGAACTCTTTGGGGTTTTTTTGCTTGTATACTTTTTTCCACATGCTGTGTGCAGATCAATTGAATATAATGAACGATCATCTACTTTGAAGTATTGCAAGCTCCATAACATACATTTCTTGCTGAAAAAAAAATAATAAATCAGCATTTTGGTCTTGGAACAGACCTTTTTCACAGCACTAAAGAAATTACTAGATGAGGTTCATTGGCACACACAGAAGTAGAAAACATTCAAAAGGTTATTTGAATGATATTTTAAGAGTACTGCCAATATCTCAAAAACTACCATGTTATTTTTTAGAGGTCTGTATGGAGGTTACAGACAAATGGATGTTGTAAGATAGGATCTGATCAGACCCAGAATAACAAAAACAACAGACCAGGCCCTCTCTAACCCTCATGTGGACATATATTTGGAAAGAGTATTAATGATTAATACATATGCCTAACAAATGGTGTGGAACATAGAAGTATAGGTTTAATCTTTGGCACCACGGCTGAAAATCAGTGTTTCATTATCAGTTTTTTAAAATGCAGCAAAAAGTTTGTGTGGCATTACATAATACATAAAGCTGATACTGGTGTGAGTTCACTGGGTATCATGGAATGCAGTATCTTGATGAAATATGACAGTAGGTTTAAATGGCCATTTAGTAATGGTTCCTTTTATTTGACATCTCTTCCTGCTATGTCTGGCTAAATTGAAGTGCACGAATAAATTATTCTTTTCTGTACTCTTTTAAGTATCTTTTCAGTATTTGACTACAGTTAAAATAATATATAATTTTAACATGAAACTAGAAATTAAGCAGTTTTTAAAACGTGGTTTATCTTGGAAAAGTAAAGTTCATCTAGACTATTTTTCACATTTTCCAAAAGGCATTATTACTTTGTTTATAGGAACAAGTCTTTCCTTCCTTATCCCAAGTATGAATGATCCATTTCATAGAAACACAATGCACTTGTGGAAACTCAGCATTATGATATTATTAATGAAGCCCTTCCCTCCCTGCTTTTATAAAATAACTCTAAATTAAAGAAGTTAATCAATCCCTCTGGAATTTACAACCTGACTGTGGAAGCTAGAGATGATGTGGCTGTTAAAACTTGGTAACAGGGAAGTGATAATTTCAGATAACTAGTTCTCTCCCTCATTGGAATCAAATGCCAGTTATAACACTGAAAATTAAAACAGGTATCATGACTGATTCTGCATTTCCTGGCAATAATGTAGAAAGACTAATAAATTATTTGCCACTTTTTCTGATCTATACAGCTGTCAATCATATCATGTTCAGCAGTTGAAAATCATGTGGTTCTCATGACATTTGGTGATTGCAGTCTGATAGGAAAAGCTGAAGACAGCCAAGGAGGTATGACCAATTTACAAGAGGTAGACATTTACTTTCCCGGTTAATAGCATAGTTACAGACAGAATTACCCATTTGATTCATTGCATACTGTTGGCTACTGGTTATTTCAGAGGAAGGTCTAGTTTAGCTTTGCTATGTCTAAGGTTCAAAATCGACTCTATAAATGTATTTCTTCTTCCTCTTGGAGAATATTACTGAAGCTGAGCAATAGGCAAAGTAACTAAAATGTTAACAGGCCAATTTCCTGAGAAGATTAAAAGGCAATTGTGTGTAACAGGCACAGGTCAGTACTACAGGAACCTGGACAGGGAACATCCTGGGCAAAAGATTTTGTACACTACACAGGTTATCTAATTTTTTGAGAAGTAAGAGAACAAGAGAGATTCTTCTTCATCCAGGATGTCATTTGGCCAGGAGCAAATATAACCTGATTGAAAAAGGTGCTCAAAGAGTATGTTCTCTGAATGATGCCCTGCACAGCTTCAGTGACCACAGTGCCTGCATTTCCCATATGTCCAGAAGAATGTCACAGCCCAGCTATGATGAAGAAAAATCACAACAGACAAGCTAACTGCAAGAAAATAGCTACCTTGCTGCAGTATAGGGGAGTTTGCTTTAGGCCTAGACTCCATTTTTCAGGTTGCGAAGAGCAGAATCTTGAATGCCTGTCTTGATATTCCTGAAGTATTATAGAAAAAAAGGAGGTAAAGCCCCCTAAAGAGCAAATGCGCAGTGCCAGAGTGCTCTACTCTCAGGAGATTTTAAAGCTCTGTGGAATTTGCATGGGTACAGTTCAGCTGACCATTTAAACTTACACTTGAGCCCATACCTACTTAGCAGTGCACTGCTAAGTATGTGCATTACTGAATAATGATAGATGGCTTAATCAGAGCCCAAGGGACCCAATAATGTTCTGAATTTATTATGCTGCAAGGGTCTTCCTGCAGCCTGGAAGCAAGTGATGGAATTAAAAATGGGAGAGAAGTACAAATGGGCTCAGTTAATAAGCTTAACAGCTTCATTGAAGGTGTAAGTCTAATAACTCACATGCTAGAAATAGCAGATAAGATTACACATGGTTCTTTGGCCTTAGTGCCTTTTTTCCATAGGTCTTACTGCTGGCACGTCATCACTAATCTTGTTTTCCATTTCTAGAGAGAATTTTGTAAATAATCATGTTGATTCTACAGCCAGCACAGTGACACAGCATCCAGGCATTATTTTTAGTTAAGTGCTAAGCTGAATACTCTCTCAAAACAAAATAAACCCCACAGCTAGGAAGCTTGTTTCTAGTATCTAGAGAGGCAACAGTGTGCGTATACACTTAGTATTGCTTTCGCTGATGATGAAATGTAAATTTAGTCATGAATAAATGCACTACAATAGGGAACTTCAGGACAGTAGGAATGCATGATAAGAGCTACTAGAAACCAAAGTCCTAGATTCTTCTATTCACTGCTATACACATATCAAGGGCTATGTAGTGCCATCCCACAAAACCAGCATCGAGCAGTGTGAAAAATGTTTTGCTACAATTTGTTCAGAATAATGGGATTTTCTAATCCTACACTAGTGGCAAATCTGCCTTTCTAGGCTGACTCAATGAAAACAAAGTTCTGTAGTGGATACGTTGATTAGTTTTAGTTAGCTAACACATAATAGACATAAAGAAGAGTATGAAGTAATGCTGCTGATTCAGAACAAAACTAGTAAAAGCAAGAAACAAAAAGTTTTATATAAACATCATAGCAGTTTTCATTCTTATTCTTAACGTATTGTGCAAACCATAGCAAAGCATATTGCTAAGCACCTTTACCATACCTTGACAAGACAAAGGATAGTTTCTAGTAGTTATCTACTCCGACGTATATTAGGAAATCAGGTATCATATGCTGGGTAGAAACCAAAAAAATAATCTTATTTTATTTTTCATTTTACTTCGTCTAAATATCATTCCAAGCTGGTAAACATATATTGGGGAAAGAAATACTACTATAGTTATCATTAACTATTAAGTTGGTTTGTAGTCACAGCAAAGGGAGAAAAGACTGGATGGATGTAAGATCTGAGATATAATATCCACATTTGGTAGTAGAATCTTGTATTTCAGTACAGTTATATAACGCAGCCTTAGCTAAGCAGCTACAGCTCCAAGCCAATGAAATACCACAGACATGCTATGATCAGGTTACAGCTATAATTCACAGCCATGATTAAACACACATAGCTGGAATGATATAGAAGTGGCTCATTCTTATAGTAACAAGGTCACAACCCGATAATGGGAAGAAACCTGTCACACAGGAAAGCACCTCTGAGTTGCTGCAGTAAAATTATAATGTAGGCACAATTCAGAGCCTGGGCTCATAGATCTGTGCTGATGGTCTGAGGAATCCTGAGTTTTCTGCATTGCTTTGCTCTCAAAATCAGGACAATTATATAAAGCATGGAAGAGAGGGACATGCATTGAGTGAGATGGTTGCTGTAGAAGGGTCTGAGAATACCATGCTATTTCCATGCCTGTAGGAATTCAGTAAATGCAAACTATGTCTCCCAGCCATTCTCCTATTCCACCAGCTCCAACACCTTCTCTACACAAGCCCTGTGTGAAATTTTGCCTCGTGATAGTGCAACACCATAGACGCAGGTACACAATAGGCAACTCAGAGTGCACACGGATAAAGCTTGGCATAATTTTTGCAAGAACGACAGCCTCTCTTGATACTGAGTAATTATAAATGAAGAATTGTAAAGTGGAGAACAGGTATTTTGAAATGAAGTATTATGTTCAAGTATTTGTTGAAATTTCAATGATATACCAATATGATATCAATAATACAGAATTAAGTAGGGTAACATTTTCTACGGAGAAAAAAAACCAGAAGAAAACATCCTTCACATGCCTAATGAAGACTTGTAATATGTAAAAGTTATTCCAGAGGCCATCAGTTACAAAATTCATAGAACTCACACTTTAGAAATGTAGGTTTTTTTAATAAGAAAGGACAAAGACACCGATGGTATATCCTGAGGAGACAAACTCTACTCACATCTGTAGCCAGCATTTTCATATGCTATTATTTTGCGAGAGAAATTCTCTCATACTGCACTAATCCTACTTTACTGCTAGCTGTATAGAAACTCATGACCTGTTTTTGCAAGTGTGCCTGTTAAGGCTGGACCAAAATCAGGTCATTGGCTTACAGAGGTGAGCAGAGGTCTAAAGAGCCTAAATAGTTCAAACTAGCAGTTAAACCAGCTGAACACATATATGCCTGCATGCATATTTTGCAACTAAAATGTACTTACCAAAGACATAGACCTATCAAGTGGTCCACAGTTGATATGCTTGCTCACTGGAGTGCTAGGCTGGCTGTCAGTTGTAATTGCATCGTTGGGTTCTTGATGTTCTGGGACAGGCTCATACAAGCTGTCCATTGAGCCCTCCTAAAATACATAATATACAGATGAACACTTTCCAAAGATGCACACTTGAAACACATTAAAATAATAGCAATTTTAAAAACAAGTTTTGTGATCACAAAATAGAAAGCGATTTTGCTCCATTTTCTTTTGAAATTCTTTATTTACTTCTTTCTCTATAAAACCATACAGAAATTGATTATAGTAAGTACGCACATGCCAAAGTTCACAGGTTTCCAGGAGTAAAGCTGAGCATACAACAAAAACTAATGTTATCTGCTCTGTTGAACTACATAAAAAATCCCGTGAAAACTATACACCATGAATGTTTCCACATAAAATATATAAATATTTGCAATTAGTACTTTTTATTTATGGGGAATAAAAGCTAATTTGAGGCAAGGGGGGTAACCCTATTTCTTAGAAATAAAAGCTAGCTCCCAGAATTTTAGAATTATGAATTAGACCCCTAAAATAATGAGAACTGCTAGAATTAAATATGGAATCATCACAGCATCATTCAGGTTGCAAAAGACCCTTGGGATCATCAATTCCAATCATCAACCCGATTCTACAAAGTTCACCTTTAAAACATATAAACATATCCACCCAACACCACATCTAAACGACCTTTGAACACATTTACCTCCCTGGTCAGCCCATTCCAATGTCTGAGTATTCTTCCTGAGAAAAAATCTTTCCTAATGTCTAGTCTAAACCTACCCTGACACACCTTGAAGCCATTCCCTCTTGTTCTATCAATTTGCATCCAAACTTTTTAATGTCTTGATTATAATGCTCATGTAATAGTTCTTTCTCCAATGACCAAGAATATAAACATTTTCAAGAAACTGGGCTTTTCATATTTATCATACAACTCTGAAAATCAGGATTACATATTTAAGCCACCATTCCATAATTCAAGACTTAAATGAAAGCAGATGGTAAAACTAAAGACACTTCATATAATAACCCTAGATTTTAGATGTTGCCACTTTGTTCTGCACTGAATATTTTTCAAATGAATTTTGATTACTGATTTTAACTGCATTGATTAAGGAATAAATCAAATTATAGCAGTGTGATTTACAGCAGAGTAACACCAATGAAATTAACACGGTAAGTTATTTGAAAGCATTTGCACTTCTAGCATAGAAGAAAACCAGATCTATTTGAAGTTATACTGTTAGTATGTAAAGCTTTACAAACAATATTATTTACTGGTGAAATAGCAGTTCAAATAACTAATTTTTGCAACCACAGGAAAGAGAGGTTGCACATGAAAAAGAACAAGTGCACAAGAAAGCATATGAAAGAGAGAGAGAGAGATAGATAAGAAAGCAAGTATGAAGAAGGAGAAGAGGAAGAAGAATAAAGGTAAGTCAGAAGGTGAATGAGAACATAAAGTTCAAAAAGAGATTGAGAAGGATTGTCCAGAAAACAAGTGAGACTATGGTAGGAAAGAAAGCATGCTCTCCTACAGGAGAGAAACATGAAAAAACAGTGTGTGAGAAGGCTGAGGTTCAAAGGAAGGGTATGAGGTCACAAAAAGGTGGTAAGGACACGAGAAAGGCAGGCATCCGAAAAGGGATAAAGAAAAGAGCATTATCAACAGTGAGAAAGAGGAAATGCATGTGAAAGATGGGTAGATCTAAAAAGCCCCCAAAAGAGCAAGCTCTCAAGAAAGAGAAAGAGAAAGCTTTGCATGCAAAAGGGTGAATATGAGAAAGGATATGTTTGAGGACACAAGGGAAAACACCAGCACATGAGAAACAAAGCAGATCTTTGCAAGCATGCAAGAAAGAGCAAGGTTGCGAGTACAAGGAAGTGCACTGAGGAAACAAGGAAAAGGGAAAGAATGATGGAAGAAAGAGAAAAGGAGGAAGACCATATTAATCTCCCTCATATAATATTATATTAATTATGTGCAGGAAAGAAATGTGACAGGAAAAAAAGAGAAGCAATGCAATAAAGTGAGGGTGTGATAATGAGAATGAAGTTCAAAGGCTGCCAAGTAAGAAGGAAGGTGTGTGGCAAGGGGCACAAAGGCATAACAAAGATGGAAGAAGATGAAAAAGAAAGCAAGATTGTAAGGAGAGAGGACATTAGAAATGTTATGACAGTGTGTAAGAAAAAGCAAGTTAATGTTTGAGAACCAGAATGGAAGAGGCTGCACAAAGGTAGGGAGGGGTATGTAAAAGGGCAAGCATGTGCTACAAAGTACATGAGAAAGAGCTAAGGCATGAGAAAGAGCTTTTGAGAGAGATAGGTGATAAAAAGTGAGAGTGCAAGAGAAAGAAGAGATGGAGAACGGCGATAAGAAACAGCATGTGAGAATGAGAGTGTGTGAGAATGGAGAGCATTATGGAAAGAGAATGTGGACACATATGTGTGAGACAGCTTGAGCAATACCAAGAGAAAGTGCAAAGGCTCAAGAAAAAGCAAGAGAACATAAAAGAGTGGGCACAGATAGGAGCAGACACCAGAAATAGTGAGCACGCATCACAGACTGGGTGTGAGAGGATGGGCAGAAAAAAATGAGAAAGTGAATTAAAGAAAGGATTTGTGCACAGGAAAGCACAAATGAGTGAGAAAGAGAGAGCCCAACAGAGACAGATCACAGTTTACAAAAGTTTTATTTGACTTTTATACCTTGTAGGAGTCTATTTCCCTTGTAAGAGGCAAATATTGAAAGAAATAACTTCCCTTTCAATAGGAACTGAAATAGAATTTTCTTGCTTCCTTTCTTTTTTTTAAAGTTGATCTATTTTTATTCCAAAACCCATAAGGCCAGTAAAGTTTTGCATTTCACATATCTACTCCTCTAGTAGTCCTAAGCACACAAAATAGTACAGAGCAGAATCAGAGATAGCAGAAGAAAACATTAACTTAATACTGGAGTAGTTAGTGCATTTCCTTTCTCCTACATAGGATGAAAAAGCCTCTTGAAGACCTTTGCCTCAAGAGCTTTATGGGAGAAAAGGTCTTAGTTCAGATGTAGAAGAAAATTATTGTTTGTAGCTTATCCTTTTGTGATACTATTGTTATTGTGGCATGCAGAGACTAGATTAATCCTAAAACAGAAAAAGGTGTGTTTGGTAATGGATTATTCTCCATCTCAGCGCTTAAATGTGAACTCCTTTGGTTATTAGGATGATTACAGTTCAGCTAGAACAAACAAGGAATATATGAAGGTGATTACATGGGGAGCACTACAAAGCTCAACCGCTCCAATTTCTTTTACTCGTGATACACTTTAGAGGACTATGTTTAAACATTCAGGTAATTCTTCCTTGTTAAAAAGTATTTTTAAGTCAAATCCACTGCTAAGCAATATCATATTCCAACAGCCACAGCAACATTAGCATCTTCATATTTACTCCATGGTTTCTTCAACATGTGGAAGGTCCATCTGATTGATAAATATCTATTGCACCGCTTTTATTAATACTTATTTCTCTGTATCTTTCACTTTCATATAAACATTAGTTAGTGCCAAGGACTGTTTCAGTTTATATTAATAAATGTAGTAGGTTTTATATAGTGCTGTCAGCACATTAGTAAACCAACTATCAAAATAAAATATATAACTAGGTTTAATGATACTGAAAATTGCTAAGGCAAGTAGGCTTTCACTCAGTACTTAACTTTGTTTTACTAGCAAAAATGGTGGTTGGAAAGTTATCATATGGAAAACAAACAAATGCAAGGGGTCTTTTTTGTCTTAAATTCTAACATCAGAGCTCAATTTGAATAACTGAGCTGAACAACCCTGTGATTAGGAATGTCCTGTCTTTTCCCTACTGCTCTTCTAGCCCAGGTTTCTGATATACAAAATGTTGGCACCTCTTCAGTATCTGGAATCCTTCTCTCTCTTCATTAGTATGGTTACTAATGCCACTTTTTACCACTTTGTGTATTGCCTTATGTAAGGAAGTCTTTTACACCACTCACATCCACGTTCTTAAGGAAACTGCTGAAATTCCATTTTTCTCTGAGATACATCTAGCAGTAACTAATTATTAGTGTATCAAAAGAGATACCGTGGCGACATAATTTCTTGCAGAATCAGATGCAAGATGCAGACTGGTCAAACACACAAATAGGCTGCCCAGGGAAGTGGTCGAGTCATAATCCCTGGATGTGTTCAAAAGTCAGTTAGATGTGGTGTTAGGGGATATAGTTTAGGGGTGAACTTGCAGTGTAGGGTTTGTACTTGATGATACAAAGGGTCTTGTCCAACCTGAATGATTGTGAGGTTTTGAGCAGCTTGCTGTATTGTCCATAATGCAAACAGCATTGCTCTGATTTAGTTGTCTGAAATTCTAAGCACCACAAAATGGAAACAACACCGCAAATTTAGTCTAAGGTTGAATTTTTAACATATCTCACAGAAGAAGAAAAGTTATACTCTTGATCATTTTGTAAACTGAAAAGGGACACAAGGTTCTGATGGCAAGTTTAATATGTCTGCAAATCTCTTGAGATCAAGGCAATCAGTATGATGTAAAATTGATCTCAGTTAAGAAAGCAAATCATTCTGAATTAACAGGACACAAACTGCTGCTGGGGAAACACACCATGCTGAAGCACACATACTAGGAGATCAAAGGACTACCAAGTGGCAACAGACTGGAGTAATTCCTGTCTCCTTTCCAGGAAAGAACACAGTCCATTCCAGACTCCAAATTTCTTACATCTTGTGACTCTTTAGTGGCTTCAGCCTCCACACCAATGCTTGGTAGACTGGGCCATAACACCATGTCTCTCAAGCTAAAAATATTTCAATTTTATGGACAGGTATTAAAGCAAACTGAGAGACAAATCTGACAGCATAAACTAGTGTTCTTTTCACTACCACAGTGTTCTAACACTTTGGATCATCCAGAAGTCTGGTGCTGCTTTGTTTCTAAGTAGAATAGTCTTACTATTCCTTCAGCTTCTATCTTACTTCAACCACTATATTCCATAGAGTAGAAAACTATTGTCTGAACTATAAAACAATGTATTTTAAAAATATATGCTTATGTACACACACACCCGTGTGTTCATTGCAGTATAAAACCTTGTTAGTCAATCTATGCTAAGAAAATACTTGAAAGCGAAGTTCTTTTTGTTCTGTCTGATGACAGTCTAAACTTTTCTTCCACGCTTTCAGGTTTAGCAGTTACTTCTGATGTCTTCACACAAATCAGCAGTCATTTCATTACTGGCTATTTGCATCTACAACAGACCTAGACCCTTTAGGATCTTGAAATTTGTCTTTAAAGACTAATTATTTTGTTGCTGTGCATTACTTCTGATTTGACTTTCCGGAAGAGAACAATACCTTTATGCTCATACTCCAACCATTTTGTTGCTAGCCTTTTCACAGTCACAGACTGAAAGGGTAAAAATAGCTAGAGTACAGACTTTGCTTAATAGCTCGTTTCCAAGCTAAACAAGCTGATTACAAAAAGCAATGCATTTCATAGCTTGCATGGGGAGGATTACACAGGGCTCTGAATCACATGAAATATTTTAGTAATCTATAAATTATCTTTGGATCTTGATAACTTGTGCAGTGTTTTGCTAGATGCTTGAAAGATTACCAAGGTGGATAGAATGGCTCTCACAGAAAGCTTGTAAAGAACAGAGGTTATCTTCTTAGCACCAATCTTTAAATGGAACTAATTATTTCATTACAGAAACTATCATGGCACTACCTTTCACTTGTCTGAACCACCTATTATTACTGCAGTTATTATCGCTTGCACAGTAGCTCCAGTGTACAGAGAAATAGTGTAACAGAGAAAATGCAACTAGACCTCCTCTCACTCACACAATCTACCTCACTTTTTCTTTAAATACTAATTTCTGAACTGATGCAAGGCTTGACACCTTTTTAAAAAAGTAAACTAAAACAGAAACCTGCTCCAATGAAACAGTAAAAATTAATCGAACAGTTCTGTCCCAAAGAACTTAAGAAATTATTATTTTGAAGCTGTTATGGTTTGTACCACAAAGACATTGTTAACTTTGAACAAATACACAGGTATTCACATTAAACTACTATCAAAAGTAACACTGAATTCCCAGAGAATTATTATTTATGAGTGACTTAACACAGAAACCACAAATATCACTGCATTTTACTTTAAGTACTCCCAAACAGCTTTTAAACCTTATTATCTGGAGAACAACAGTACTCTGTGCTAAGATAGCCTGGGCAATCAGGAACAACAGTTTACACAAAGCAGCTCCCTTATGTAAATATGTGTCAGTGCAGTTTACATATTGATTTTTATGGTTCTTTCTAAACATATGGGGAAAATACACTAAAAGCCTGGACACAAGAAAAATATGCAAGCAGATCTACTGTACTATGTAAATACAGCAAATATACTAATTTAATTATCATTACTAATACTGAGCATTGATATTGGCAGATGGTTAAGCTCTGAAAACAGAAGTAGTTTTCATTGATTTCCTATCCTGATCCACCTGCTCATTCTGACCAGTTACCTTAGGACACAGAAAGACAGGGGAAAAAAAGAGAAAGTGAAAAAATAAACCAAACCAACAGCCTGAAGATGGCCTTCAATCAGCTTCTCTGTCTGTAAGTAAATATTGCCATATGATTGGATTAGCCCTGATGACTATGCATTTATGCTTGGCTAATAGAAAACTAATACTTGAAAAGTTCTATCAGTTCTCTCCCATTGCTTCAGAAGGAAAGCAGGTATTATCTCAAAAAAAAAATCCAAAACCCAAAACCCTGGCTTAAAATATAACATCATACATACTTTCAGTAATTTTAACATACATGTAAGGCATTATGTTGCATTGGTGTCAAACACCTCATGTTTAAATCTGCATGATTTTGTAACAGGCACAGGAAGTGCACAGTATATTTATTATATGCTTTTTGCTTCATCTTATTTTTTACTCAGTTGTATTTTTCTATATGCAATTTCTCATACATAAACTCATTCATTTATGATAGAGAGATTCATTGTTACACAAACATTACACAATGTGTGATACACTCAAGCGTACCCACCAGTCCACACTAAACAAAAAGAAGTATGTGTACACTTACCAGAGAAAAACAAAAAAGATTCATGTTGGTATTGAGATCCACTCCAGCACCCCAAAACTGCACTCCACAAACTCCTGCCACACAATGCAGCTCCTCGCTGCTCTCCCAGCTGTTTGTACATTTCTACTTAGAGATTACCGTAAGATAAAATCCCTACAATAATCTGCTGGATTCAGAGCCCATTATCAAATGAGACAGGCTTCTCCAGGCCAGTACAAACTGTTTTCTGAATTAAAGAACGATGTTTATCGACAAAACAAAAGCATGGTCTGAATTATTATGATGGACTTGGGAAATGCACTCTTGCAGGCTGCTGTTTCCATTTAGTTTATCATCTAACTAAAATAAAACTTTTTCTGCCTAAGACCCCTGGAACATACAACTAATGCTGAGGAAAATCTTCTCATCTTACTCAGATTATCAAGAGACACAGAAATACTTGGAAAACAATTATTTTTTATACAGAAGAACTAGTTTACAAAATACAGTAATTAATGTTGACTACATTTTGAAAGGGAGCATCTTTACCACTTACCATCCCAACCACCTCCCTGGGCAACCCATTTCGGCAACCCATTCCAGGCTCTCACCACTCTGATAGTGAAGAACTTCCTCCTTGTATCAAGTCTACATCTCTCCATCTCCAGCTTTGCTCCATTACCCCTAGTCCTGTCGCTACCTGAGAACCTAAAAAGCCCCTCCCCAGCTTTTTTGTAGCCCCTCAGATACTGGAAGGCCACAATAAGGTCACCTTGGAGCCTCCTCTAGACTGAACACCCCCAACTCCCTCAGTCTGGCCTCATAGGAGAGGTGCTCCAGCCCTCTGATCATTCTCATGGCTCTCCTCTGGACTCGCTCCAGCACATCCAAATCCTTCTTGTAATAAGGGCTCCAGATCCGGATGCAGTACTCCAGGTGGGGTCTAACCAGAGCAGAGTAGAGGGGGAGAATAACCTCCCTCGACCTGCTGGCCACACCTCCTGATGCAGCCCAGGATCTGGTTTGCCTTCTGGGACGCAAGTGCACACTGCTAGCCCATGCTGAGCTTTTCATACACAAGCACCCCCAAGTCCCTTACCTCAAGACTACTCTCCAGCCAATCACTGCCCAGTCTGTATTTGTGCTTAGTATTGCCTCGACCCAGATGCACAACCTTACACTTGGTCTTGTTAGACCCCATTAGGTTGGCTTGTGCCCACCTGTCCAGCCTGTCCAGGTCCCTCTGGATGGCACCCCTACCCTCTGGCGTGTCTGCTGCACCACACAGCTTGGTGTTATCAGCAAACTTGCTGAGGGTGCACTCAATGCCTCTGTCCATGTCACTGACAAAGATGTTGAACAATACTGGTCCCAGGACTGATCCCTGAGGGACTCTGCTTGTCACTGGCCTCCACTTGGACACACATCCCTTGACAGCCACTCTCTGGGTGTACCCATCAAGCCAGTTCTTTACCTATCTAGTGGTCCACCCACCAAACCCATGTTTCACGAGCTTGGAGACCAGAATGTGCTGTGGGAAAGTGTCAAAGGCTTTGCTCAGGTCCAGGTAAATGACATCAGTTGCTCGCCTCTCATCCATTAATGCTGTGACCAGTTCATAGAAGGCCAACAGGTTTGTCAGGCATGATTTGCCCTTGGTGAAGCCATGCTGATTGTACCCAATCACCTCTTCACTATTCTCCTGTCTTAGTAGTACCTGCAGGACGATCTGCCCCATGATCCTACTGGGCACAGAGGTGAGACTGACTGGCCTGTAGTTCCCTGGCTCCTCCTTCCCACCCTTTTTGAAAATAGGAGTTATGTTTCCCCTTTTCCAGACAGTGGGAACTTCACCAGACTTCCATGCCTTTTGGAATGTAATAGAAAGGGGTTTAGCAACCTCATCTGCCAGTTCTCTCAGTACCCATGGGTATACCCCGTCAGGTCCCATGGACTTGAACACTTTTAGGTCCTTCAGGTGATCATGAACCTGATCTTCAGTTACAATGGGTGGTTCTTCCTTCCAGTCCCTGCTGTTCTTCCATGACTCAAGGAGTGTGACTGGAGGCCTTCACAGTGAAGACTGAGGTAAAGTCTTGAGAACCTCAGCCTTTTCCATGTCACTTGTGACCATATCATCTGTTTCCTTTCCGAGGGTACCCACACCTTCCCTACTCTTCATTTTACCATTAAAATCCCTTTGACCTCCCTGGCTAGGTTCAACTCAAACTGTGCCTTGGCTTTCCTAACCAGATCTCTAGCTGTTTGGGCAGTTTCCTTATATATACCCCATTCTAGCTGTTCTCCCTTCCACTCCTTGTAGAGTTTGTTTTTTTGTGACAGCGTGTCCAGAAGTTCCTTGCTCAGCCAGGTGGGCCTCCTAGCATTCTTCCCTGCTTTCCTCTTTGTTGGTATACATTGCTCCTGGACACAGAGGAGGTGATCCCTGAATACTAGCCAGCTGTCCTGGGCCCCTCTTTCCTCAAGGGCTTAATCCCATGATACTTTAGCCAGCAGATCCCTGAAGCGATTAAAGTCTGCATGCCTAAAGTCTAGGGTCGTAAGCACTTTCTCCTGGTTGCCCTGAGGATCTTAAATTCAACCGCTTCATAGTCACTGCAGCCAAGGCTGTCCCTGAGCCTCACACTGGTCACCTGCCCTTCCCTGTTGGTGAGAACAAGGTCCAGCATAGCATCTTTTGTTGGTTCCTCCACCATATGGAGGAGGAATCTGTCATCTATGCAACCCAAGAACAGCCTGGACTGCTGGAGCCTTGCTGTGTTGTCCCTCCAGCTGATGTCAGGGTGGTTGAAATCCCCCACGAGGACCAGGGCCT
>VZRI01008056.1:7448-82471 GCA_013397515.1 Upupa epops
GCCACAGCAAGATCACCAGACCAAGTTGGATAAGAACACATCCAGGTGGGTCTTGAACATCTCCAGAGAAAGGGGACTCCACAACCGCCCTGAGCAGCCTGTTCCAATGCTTCATAGCCTTCAGGTATTGGAAGGCTGCAATAAGGTTTCCCCCACAGCCTGGAGGAACTGAAGAAGCCCAACTCCTGCAGCCTGTTCTTTCAGGTCTCTGATCATCTTCATGGTCCTCCTCTGTACCTGCTTCACCAGCTTGAAGTCCTTCCTATTTTGGGAGCTCCAGTCACAGTGCTCCAGGTAGAGTCTCACGAGAGCAGAGTAGAAACACACAAGTGTAAAATTAAACCTCTATGTTCATCTGCCAACATTGTGCCAACTCTTGAAGTTGGTATAAAAGTATCTGGTTTTTCATATAATTTTTTCACTGAAAAATTTGTATCCACAGTACTTTTTTCAGAGGTGACAGAAAAATGGAAGGGTTTTTTTTTTAATTCCATTTTCATTACTAAGAAGCAAATGTCAAGCTTTTTAAAATCTCATGCAAAAAATCCCACCTTTCCAAAGGTATTCAGTTACAAGAAACTTAACCTGTCCTGTACAGCTCACGTGAACAAAAAAAAGTGTTTTCAAAACATAAATATCAAAATTGGAACTGAAGTTGGAAAAGCTCACATACAAAGTCTTCACCTTTTTTAAGAAGGTTAAAGGTAAAATTACATTTGGCCTAATTTTTGCAAACTACTAGTTATATCCAAGTACATAGAATCACAGAATTATTGAGGCTAGGAAAAACCTCTAAGATCATCCAGCCCATGTCCTAACATCATCACAATCACCTAGGCAGAAAGTACCACATCCGGTCTGTCCTTAAGCATCTCCAAGGATGAGAACTTCACCAGTGCCCTGGGCAGTCCATTGCAGGGTCTGATCTCCCTTTCCTTGAGGAAGGGCTTAACATCCAACCTAACCCTCCTCTAGCAGCTTCAGGCTCAGCCTTCTTGTCCTGTTGCTAGTTGCCTGGAAAAAAAGCCCAACCCCCCACCTGACTACAATTTCCCTTCAGCCCCCTCAGCCTCTCCTCATCAGACTTTCTCTGCAGTCCCTTCCCCAGCCTCACAGCTTCTCTGGACCACCTCAATCTCTTTCTGGAAGTGAGTGGCCCNCCCTCTCAATATTAATGGAAGTCCAGATGTTCAGATTCACCAAATCTGCAAATCAAGCCATGAAATTACAATGAAAGTAATGTAGCTAAATTAGAAGATGCTTATGAAAGCATCCACAATTAAACACAGAACTCCTTTAAAGCAGAGTAATTTGTCTTCACATCCACAGTTCACACTGCCAACTGCTCCAAATTTAGAGCTACACACCAGATGATGGAAATGTGCAAAATCATGGAACTCTTGTTTCTCTGACTGCTGAAACACCCTTCTGTAACTTTTGGCCAAAACTGTACAGAAAGGGTGTAAAAGTTCCACACAAGGCAGTAACTCTAGTGATGGAATTAAGTCTTATCTGAAAGATAAGACTCCTTCTGCCCAGGAGTTGATTTTAAACAATGGACAGAGAAGTGGCTTACGAACTATTATAGCGCTTCTTAGAGAAGTGGGGACTTGACTCACAATATCTCAAACAACTTGTAGGCCTCATAGCCTTAGGGAAAGCTAAGGGATGTTTTAAGGATTCGGATGAGATATTTGAGGAAAGTGAATGGCGCAAGTTTGGGAAGCAGTAATAGATGATGATAAAACTGCTAAGACATTAATGAAAGCGTGGAGGGAGGTTACAAATTGCTTAAAACGGTATAAGGTTGAGAAACAATTAGCAGTAGTAGCCACTCAAAAGTTAGAGGGACCGGAAAATATACCGGGAAAAATAACACTGGAAATGACTATATCTCCATGCCGTCCCCAGGGTATCCTGTTGAAGTCCAGGGGCCTGCCGCATTTATAAACGCTGATGAAAAACCAGGGGCTACCGCTAATAGTGATAATCAAGAGGGAATGGAAAATCGCCCCTCTGCCCCACCTTTCGGTTCAGAATCTGACTCAGAAAAAGAAGCGCGAGAAACCACTCTGCCCAGCTATGAGGCAGCCGCGACATCTTGTGGGAATAAAGAGGCAGATGCCACGTCTAAGACTCCTACCTTGGCAAAATCACGGGTACGTACCGGACAGCTAAATCGTATTAAGTGGCAGAAAATCGCGGCAGATGCTCTGGAGGCCGGGGATCGGGACCTTTTTAACAGTATGGAAATGCAGGCATCTCCACTGGTATATGAGACAAATGATATGGGAAATGTGCAGGGTGTCCATCATCTGTTGGGATGGAAATTATTGTCGCAATTGCAAGCCACAGTTAACGAATCAGGGCTGCATAGAGAATCAACTAGGCAAATGATCAATTATATCTGGGGAAATGCAATATTGTGTCCGGAAGATATTAAAAATATTGTAAGAATGATTATGACTCAGTCTCAGCAATTATTGTGGCAAGCACACTGGCACCATCTTTTTGAGGCGTCATCACACACTCCTCGTCCCATGGATGACAGCTTATTCGGGGTAACTGTGGAGCAACTAATGGGAATAGGTCAGTTTGCAAGCATACCCGTACAGATGCAAACAGGTCCAGCTGTATGTTTGGAATCTATGCGAACTGTGAGGGAAGCTATACAGTTGGTGAAAACGACACCACCAACTCTCTCATATATGTCACCAAAACAAGGCAGGAATGAGCCTTTTGCTAGCTTTATAGATCACCTCACTGCCGCTATTAATCTGTCTGACGTTCAGGAGTGGATGAAAGATGCTTTGTTACGACACTGTATTATGGAAAATAGTAATCCAGCTACTAAGGCTATCTTAATTACGTTACCAGCTGATGCAACAGTTGAGATGATGTTAGAACGAATGAGTAGAGTCCCAGTTGGGCCTCAAGCTATGTTGGTAGAAGCAATTAAAGAAGTAGGGAAAGATATACTACAGGCCCAGACGCAAGTTTTTGCTGCGCTAGCCCCCTTAAAAGCCACTGTGGAGCAGAATCTCAGGCCATTTACAAGACCCAAGTGTCCAAAATGCTACCGCTGTGGAAAAGAAGGGCACCTCAGAAGGCAGTGTCGTGCCAATCAAGTATGGTGTAATAACTGTAATGTAAACTCACACAGCACCGAGGCTTGCATGAAGCCAGGAAACGGATCGCGGAGCACAAAGGATTGCCGCAAACAGGCAACAACAGCGACCGCAACTGCACCTCACTCCAGCCAGCTACCAGCGGCAGCCTCGGATTGGACCTGGAGACTGCAGTAGATGTCAGTATCACAGACAATCAGCCTGTAAGGATAAAAACCACGACCATCGAGCCCATTCTGATAAATGGAGAGCCCTCTCCTACAGGAGCCCTCCTTTTAGGACGATCATCATTGGGAATAAAAGGACTTATCAATAAGGACTATACAGGTGTTATCCAGATCGTGGTTCAAACACAATTTCCACCCATGTATATCCCAACCGGGAGTAGGATTGCACAGTTGGTGCCAATCCCCCATTGGGATTTAACCCCTATCGCTCCTACGCCACGAGGAATGGGAGGTTTTGGATCAACTGGCCAAATGGCAACGTTAACTATTCCACTCCATTCCCGTCCAACAGTGAACATCACTTTGTCTGCCAATGGGCAGACGGTCTCTGCCATGGCCCTCCTAGACACAGGAGTGGGTATCACAATCATCTCAGAGGACATTTGGCCCCTAACATGGCCCAAGAAGAAACTAATGGGTGGGTAGAAGGGGTCGGTGGAACGGCCCGTTTGGAAATGCTCTCATCAAATTACACTGACAACAGATGGCCAACAAATCTTCACGTCACTAACTATTATGCGGTTGCCTAGTGGAGTAATGGCGCTAACTGGGCGAGACGTTCTTAACCGTACGTGAGGAGTAATCCTCAGCATGGACAAAAATTTCTAATGGCGGTCACTGCGCCTTGGACTTTCCCAATCACCTGGCTCTTGAATGATCCGGTCTGGATTGAGCAGTGGCCGCTTCAACTGGAAAGTCTCCAACAGGTTCATAAGCTGGTGCAGGAACAATTCGACTTGGGTCACATCAAACCACCTGTCAGCCCATGGAACACCCCCATCTTCACTATTAAGAAGAAATCAGGCAAGTATCGATTACTACATGACCTAAGAGCAGTCAACAACCAGATGCAATCCATGGGAGCTCTTCAACCAGGTCTACCAAATCCTGCAATGATACCGGAGCATTGGAACATCTTAATCATTGATCTTAAGGACTGCTTTTTTACAATCACTTTGCATCCACATGACACTGAGCGATTTGCTTTCACAGTACTGGCCATCAACATAGAAAGTCCAGCAATGCACTTTGAGTGGGTAGTGCTACCTCAAGGCATGAAGAATAGTCCCACCCTATGCCAATTGTTTGTGGACAATGCACTGCGGTCAGTCAGACAGAACTGGCCGCAAACTATAATATACCATTACATGGATGACATCTTGCTGGCACAGGCAGAACAGTTTACCCAGGACCAAGAAAAATATTTAACACAGGAATTACAAGCTCATGGACTTATGATTGCACCAGAGAAGGTGCAGCGCACACCATGGTGGAAATATTTGAGCTGGGAGATATCTGAATCCCAAGTCCGGCCACAGAAACTTCTATTGAATACTCAAGACTTTGAATGACACCCAGCGGCTCTTAGGAGATACACAATGGCTACAACCAGTGGTACGAAACACCAACAACGAACTCGACAAATTGCATCCCCTGCTTCATGGTACAGACCCAGCGCAACCCATCGCAGTGTCGCAACGGCAACAAGATATTATTCAGCATATCACTAACACAATTGTGACACAAAGTGTGTCTTGAATGAACCCCAATCTCCCAATCAACTTGGTTATTGTAGGTAACACCGATCATTTACAGGGTGCCTTGACACAGTCTGACAAAAAGAAAAAGGGGGAGATCCGGGTATTGGAATGGATTGCCACCAGTATCCAGCTGAAACGATGAATTGAGTAAAAAATTGAAAACTTAGCACAATTAATTATCAAAGGGAGAAAGAAAATCCTGCATATTAGCGGTCAAGAGCCAGAAGAAATATATGTCCCAATTAAACGTGAGGATTTGGACTGGTTTTTACAACAATCACCAGACTTACAGGTCAGCCTGTTGTCCCACGCAAGTGCGACACGAGTGAACACCTTAAAGGCAGCAATTTTGCAGTGGATTGGTCAGCAAGACTGGTTTGAGAAACCAATGCTGAGCCCTATTCCACTGAAAGATGCCTTAACCATTTTTACTGATGCAGGAAGGCGTTCCTGTACTGCTGCGATAGTCTGGCAAGAAGATAAGAATTGGCATCAGCAAGTGCTCAGTGCTGATGCGTCAGACTCCTTACAAACAGTGGAACTGTCAGCAGTGGTGTGGGCCTTTCAAAGATGGCAAAATACTGAGCTTAATGTTGTATCTAACTCGTTGTATGTTGAAGGAATCGTGCAAAGGATAGAAGATGCAAGAATCCATGACGTTCAGAAAAGACGACTGTTTGAAGTCCTAAGGGAACTCAAAACGTACATAAGACAAAGGACTAAACAGTATGCAGTCATCCACATCTGGAGCCACATGTGGAACGTGGGCCTCGGCGAAGGGAATGCCCATGCGGATCAATTAGTTGCACTTACGGTGCCAATGGACAAGTTTGCCAAAGCCAAGGAGGCGCACACCACCTTCCATCAGAACACGAAAACTCTAAAGAACTCATTCAACATCACTATGGAAGAAGCAAGAGGAATAGTGCGATTGTGTCCCTCTTGTAGTCATCATGGGCCAGGTCTGAGCCTAGGAGTAAACCCCAGAGGTCTGGGCCCAAATGAACTATGGCAAATGGATGTGACACACGTGCTGGAGTTTGGACGGCTAAAATACGTGCATTTGACTATTGATACGTATAGTCATTTCATATGAGCGACAGCGCAAGCGGGCGAAAAAGCCCAGCATGTCAGTCGACATTTGACCAGTTGCTTTGCTGTAATGAGGGTCCCACAAAGAATAAAAACTGATAATGGACCTGCCTATATTAGTCAAAGGATTTGAAGATTTTTGCAAATGTGGGGAATCAGTCATACAACGGGACAAGCTATTGTGGAAAGGGCCAATCAAACCTTTAAAAATTATGTGTTGTAATTCCATGATGTCTCGGACATTTTTGAAAAGGTGTCAAAAACGTTGTTCACACTGAATTATTTATGTGTTTTTGGGAATTTTTATGATCTGCCTGCATATATACATAATGGAGTGGCAGAGCGCAGGGACTTTTCTCCCTTTCTTTGTCATGTATAAGGACCCTAAGTCTGGGAAGTGGGAAGGGCCTGCAGAAGTACGATATGTGGGTCGAGGTTGTATGTGCATAATTACTCCCACAGGGCCCCAGGGGATCCCGTCAAAGTGGACTAAGGTGGTTTTGGCTGAGAGACCAAGCTCATCGGAGGACAATTTTACCTGAAATGACAGACCGCTATGATCGAGCTGGTCGGACTTTGCTGTCTTGTAGGGATGGTAACCTGTGTAGAGTGCATTCAGCTGAGAGAAAATCTGTGGGTAACCTGGGCAAAAAATGTAAACCAATCTTCTTTTTGTTTATCGATGGCTAACCCTAGTGATCCCTTTCGAACTTGCCTGATTGGGATCCCCCAATTCGCTGAATCTGAATGGCGAGGATGGGTGAACAGGAGTAACAGCTTTAATGAAACAACGCTAGCAAGCGAATGCATCAGCAAAGGCTTTAATTCAGACAAAGTAAACTGTTCCAATAGTAATCACCTTGCGGGAATAGCAGCCGCAAACCTCATTACATGCCTTGGGATCCGCAAGAGTTAGATATATTAGGATCAGTTGCAGGAAACTTCTCTTGTATATTCTTTGGAGGGCCCGCGTATACAGGAACACATTTTGAACAATTTAAGTGGTCTGAATGGACGGATGTTAGCAGTACAAACCCTATCTATCAGTTAGATGCAAACAACACTTACTGTGTTGACCCTGTTGGTGTAGGAGTAAAAGGTGTTAAAATACCTGTCTGGCATAACAAGACCGCCAGAAAACTACCTGAGGGGGTCTTACTAATTTGTGGTGATAGAGCATGGCAAGGCAGCCCAAAGAATGCTATTGGGGGACCTTGTTATCTCTGCAAATTAACCAAGTTTGTACCCTCAATGCGACAGGCAGTAAATTGGCAGAAAAACCAGACAAATAACAGGCAGAAAAGATCACTGACGTATCTAGGAGCGAATTGCAAGGACAATGTGAAATTGTGGGGTCCAGCAGGAAATATCTTTGCATTAATATTTGCACCAGTAGGGACTGCTCAAGCCCTAGCCCAATTAACAAAACTCGCTTGCTGGACAGAAAAACAACATTACCTCCTTGATTCTGTCAGATCTATTAGAAGACTCAAATAGTGTAAGGCATGCAGTTTTGCAAAATTGATTTTTTGCTTTTAGCTCAAGGGCATGGTTGTGAAGACTTTGAAGGGATGTGTTGTACGAACCTCTCCGATCACTCAGTGTCTGTCCATAAACAGTTAACGCAGCTAAAAGAGAACATGAAGAAGATTACAAACTCAACAAGTCCGCTAGATGACTGGTTGAAATTGCTCAACCTACCAGCATGGCTAAGAGGCATTTTCCAACAGCTGATCACGGTAATATTAGCCTTAGTGGTGATGATAATTGGATTTTTAATATTCTGGCAATGTTTAATGACCATCATTGATAAGATCACTCATAAAGCTCTGATTGTTCGAAAAGAAAAAGGGGGAATTCTTGGAGAATGGCTCAAAGAGCAAGGTCATGGCTCTTTAGAAATGCTGCACGTAAGCAGGACATGAGCCTGAACGACAGGCCTAAGTGAAAAGTATCGAGGGGAGTACCGAGGAGTTGTTCATCCATACTCATAGCGCAGATGGCCAAGGACACTGCAACCTTGGCAGAACTCCGTAAATAACTATGAGAACTAAGCTTAAGCAGAAACCACAAGTAGGAGGAACATGCAAATGTCAACCGTTAGGCTAAACCAATGACCGCTTGCCTAGTAGGCATAATTATTGAGCACTGTATATATTGGGGCTACCTGGGGCTAATAAATGAAGCTTGCTTATAACTCATACTGAGTTGTGCCTGTCTTCCCTTCTCAACAAAAACAAGGGTTCGTGAACCTCTCCCCCCAACAACCATCCCTGAAGGTGTTTGTGCGAATATGGCACTTACAGACACAGTTTAGTGCTAGTGTGCTCAGTGTTATGTTTAGCAGTTTGACTCAACAGCATCTTTTCAACCCTAAATTCATAGATTCATAGAATGATTCAGGTTGGAAGGGACATCACAGATAATCTAGTTCCAAACCCTCTGCCATGAGCAGCAACACCCCCCACTAGACCACGTCGCTCAAGGCCCCGTCCAATCTGGCCTTGAACACCTCCAGGGAGGGGACAGCCACAATCTCCCTGGGCAACCTGTTCCACTGTTTCAGCACCCTCATCATGAAGAACTGCCTTCTGACTTCCAGTCTAAACCTCACCTCTTCCAGCTAGATTCTATGAAAATAATCTTTACTGTAAGTGAAGCCTGCACAACTTTGATAATGCCAAGCAATATCCTTTCCAGTATCTTAGAATTTAATCACCTCTCTTCACTGTAACAGAAATTTTCTAAGAGATGTTTTTTCAAAGTTGCATACTAAAGGTAAAAACCGTACAGGAGGACTGATTAGTAGAAATCATGTCCAGGCTAGTATGAGCAAGTAGGTAGAAAATACACTGACCATTAGGGGTTTAGAAGGGACATCAGGAGGTCATCGCGTTCAACCCCCTGCTTGAGCAAGACCATAGAACCTAGGACAGGTCACACAGGAACCCATTCAGATGGGTCTTGAAAGTCTCCAGAGAAGGAAAATCCACAACCTCCTTGGGCAGACTATTCCAGTGCTCTGTGACCCTTAAAGAGAAGAACTCCTTCCTCATGTTGAGATGGAACTTGTGCTCCAGCTTGCACCCACTGCCCCTTGTCCTATCACAGGGTGCAAGGGAAGAGATTGTCTCTTTCTTCTTGATACCCAGCCCTCATGGATTTATAGACAGTGATTAAATCTCCTCATAACCTTCTCCTGTTCAAGCTGAAAAGCCCCAGGTTCAATCTCTCCTCGTAAGGCAGGTGCTCCAGTCCCCTACTCATCCTTGTGGCCCTCTCTTGGACTCTCTCAATCAAGTCTCTATCTCTCTTGAACTGGGGAGCCCAGAACTGGACACAGTACTCCAGATGTGGCCTCACTCAGGCAGAACAGAGAGGGAGAAGAGCTTCCCTCTCTGCTGGAAACCCAGGATTCCAATGGCCTTCATGGCCACAGGAACACAGTGCTGTCCCATGGAGAACTTATTGTCCACAAGAACTCCAAGATCCCTCTCCATGGAAGTGGTCTCCAGTGGATCATCCCTCAACCTGTATTAATGCTTCTCATTACACCTTCTCAGGTGAAGGCCTCTGCACTCATTGAACCTCATTCAATTCCTCTTAGCCCAGCTCTCCAGTACGTCCAAGGCTTCCTGAATGGCTGCACAGCCCACAGCCATCAAGTGAATCAGTCAGACCAGCCAGCCTAGTGTCAGCAGAAAACTTGCTGAGACACTCTGCTCCATCATGAAGGTCATTAATAAACATACTGGACAAATCCAGACCCAGCAGAGAACCCTGGGGGACACCACTGGTTACAGGGCTCCAGCTAGTCTCTCCACTATTAATCACCACTGTTTGAGCTCCATTACATAGTCAGTTCTTAATCCAAGTCACAGCTGAAGTAGACAACAACCACTGGTCACCCAGCATCTACCCATTTAGACATGATGTCATAGAAGGCTCTCAGATTCGTCAAACATGATTTCCCCTTGGTAAATCCATGCTGACTACTTCTGTTTACCTTCTTGTCGTCCATACTCTTAGAGACGAGCTCCAGAATGAATCACTCCATCTTTTTTCCAAGGAGAAATGGAAACTATTCCTAGTCAATGTAGCAAAAGTTAGAATATGCAAAGAATGGAGCAGAAATGACAGTTTAGCCTCCATGCTGTAGGATACCAACCTCACAAAAATAAAACTGTATGAGAGAAAAAAGCAAGATATTACTGAGAATGGTCTGTCATACAATAGATACCTTGCAATTCAGGAATTCCAGGAAACTTAACCACTCTCAAATGAGCTGCCACAGCATTCAGTGAGCAGGCCTTTCTATCAAGGCCTACAGTCTTGAAAACGAATGTGCATGCGCATACACAGATAATTAGAGGATGTCCCACCCCGATACATGTAAACGTGCCAAACACTTCCCATCTCAACACTCATGTCTGATCACGCCACTTAGCATCCTCCCTCTTCAATTAGTCAATACCTGCCATTTAGGATAAAGCTGCTTGATAGAAACAGTAAGGATCTGAGGAAATGTTACCGATTTTCTCTGGGGGTTTGGATGTTTTTCTCACAAACAACCTCTTTGCTTGTGGCTCATTTCCTAGTTCCTCCAAGTGCAGTTTCCTTTTCCCAGCTGCTTTTGCCTTTTCGGTCCAATGTTCATGCGCCTTCCCATGGTTCTTCTCCTTTGGTTGGTTCACTGGAGTCATTCTGTCTGACCACTAAAAGCAAACAAATCATGGAAGGTAAGACTGTCATGTGCTTTTAACTAGAGGACAGAGAGGAAAACTGGAATGAACATGTGCCTGTGGTCTGAAAGTAGTGATTACACCTGTACTCTCTTTCATTAGCATGGCACTAGCTTTTTTCTTGTGCTGTAGTGGAAACAGGAACAGGTTTAATGTCCTCTTAGAATCATAGAATCATTAAGGTTGGGAGAGACTGCCATGAACATCAATGCCAACCATCAAAGCAGTACCACCATGTCAACTAAACCATACTTCCAAGTGCTACCCCCAGGGATGGGGACCCCACCTCTTCCCTGTTCCAACCCCTGACCACTCTGTCAGTGAAGAAACTTTTCTCAATATCCAATCTAACCCTCCCCTGGTACAATCTGAGGCCATTCCATCTCGTCCTATTGCTAGTGACTTGGGAAAAGAGACTGACCCCCACCTCTCTACAACACCTTTTCAGGTAGTTGTAAAGGGTGTTAGGGTATCCTTTCAGCCTCTTCAGACTAAGCAACCCCCAGAATTTTGTTGACATATGAAAATGAATGTATCCTAAATATATTTTGATAAATATGTTTTGACAGGTGTGCTTCTACCAAACTTAAAAGCTTAGAATGCACTGATCCGCATGAATTTTATCTGTGAAACCACATAATCCTCTGTTTCTCTAGTAGCTTTAGATTCAGCTAAGAAAAAGATCAGAGCTTTTATGATGATGGCCAGGGTTGACTGGTCTTTCATCAAATATGCCCAGATATTACTTCCACTTTTCTCCACAATCACTACCTAATATCTGGATTGAGATCCTACACTGGCTGCCAACCACACTTGAAACTGCTCTTCTGACCAGCAGAGGAATGCTGCAATTCATGTCTCATGTTATGACGACCAATTCACCACCCAGCCCCCGAGGAAAGGAGAGGGGCCACCCACAACCCTTCCTGGCAGCTGACAGGCGATGCGTCGCATGCCATTTGCAGCTACAGATTTCCCTAGATGATCCGCCTAGAAGAACGTCGTACTGGCTGATCTCATACTAGTGCTAGACTTATTTATAATTCGTGAATGACTGTCACAGATATCTGCCGGAGTTAAATATAGCTCGGGACGCACAGCACAAGCTTCCCCATATATCTCCCCCCTTAGGCCCTGGGCCTCTCCTGGCCCCGCGGGGCCGCCCCACTGGGCCGCAACCCCTCCCCGGGGAACCTAAGCTGGGCCCCGGCCAGGCTCCCCGGAGTCATGAGCGCCCCGTCCTCACCGGCACTCCCTACGGTCTCCACGCCCGGCGCTGCCGAGGACAGCGAGGGCAGCCGGCACCTCTCCCGCGGTTTTATAACAGGGGCCAAGGCTGCCAGCAGCTCCCGGCACGGCTGCGCAGGGAGGGTTTCCCTGCCGCCCGCCGCCCCAGGGCAGCGACGCCGATCCCGCGGGCTCAGCTGGCGCAGGGCAGAGGTACAAGCCATGGCGGCCCCCGACGACTCGGCGCGGCGCGCCCGGCGGCCCCCTACAGCCCGCCCTGCGCTGCTGAGGGGCAGCAGCCTCGCTGGCAGAGGCCCGAGGTGCCCGTCCTAGCCACTGACCCCGCACTGTCCTTACCCCCGCACGGCCGCCCCGCCGGCCCATCCGCGGCGACGAGCAGGAGGAGCAGCAGCACGCCCTACTTTGCTGCTGCCGGAGGGCACGGGAAGCGGCTGTGGGGCTCACTGCTAACTACGTGGCCTAGCCCAAAATACAAAGGCTGTAAAGTGACCTCTGGCAGTTTGTTGGGTTTTGTGGTGCAGGACTTACAATCTTTCACACTTAAATGGGTTTTAGAGCATCAGATCAGCAAATTGAAGACAAGTAGTAAGGGCACAAAATACAACAACCAAAAAACCAAAAAGGTACCATTTAAAACACCTGAAGAGGCACCGGTACTGGAATTCAACAGGAAAACAAAAAACACTTTAAACTCAGATAAAATGTCACAGCAAAATCATCTCAGTGATGGAAGTGTGATGAGGAAAGGCTGAGGGAGCTTGGGGTGTTTAACCTGGATGAGACTCAGGGGGTCTTTGTCCTTCTCTACAATTACCTGAAAGGGGGCTGTATTCAGGTGGGTGTCTGGCCTCTTCTCCCAGGCAACTAGCAACAGATCAGGAGGGCAGGGCCTGAGGCTGCCAGGGGAGGGTTAGGTTGGATGTTAGGAAGCCCTTCATCATGGAAAGGATGATCAGAGCCTGGAACAGCCTGCCCAGGGCAATGGTAGAGTCCCCATCCCTGGAGGTATTTAAGAGCAGACTGGATGTGGCCTTTTAGTTTCTCAGTGTGGCCGATATGATATTAGGCCATGGGCTGAGCTGGATGAACTTTGAGGTCATTTCCAGCCTCAATAATACTTCAATTGTATGATTCTGTGACAAAGTATATGGAAGGAAGAGCTCTACCAACACAGTTGGAGACACCAGCACTTGCTCCTTCCACTGGAAAGAAGTCTGCTGTTTGCCATCCATGGTACATGGTGAACCTTATCGCCAGAGCTACTCAGAGTCATAGAATGTTTTGGGTTAGAAGGGACTTTTAAAGGTCATTTACTCCAACCCCCCCTTCCCTAAGCAGAGACATCATCAACTAGATCAGGCTGCTCAGAGCCCTGTCCAGCCTGACCTTGAATGCTTCCCATATTTCAGGCCTACCAGTAACTACGCTGAGTAATTACAGTCCAGTCAATCAGCTGAATCTGAACATATGTCCTAAAATATCTGCACATAACCATCCCTTGCATCATGGGGCTTTAGGGTTTGTTTTTGGGTGTTGGGGTTTTTTTGAACTGTATTTATGTAGGGATTTTCTGGCATATTAGGAAATGCATAGAAAAAACTACCAAGAAACACAACAAAGACCCAGACTCTCTGCTTTTCTCCTAAACGGTACCAACAGTGTATTAGTTGGCAACAACAACCATAGAATGGCCAGGGTTGGAAAGATCATAGTTTCATCCCCCCGGCACAGGCAGGGACATCTTCACTAGATCAGGTTACTCAGGGCCCCATCCAACCTGGCCTTCAACACTGCCAGCGATGGGGCAGCCACAGCTTCCCTGGGCAACCTGTTCCAGCATCTCAGCACCCTCACAGGAAAGCACTGTTGCCTCATGTCCAACCTCAATCTCCCTTTTTCAAGTCTGTAACCCTTTCCTTTTGTCCTCTCGCTACCACCCATGTCAGAAGCCCTACCCCAGCTTTCTTGTAGCTCCCTTCAGCTATTGGAAAGCTGCTAGGTCACCTGGGAGCCTCCACTTTTCCAGGCTTAACTACTTCAACTTGCTCAGCCTGTCCTCATAGGGGAGGTGCTCTAGCCCTCTGATCACAAGTATCAGAAAGACTTGCACAAGAAATGATCATTACTTAAACACATGCATCAACCTGATTAGCAAGTCTTGTGGAATACTTCTCTAATAAACAGCGAGATCTTAGAACCGCAGGCTTTAGCAAAAATTAGCAAGAGGAATAACTGAATTCCCTTCTTTCCTTTGAAGCCTTGCATGCTCGATTTCCAGTAAGAGAAGCTACTACAGAAATGGATCTGTACTGTTTCATCTATAGGTCTGCATAACTCATCATAATTGGAGGCAAAATCTATGGAGTTCATCAGGAATCGCCAACAAAGCACCAGTTAAATAACATAAATCTTAATACATTTTGGTTTTCATATGCTTGAAAACTTTAAAAGGGGAACATTTCAAAATTCTTAACTGAAAAAATGGGCCCAGATTCCTGAAGCTGACCAGAAGACTTGTATTGATTTCAATCTTCTATATATTAATCCCAAATCAAACTGACACTGTTACACAATTTATTTCCAGCAAATGTACACTTCATGACCCTGCTTCATCTGTCTCCTAGTAGCAGTATCCCCATGCAGAACACACATAAAGGAGAATCATAGAATCACTATAGCTGATGGAAAGAAGGTTCTAGGAAAGAGGTTCTAGGAAAGAACCTCTAACCCTCATCCCAACATCTCCCTAACTCCTAGACCATGGCCTCAAGTGCTCTAGCTACTTGGTTTTTAAATACCTCCAGGGATGGTGACTCCAGGACCTCCCTGGCAGCCTGTTCCAGTGCCCAACCACTCTCCCGGCAAAGAACTTCTTCTTAAGATCCAATCTAAACTTCCCCTGGCACAACTTGAGGCCATTTCCCCTTGTCCTATCATTAGTAATTTGGGAGAAGAGACCAGCACCATCCTTGCTACAACCCCCTGTTAAGTAGCTGTAGAGAGCAATGAACCCAGGTCCCTCAACTGCTCTTCATAGGGCCTGTTTTCCAGAACTCTCACCAGCTTCGTTGCCCTTGTCTGGACATATTTACTACATGTTTCCCTTTTGGAGCTATCACAGTTAGCTCTACTTGGAATGGAATGGACTAGACTACTGCACTTGGAAGTGACCTACAATGATAATCTAATCCAACTGCCAACAGTCCAACAGTTCAGCGCTGACCAAAAGTTAAAGCATATTCTAACAGTATTGTCCAAATTCCTCTCAAATACTGACAGGCCAGGGGCATCAACCATCTCTTGAGGAAGGTTGTTCCAGTGTTTCACCATCTTCTTGGTAAATAAATGTCCAGTCTAAACCTCCCCTGGCCAGCCTTGCACTACTCCCATGTGTCCTCTGTCTGGAAACCATAAAGCCCAAGAATTTAGCACCTCCCTCATAATTTCCTGTGCACAGGAAGCTATAGAGAGAGGTGACCTCTCAGCCTTCTTTTCACCATACTAGATATGCCCAAACACACTCAAGGACCTAAACATCCTTCCTTAATATAGGATGGTGCCCATAACTCCACATAGAACTAAATACAGTCATGTTATCAATTTCTAAGACTACGTTTGCTTTCTCTCTAGAGTATCACTAGATATTCTTGTAATTATTATTCACTAAAGACAAGAATAGCAGTTAGTATACAATTCAGGCTCTGAAGAAATGCCACTGGCCTGGGGTGCCAGCACACTGAGTTGTCTGTATAGTACAATGAGCAAGCTAGAGAAAGACTAATGTGAAAAAATATTCGTACATGTATTTACAGTCTCATACTTAAAAATACAGTTCATAGCAAAGCCAGAGGAGTATCATTACCCATGTGCAGGATATTAGGCTTATTTTTACGATGCCCTTTTGTCTAATGTACAATTGTGTTGAGGCTCTGACATAGTTCCCAGCCACAGCATAAAGCTGACTTGTAACCAAGTCTGGTGAAGTTATTTGTGACTAGGACAATCAACTTCATGGTATTAGTAATGTCATTCAGTATTCTGCCTCATCACCAGGATCTTTGTCCAAAGCATGAATATTTTTGGCTACTTTAGCCAAATACTGATGTGAGGAGCACCGTTACAGCAAGTCAAGTTTGGTGTGCATATGAAAACAAGTCTGTATGCCACTAAAATATAGGAAAAAATAATATAAATATTACTATAAAAAGTAGAAGAAATATAATCCAAATGAGATTTAAGAGTAACTATCATGCTGTCTGAACTCATGACCGTTACTAAGCTGGCCCTGCGTGAGGAAAATGAACAAAAAAATACCACTATTGTAATGACCTTGTTTACCTAAGCACCCATTTCCCCTCAGCCATTCCAGCCCTGGAGGAAGGATTACAGCAGCCACACTATGTAGAACACTTGCCTGGCAATCAGTATTGGAAGTGGCCAGGTCTCAAAAGGAAAACATCTATCTTAAATGATCATCTTATACCAGTATGAAAACCAGCATGAAAGCATAGCACAGGGCAAATGCTAGATACAGTATGTTAATGTGTGACAGATGATGGCCTTTTCCATAATCCATTAATAGAATTAAAGTATCTGAACTGGATTGGGGAGTACCTATGCCAGAGTTGGGTTTCATTGCTTTTTGAAAGGATGCTTGTGAACACATCACGCTCTGTGATCTGTCATGGGTGTCCACCTTCCATGGACCTCACACAAGTGAAAGTGAACAGAGGATTGGTCCCAAAGCAAATCAAGTGGAATTGTTTCCAACACCACATTCTTGCATACGAAGGGCAACAATACAGTTATTCTTCTGTCTCCTATGAATCCTAGGACAATTGTAAAGAGATATTAAAGATCTCAGTACTGCTTCAGAGAAGTGGAAACAAATTTACAGCACGCACTTTCTTCTCGCCCTCCTGCAAGGTCTTTGTCTTTCATTTCTCCACCAATTAAATAAACATTACTGCAAACCCACAGCTGCTGCTTAGAGTTAAGTTCCAAGTCACTTGAAGCAGTTAAGACATGCCAGCAAGGCTTCCCACTGCTTCTTCTTCCATCCCTGTCCAGGATCATGAGGAAATGCACCTGGAGTTTGGCATTCGAAATGAAAATTGGCAGGCTAACTCCCTGGCGTGTAGAAAAAGCGCATTTAACCAGCAGACTCAGAGGGCTTAAAGGATGAGGTCCAGACTATTCAGATAAAGGTTTTCAGGGGAAAGGGACAGAGTTAGTGGAATCAGGCTAAAACAGAAAGAAGGATGCTTGCTGAGACAAGATAAAGCTGCTCTCCAACCCCTGCGAAAGTGACCTATGCCACACTCAAAAGCAAAGGCACAGATCTCTTCTTGGGTGGAAGAGGGGTTTAGGGAACCCGCCGGGCCTTTTGCAGCAGCACACCAGGCTCCTCCAAGCCCTGTGGGTCCGCTGGCCGGGACAGCATACGAAATAGCTAAATAAAAATAAACCAAATCCCCAGACCCCGTGGGCAACACAGAAAAGCATCCCAGCGTGGCCCAGGCGAGTAGTTTCTCACAGTGATACCTCCCTCCCTCTGTTGGCGCCCGCCATGACAGGCGGAGCGGCAACCCGACCTCCCCCAGGGCTAGGGCAGCCCTGAGCCCCTTCCTGCTGTTGACCGGCAGCGGTACGCTCCCCAGTGCCGACTGCATGCAGGCTCTCCTAAAGGAGAGGCACCCGCAACTGCAGCAGGCGCTGCCCCATCCGCCCCACCTGTGCAAGCAGAGCCCACTCGGCAACCGCCTGTAAATCGGATCAAGAGCCCGACTTTGGGGGGCGGGGTCGCGGGAGCTGCTCTGCCTGCCAGCGGAGTGCCCCGAGCGCACGGGCTAGGCCTGCCCCGCCTCCAGCAGCCCCGGTGGGGCGGGAGCACCCAAATCCCGCAGCTGAAATAGGGGAAAGGCTTAGTTTCCCTCCCAGCTTTGGTGGCCACTGCATACTGAGCGTTGTACCGAGCCGCTCCGCCAGCGAGGTAAGCGGCAGGGTCATCTCTGCTGACCCCTCGTTGCTGTCTGAGTGCCCTTAGGTTCTATCTCCCATGGGGTGCTTGGGGTCCTGACGACGGAACCTGACCCGGTCCCGCCGCCGTTTCCCCGTGTTGGGCTTAGGAGGCGCTGAGAGTTGCAAGAGAAAAGTTTCCTCTCGAAAAGGAGGCGAGTGGGAGAGCCAGTGCCCGGTCTGTCGCTGCTTGCGGGCAGAAGGGATCGGGAGACAGCTCGGCAGGGTCCGGCTTGACGTGGAGCGGAGACTCGGTAGGCGCAGGGAAGCAGTAGTGGCCTCAGGACCAGGAGGGTCGAGTCTGTCTGTGCTCCTCAGCAGGCTGTTTGCGTGGAGACGGGAGAAGCTCCCGGGAGACCTCTCGTCCCTTGTGGCCCGGACGCCGGCCTGACCTTCACCGGGTCCCCCGTCGCTGGCCTCCTCGGAGCCGGCCAGCCGCCGCGTCGCTGGAGCCAGCGCCTCCTCCGTGGCGGAGACAGGGGCCCCTTTGTGCTGCATCCGTGTGGAGCCGCTTTCCGCTCTGAAATCGCAGCCGAGGGCACAGGTAGTGCTGCAACAGCGAGGGGTAAAGAGGTTTCGCGGGATCCTCTGGGGTAGCGGGCCTTGCAGAAGCCCAGGCTCCAGTAGCTGCATTAGCTTGTTTCGGGGGACCCAGTGTTGCTAGTTTATAAACAGCCCCTCATGGCCTGAGTAGGGAGTGCGGCAGATGGGATGGTCCTGGCCTTGCTCATCCTCTTCCTCCTGGCTGTCGACAGCAGCCTTAGTGTTAAGGAGGGGAGAGCAGGGTTTGCGGCAGACTAAGGGCTGGTGTCAGCTGGACCTTGGCGGGCTGCTGGGATTACCAGACCTGGAAAAAGCTGAAAAACGTGGAGCGTGGTAGTGGGCCTGACCATGGGGTGCTTGAGAAGACAGTCTGTGATTTGTCCCTGTCCCCGGGAGGAGGGACCCGCAGTCTCTGCAAAGCTATGGCATGGTGCAAATAAATTAACCAGTTTCACCACTTTCTGTGCCAACTATGTGTTCTTTGCTCACTTTGGTTCTACAGGCTAGCAGAAAGCTCAGAATTTGACAGGAAGGCTAGCCACCCCTCTTGGGCACTCACTTCTAGCCCTACAAAGTAGTCAGGTCTTTTTGTTCTCTCTTTAACTGTCCTTGCCCAACTGGTGTTCTCCACCTCCTGAAACAGGAGATGAACCCTTGTCTGCTTCACGTCAACTGCTGGTCTAATTAATACAAAGGAATTTCTGATACAGTGATAATTGATTTCAGTACAGAACTCTAGCTGTGCCTCTCGCTCCACCCTGCAATCCAAATGCCACCAACGAGTCACTAAGTCTTATGATAACTTAAGTCATTTGCAGTGCGTAATGAGAGCAGAATGCACAACAGCAGCATGTGGACTAATATGACAGGGTCCAGATACTTGAGGTGAGAGTGAGTCTTTGGGTGGAGTCAGTAGAACTTCTCCCCATGCATTGCATAACTGGGTACATTCTTTCAGGCAAGCATTCACCTTACTGTAAAGTGCTGTGTGTGAGACAGTATTTTTCAGTTTTGACAGTGTTTTGTGTTATTAACTGCATTTCACTAGAATTCCTTTATATATTTATTAGGTTGTACTTGGGAGTTGCAGGTTGAAAGATGATGAATGTGTGAGCTGGATGATCTGCTTTATTCTGTGCCTGCTCTATTGTATTGCTTTATTGGTTCTTTTTCCTGACCAGTGAGTCTGAGCTACTCTGGCTTGCCTGTTCTTCTTCGAGTGAAGAATCAGTTCCTCTCAGGCTGTAAAAAGCAGTACCTTTGGTATGTCAGCTATGTGTAGACCTGAGAACAACTGCCTACCTGGAACTCAAATAGCTATTGTCAATGAGTGAATAAGGGTTTTGTTACTGAACTGTTCCAACATGCTGCAGGTCCTCAGCAGACTGTACGTAACCAAGTCACAGAAGCCTGAACACCTTCACTGTTTCTTCACAGGACAGCGACTAATGCTTTGAGTCATTTTAGGCTGTTATGGATTATACAGGAACTAGCCTGATTATTCTGGGCTTTCCCAGGAAGATTAGGAGTGCCTGAATAAATATACCCATATGTATATAGATCCTTTTTTTTAACTCAGTAGTGCAGTTGGGTATTTTTGTAATGTAACATCTTTTCTTGGGAGATGCAAACCTGTACACCTTGGTCATCGCACCAGAGCAACATGATCTGTGAGGAACTTGTATAAAATCACTGAGCGTAGCAAATACTTTATATCCTTTATTCTAGTCATCTTGAGAGCTGGAAATGATTCCCTTTTTGTTTAAAGTATTTGGTCTGCCCTGGCTGGCATCCAGGGATTGATGGGAACCTCAGAAGCCAGAAGTATCTACCTATAGCCTGAGTGCTATGCTTTTGATCAGAGAACATTAATAAATTGCCTCCAATGTTGCCATCAGCTGATCAGTGGGTTGTGAATTTATGCTCTTGAGAGTTCATATTCCTAAACAATAGGAAAGCTGCTTTAAGCTGTTTAAGTGACTCATATTTTTAAAACAGATAGGGCAAGCTATTTCATTGACAGTTAGTCAGCATGATGGGTGTAGAGGGTGATGTATGACAATGAACTGTGTAGACAGATTAAAAAAATCTTTAATGTCCTACTCACTACTAGGGCCTTAGACTAATTGATAATGTCTGAGTGGAGATTATTATGAGTGGTGTTCCTCAGGAGTATGTTTTGGGCCTGGTACTATTTAAACAACATCTTTGTTGGTGATGTGGAGAGTGACATTGAGTGCGACTTCTGCAAGTTTGCTGGTGACACCAAGCTGTGTGGTTGATTGCCACACCAAAGGGAAGGCATCCAGAGGGACCTTGACAGGCCTGAGAACTGAGTCTGTGTGAACTGCATGAGGTTCAACAAGTCCAAGGCAGGGCTCTGCATCTGGGTTGGTGTCACCCTAAGCACAAATCCATGCTGGGTGGTGAATAAATTGAGAGCAGCCCTGCGGAGAAGGACTTGGGGGTGTTGGTAGATGAGAAGCTGGCAATGTATGAGGGTGGCCTAGGAGGCCAGCTGTCCTCAGCTGTATCAAAAGAAATGTGACCAGTAGGTCAAATGCGGTGATCCTGTCCTTCTACTGTGTTCTTGCATGACCTCACCTAGAGTATTGTGTCCAGTTCTGGAGTTCCCCATACAAGAAGGACATGGAACTGTTGAAGTGAGTCCAGAGGAGGGCCACAAAGATGATAACAGGGCTGTAGAATACCTCTCTGTGAGGACAGGCAAGGGAATTGAGGCTGTTTAGCCTGGAAAACAGAAGCTCTAGGTTGATGTTACAGCAGCCTTTCAGTACCTGAAGGAGACCTATAGGAAAGCTGGTGAGAGACTTTTAATAAGGGACTGTAGTGACAGGACAAGAGGGATGTTTTCAAGCTAAAAGAGGGGAAACTTCAATCAGAGAATGAAGTTCTTCCCTATGAGGGTGATGAGACACTGGAACAGGTTGCCCAGACAAATTGTGGATGCTCTCTCCTTGGAAGTGTTCAAGGCCAAATTGGATGGGGCTCTGGGGCAGCCTGATCTGGTAAGAGGTGCCCCTGCCTATGCAGGGGGGTGGAACTAGATAATCTATGACAGAAAACAGTAAATACTACATCTGAAAGTTTTTGTGAAGAATTAGTGGGTTTTGCTTTTTGAAAAATGATGACAGCTTTTGCATCCTTGAAGCAATGAAGTTGTTCAGGAGGTAGACTTTGCTGCTACTTTGTGGCATAGTAACCAGCTGTAATTTGTCATCCACAAATGCATTCTGGCTGTCTGGGCTCAAGTTGTTCCAGCAGCACAAAGTATAAGGTCAATGCAAAGAGCCTGTGCATCCTCTGCTGTAATTGTCCAGCTGTCTTCTAATGACTAGTGTGTTTAGTTTCATGTTCTTTCCAGGCTGAAAAGTGGGCTGAAGCTGGGCACTGCTGGCATCCTAACTGTATTTCAGCCTTCAGTGGTTTTTCCTTGCTGTGAATACACAATGGAAAAGAGCTTTTCAGACTTGTGATGGAATTTGTGTGTTAAATCTAGTAGTTGTTACTGGGTTGTAGTTTGTTGAAGAGGTATGCGAGAGGTCTCCATGGTACCAGGGATCTGGCATCAGAGGCATTAATGTGGGATTTTTAGGCTCTCTTAGGAGATGACTATGGTAGGACTCTGTTTATTGCAACCTATGAGAAAGTTTTTCCAGGCAAGAGGAGTTGGAATTGCTGCAGGTAATCAACAACTAAGTGTTACAGAATCATAGAATCAGTTAGGTTGGAAAAGACCCTTAAGATCATAGATTCTTAAGTGTTAGCAAGACTTCAGCCTGCTCAGTTGTGTTTATGGTAAGAGCTTGCCCAAGCTGTGTCCCTCCTGTTTTCAGGAAGATACGATACTTGCTTTCTGAGATATCTGGGCTGTGATCAGCCTTTCAGTTGCCTGTAGATCAGGACAATCAGATCTGTCATCTTGTACTACTAAAGATCTCCTACAGCATACTGGGGAAGATAGTATGAATTTTACTTTTCTTAGTGAAATCATTTCAGAGCTATTTCAGTCAGGAGTTGGGGGTTGGATCAAATGATCTCCAGAGGAGACAGGATTTTGGTACTTCTTTTGGTACTAGTGGGCTGCCACTGGTAGCTGAAGTGACCTTTTTATGGAGTTACTGTTGCATCTGCCTGATCTGTCAGACTTCTCATAGAATCATAGACTGATTTAGGTTGGAAGGGACCTAATCCTTTGGAGATCAACTACTCCAACCCCCTGCCAGAGGCAGCGACACTTCTTAACCAGACTTGGGTGCTCAAGGCCTCATACAACCTGGCCTTGAACAGCTCCTGGGAGCTTCAGTTTATTTTCCTCTAGTGATTAGGAGAAGGAGCAGGGGTCATTCTTGCTTCTCCAACCACAATGCATGGACCAGCCGACCATGGTCTGTTTGCTACCACCTAGCCTGTATTGCCTTCCCCAGTCCTTTCTAAATGATGAAACTCCTCTCCTTAGCTGGAACATTGCTTGAAAATGCATTAGGGAGCCCAACCAGACTTCAGTCCTTGAGGAGCGGCTGGGAAACACTGACTTGTAGTTCCTTTCCTAGTCAGGTGACTCTAACAAAATTGTGACCATAGCAATAAGCTAAATATCTTTAAGGGAAGTTTTGGAGGACTTTTGTTACTTGGCATCTTCTCTAACTGTAGGGAAGAACTGTCCCCATTTGGAATGGTGACTACACCTGTAAATACCAGTTCTCCTGTGTAATGGCAGTAGAGAGAGCATTACTGGACATCACTAGAGTCACTGATTCAGCCCTATTGGATGCGCACCTCCAGAGATTATGATGCTGGAAAGGACACCCTGTCCCATGCCCCATGTCATTCTCTTTTTATCAAAAACCTTTCTAACACTGCTGTACCAGCAGCAATCCAGTTTGTTATACTGCTGGAGTCATGTGCAACCTCCTGGCTCCAGCTGCCCAGTTCCATTTCGACAAGGTACCAGAACAGCATGTCTGTTGTATAAAGGGAGGGATGCTGTCATTCATTTGTGGTTTTTGATTGTTCTGGTGTGGTGTGGCTTGCAAATAAACATAAATGCCCTAGAGTGAAATAAACCCAAACCTTCAGCAGTGGCTGCTATGCAGAAAAGTGGCTCTGGGAATTAAAACATACTGTCTGTGTAGCTACCTTGAGGTGGAAATGAATAGCAACACGTTTCTGATGAAAACTTATGCTTAGTTTGGCTTTATAGAATCACAGACTGTTAGGAATTAGAAAGGACCTTGAAAGATCATTCAGTTCAATCCCCCTACTAGAGCAGGATCCCTTAGATACAGTTGCACAGGAACATGTCCAGGTGGGTTTTAAACTTCTCCAGAGACTTCACAACCCCCCTGGCAGCCCCTCACCTTTATATGGAACCTCCTCTGTTCCAGCTGACACCCAGTGCCCCTTGTCCTATCATTGGGTGCCAATGAGCAGAGCCTGGCTCCTTCCTCCTGACATCTGCCCTTTCCATATTGATTAACATTCATCAGGTCACCCCTCAGGCTCCTTTTTTCCAAGCTCAAGAAATCCAACATGAGTGCTGTTGTGGTTTGAGGTGGGCAGCATTGTGGTACTGGGGGTAGGGGCTGGCATGATCCATGTGTGAAGTCTCTTGAAGAAAGAAAAAACCACCTCCCTGCAGCTCTGGGCAGAACTTTCTGCCTATGTCAGTGAATACATTTGAACAGAGAAATGAGATTTGGCAGGATTTGGGGTCTGGGCTTTTTTCTTTGGAGGTGCTGTTTTTCTAGGAGTTAACTTTTTTTGTTGTTGTTGGGTATGGAGTGGGTTGGAAAAGACAGCTGCACTGCAGTCCCAGCTCTGTGGAAATAGAGGGAGAAGACTTCTTGGACTGTTCTTACCTTGGAATGTGATGAAAGATGGCAGTGAACAGAGGTGGCCTGCAGCCTATGAAGCCCATGGAAGCTAGTGTGAAGCAGGGCTGGCAGTGGTAAGGGCTGAGACATCGAGTTCTTAAAGCAGCCATGACTTCAAGGAAACCCATGTCAGAGATTTCTGCCCCCTGCACCCCCCTCCCCATACTGGATAGAGAACTGATGATCTGTCTCTGTGAAGCAGTGGAGGGCTGTGTCACCACTTTACTGCTTGAAAGGACTGCCAAAGTTTGTCCCTTCAAGTAAAGGAGGCTTCAGAGCTGAGGTTTGGAATATACCTCATGGCTTGTGATCTCCCTCATTTCTGTGGTGTGGGTGATTTGTTTGCTGTGTATTGCATGATGTTTTGGTTTGCACTGGGAAATGGGGTCTTTGTTAAAATTGTCATTTATTTCATGGGGTCAATTTGTCTTTTACCTGTGACCATAAATGGTGTGCTAGCCCCTCTTGTTTAGGAATTGGGGAGAGTCCATCCTGGGGCTGGCCAACCAGTGACAAACACCTACACTGGAATTGGTCCACAAGAAGAATGTGCCTCCACCAAAGCCTCAGTTCCTATTAACAGATAAATGGAACTTGGTGTGTTCCTACATGTGTCTGCATACAGCATGTGATGTTGTCCTTGGGAAGGAGAAGAGAAATTGGACAGAAGGCCTTGTTTGGTGCTGTGTACACACTGTTTCTGTGGATGATTTCCCGCAGGGCTGCAAGCCTTTTGAGCATTTGTAGAGTTTGGAGGCTTGTTCTTGGCAAACTTAGGAAAACATTGCTCACAAGGAGTCTCAGGAGGCAGTCAAGCAGTGCAAGAAGTGATGCCTTGGGCATTTGGAGGCTGGAAGTAATGGAGTGTGGTGTGGAGGGAAGAGGATCTCTGGTTTACCTGCCTTAGGGAAAGACTTCTGAAGCAGAGAAGAGTGGTTATTCCTGTTTGCTCTGGAAGCTTTAATTGTTGATCAGGACCCTGTTGTACTCATGTTGTGCAAACATTAAAAGAAAAGCTATGCCTTGTAGTGTGTTACCAGATTCCCATTTATTTTGAAAGGGAAAGTTTTAATCTGACACCTTAGTCTGAGAGCAGAATTTGTGGTCTGAGATATGGGATTGACTGGAGCAGGAGTGAGGTTAACCATGTGATTAAAAGTGGAAACAGCTCTACCATGACAAACTCTCTGTCATTCTCTTGAGTAGAGCTCAATGCCAATGAAGCACTCACAAGCCATCCCACCTTTGTGCAGCTGAAGACCAAAGAGCTATTTTTTGTAACTTAATAGAGAGTAGCTAGCAGGTGTGACCTAATAGCTGTGGTGTTCCTAAGTGAGAACAGGTGTTTGAGGGAAGGAGAGGAATACTTTTTGTAACACTATGAGCAGAAAGGGGTGTAACTGTGGTTCAGTTTGTCTACCTGGTATTGCTGGTTGTTGTGGTATCCTCATTCATACTCCTGTAGAGGAGTGAAGTGAGTAGAGGTGTAGTTACTGTGTCCCTCATTCACAGAACTTGTCTCACAGGTGCTGCAGTGAGGTCTCAAGTTAACTTTTTTACCTGTCAGAGCTTAAAGAGGAACATAGGAACATTCTTTTGCCCTGCAAATATGCTTTGCTAGATAAACTCTTAGCAGAGGTGGCAGTGCTATCAGAAGGACTTTTGTATGAGGTGCTGACCCACATATAACTATTAGATTTAATAGAATTCTACTTATATTGCTTAAGCTGTACAGGCTCTGCCAGCCCTCTAGAATCGTGTTGAGTTTTGCTGTATCAGGCTGTCCACAAGGACAAGTCAGCCTTGTCAGCTCTACTTTGCTCTAAAACAGCCTCTGGGCACCTGCAGTGTTTTGTGAATAACTAGGCATGAAGGGGTGAACTATCAATCAATTTTCTTTTCTAGGGCTCAGGGTCACAGCAGCAGCTGTTGTTCAGCCCCTGTGTGCAATACTAAGTATCTTCCCCATGTCTGCATGCAGATCCAGTTTGATCTGCTGACTGACATGGAATCATGGAGTATGTGAAATCCATAAAAAGCAAAGCCTGGCAGAAGAGATGAGACTTACGTGTTTTTTGACCTTTTTGCTTCTACCAGGTTAAATCTTTCTGAACAGTGAAGTCTGTACAGCTGCTATGGCAATGTGTAGTTGGATGTGTGCTACTCAGGTCATGGATGTTAGCCTGTGCAAGCGTTATGCTGCCTTACTGTATTCTCCCATCTAGTGACTGGGCCTGTGACTACACCATAGCCTTCAGCTGTGGGTTTCCATGCCACATAATACTGTGTGTGATTAAAAACTCGTGTGAGTACAAAAGCAGATAAATTAATGAAAGAGAAAACCACAGAGCCCTACTAAATTCATACTTGTCACATCTAGCTCACCAAGTTTGGTCAACGAGTGGTTAGAGGTTTGGAAAGCATGCTGGGGAGGCATGCTTGTGTTCAAAGTGAGGGAAGTTACCTGCTTTTGGCTGCTATCAACAGAGGCTATGAGAACCTGTCGTCTGATCTAGCACAGGTATTCTTAAATTTTGGAGCTTGTTGATCTTAGTGATGGTAAATCCAGTTGTTTGGGTTTGTAACTCCTGAGAAAATAAGTAGGTATGGCTTAAATTATAATGTGGAAACTGCAGAAAGAGGGCATTTGAGAGTGTTTTGAGGGGTTGTTTCCTAGTTGACTGTCCCTCAAAAGAATAAGCTTACTCTAGCACGTACCAGTTTTCCATGTTTACCCTGAAAGTCTAGCACTCTATATGACTTGGAAACCAGAGATGGAAGGCATGTTTGTGATTCACTGGTACTGTCACAGTTAATTGATCTAGATGTTCATTGGAGGAAAGAAGGAAAGGAAGGATATGGGACATTTTTCAGTATACATTTATGTAACTGTTCATGAAGTATTTTTAATCTTGGCCATTTCAAGAATGTGTAGTCTGGTTTTACTGAGACTTTAAAGTCTTAGAAGATTTATGATCGGGTATAACCTTTTTATCCAGTGACCTGGGTTGTGCATAAGTGTCCCAACTCTTCCCCATATCCCCTCCTCACCAAAGGCCACTAGTTTGTATGTGATAACCAATCCACTTTTCTTTGCTTTTCCTATCTCATTTCACTCTCTCCAAAACTGTCTTAGTCTCTGACTAAAATTCTCACTTCCTGGTTGTGCAGTTTATGCTTTCAGCTGTATCAGCTCAGTTGCTCTAACCTTCCCACCTCAGCCAGCTGGATATTGGTGATTGACAAGATTTTTTTTTCTTGTCTTTTTAAATAGACTTTTGACATTGTGGAAGATCTTCAGGCAAGTGCATGTGAGCTAAACAAAAAGGCTTTTTTCTTCCCTTCGTGTTCACAGACCTTTTACTTTCCTCTGTGGGAGGTCCAGGACAGTTACCTGTGCTGAAAGGGCAAAAGAAGCTATAGCTGAGAATGTGATGGGGACAGCTTACGGAACCAAGGGATAAAAAGCTCTTCTGGTAGAAAGCTATAGTCTGCCAGGGCAGTGCGAGGAATCTAGGCCTCTCAACCAGGATAGTTACTGAGTCCTTTGCCTTCTCTATAAATAACAGAATCATCATGGCTGGAAAGGACCTCCCAGAATCACCAAGTCCAGCCCTCATCCCAGTATCTCCCTAACTCCTAGACCATGGCCTCAAGTGCTCTGTTCCAGTGCCCAACCACTCTCTTAGGAAAGAACTTCTTCCTAATACCCAATCTAAACCTCCCCTGACACAACTTGAGGCCGTTTCCTCTCATCCTATCGTTGGTAATTTTGTGGGAAGTTCATTAGTAATTTCAATTCACACCTTTTAGTTAAAAAGGACTATAGAAAGTGTCTGTATGTGTTTTTCCATTTTTCTCTCAAAACCAGCTATGTGTGAAAGGGTGCAGCAGTGCATGCAAGCAGTGGGGTTTGCTAAACTGGACACTGTACAGTGAGGGGGCACCAGACTCCATGTATGGTGCTGGGGAAGATGCATATTTTTAGGTCTTTCTATCCCAAGCTGTTCCCTTTGCTCAGCTTTCCCGCAACAGTGTTGTCATGCCACCACAATGTTTCTATTTTAACTGTCTCTGGGGCTAGATCTTGTGACAGAAGGATTTGGCATCTTTCCCACATGCTGGAATGTGGCATTTCAAGAGACATACTGGCTGCAGCTGTTGTATCAGAGGATGCCCCTCCTAGAAGCTGGCAGAAGGGGGCCAACCCTAGCATTGCGATGCATCAGAACAGGCAGCATCCCTGCCAAGGTGTGGCAGCCTGCCTGTCTTCTCCCTTCAGTCTTTTTTACAGAGTTTGAAGAACTTGGGACACAGTTGCCAGCTGCCCTGCAGCATCTTGCTTTCACTTAGGTCTCTCCTGGGAGCAAAAGTTAGATCAGCTGTGCTGTAGGCACATTGAAGTCTGCTGACAAGTGTTGGGTAGAGAGGACTGGGACAGCTGATGGTGTGTATGGAGGTATTTTTCAGGTATGAAGGTTCATGCACCTGAGTTTCATATCCCCATTAATTACTTGGTCTTTCAGCCTTCTGACACTCTCATGGGATGAAACTGGGCAAACTGTTTCCAGAAGAATGTAGGAAATTCCTCCAGTCAGTGGCTTGTACCACTGGAAAGGATTTGCAGGATCTGGGAAACACGGACTCTTGACCTGATCTTCTGTATCTCTGCTGTGTGTTCTGTGGGCTGGTGGAATGAGCAGATACCACTCTGGGGTGTGAGGAAATCTTTTAATAACTCAGAATAAGCAAGAGAAGTGGCAGCAAAGGGCATCTATGTTGCACTAACCCAGGCTTGCCTAGAATATGTGTGAGTGACTGGGCTTGGGCCTTTTCCCATCGTTCCCTTTTCTGTTCCTGCACAAGAACAACCCAGAACCTATTCCCTAGGAATAATGTTGCACAGTCTCAGGAGCAAACTGGAAGCAGAAAGGAGCACAGGGGAATGGGAAAATTGAGGTGACAGCATATGAGATCAATCTCTTCCTTTCTGTCCTAGATTTTGAGCCTAATGTAGTGAGAGTTGATGGTAATAAAAACGCCAGCTCTACAAGGATGCTTGTAGAGAAGCAGTGCTACTAAGTAACTGGGACATGGTCTGCAGTGCCATTTGTATTGCTATGCCCCATTCTGGCTCTGTAGTGCTGCTCAGGTCCAGCTCAGTTTGTAGGCAGTTTAGAGGGTTTCTCCCCATTCAAGGCATGCCTGCTCAACCTTGTATTCTCCAGTCAGTTGCTGTAATCCTCAGCAATGGGACAATTGGCATCTTTTCTATTGACAGAAGACTTCTTTCAAGTCAGATTTCAAATAACTTTAGCTCTCTCTGTTTCTGTAGCTTTCTGTTTCTTTTAAGAAAGGAGTTTCTAGAGATGTCTGCTACTAAAATGTGTTTGATTCATTAACACTGCAAATATTGGTACAGCTGAGGCAAGACTGTTCTCTGCAATATCCCTTCCCAGCATGCTGCAGGCCTGCTGAGGAGGTCCTCTCTCTGGGGGGAGAAGGCAGGCTCAGTCTAAATCTAGTGGATCTAGCTATCACTGTTAGAGGTGCAGTGATGCCAGTACTTGCCTCTAGGTCAGTTAGTTGGGCTCCGCCATCTCCAAGAGTCATGCTCTCTGCAAAGACTCAGCCTATGTGTTATGTTAGAAATCACTTTTCTGTGTTAACAGTGCTATGTTATAACTATGATATAAATCACTGTCCTCTCTTCTCAGCTTAACTGAAATCTGCAAAAATTCCCTGCTGCAAGAAAACGGGTGTGATGTCATCAGAAGATGATGCTGGAGGGGAGGCTCCTGGGGGCAGTTTCTGGGAGGTAAGGAAGGATAATTAGAGTGTATGAGAGGCAAGGCAGCATTCTTACCTCCCACCAGTGAATTAAGGTGTGGAGTTTCAGATTCCTGGGTGACCTGTTGCTCTTGGGGAGTGAAAGGAAAAAAACTGCGGGGAGGCTTATTAGCACACAGAGGAGGTCACCCTTCTCCTTACAGATGCAGTGGAATGAGTTCCTTGTTCAGCTGATACTGATCTGAGCTGTGAGAGAGGCAAGCAAAGCATTCAGTGCTGTGCCTGCCTGGGAGTACTAGAACAGGTACTATTGGCCTGCTAACTGTATGGGGAGAGAGCACAGGCCCTTCTGAAATGATTGCCCCTGCTCTGTTCTGAAGGAGCATGAGAATCAGTTCAGTATAAATGATTGTGACTGTGTGAAATTTCAGGCTGGAAACTACAGGCGGACAGTGAAGCGTGTGGATGATGGCTACCAGCTCTGCAATGATTTAATTTCCTGCTTCCAGGAGCGAGCCAAGATAGAGAAGAACTATGCTCAGCAGCTAACAGAGTGGTCCCGTAAGTGGAGGACCAATGTGGAGAAAGGTAAAGTTGCCAGGCTGGACTGGGAACAGAACATAATCATTGCACTCTTCCTTAAGTGCTCTTACTGAGGTGATGCTTTTTCCTTTGGGAACAGGCTTCTGTTCACCAGAAAGAGGGTGACTTTCTTGGGTGTCTTTTTTTTTGTGGGTGTTTTTGTAGCTAGGCCTCTAATTCACTAGAAGTGGTGTTTGGTTGTCAGGTGCTTGGTTACAAAAAACCTATTGAGTTTGGCAAATCCTTGGGCAGTCCAAGTCCTAAAGGGAAGAGTTAAGGATGTCTTGGCTATCTCTCCTTCTCTTCTAGTCAGAGTAATGGTCAATGCTGTGATTTACTGGCAGTGGGTGCAAACTGGTAGCGTCTCACAAAGTAATGAGTAACAGTGAGACAGGTGTCCCAAAGGATCCACTGGTCTGTGAAGCATAGATTTAGCCTCAGTCATGAACTAGTGTTGCTATCTGTCCTGAAGCTCAGGCCAAATTTGTGAAGAGAACTTTCTACATAAACCTTCTCTTAGTAGACCTCATCTAGGACAGCTAAGGCTCCCCAAAAGAAATGGTTATTTCTGCCAGCTATAACAGCCGGTCTAGATGCTGCCTATTAGGACTGTATGGATGGAGTTCAGTCAGGACTGACTTACGGGGGAGAGGAAACAAATAGTGATAAATCTGTATGGGAGGAAAAGAATCTGTGTTTTCCTTCTGTGAACAGGAGGAGTAAGAGCCCCTGTGGTTCTTGTTCCTGCAGGTCCACAGTATGGTACTCTAGAGAAGGCCTGGCATGCCTTTCTGACAGCTGCAGACAAACTGAGTGGAATCCACTTAGATGTCCGGAACCATCTGGCTGGCGAAGACTCAGATAAGATCAAGGCCTGGCAGAAGGAGGCCTACCACAAGCAGATGATTGGAGGCTTCAAAGAGACAAAGGAGGCAGAAGAGGGATTTCGCAAGGCCCAGAAACCCTGGGTGAAGAAGATGAAAGACGTGAGCAAAGTGTGAATGGGAAAGGAAGGATAAGGGCAATTGTGCTGGTTCCCTGACTGTAATAGCTGTTTGGCTAAACCCAGATTATTTGCCAATCGTAGAATCATCACGGCTGGAAAGGACTTCCAGGACCATAAAGTCCAGCCTTCATCCCAACATCTCCCTAACCACTAGACCATGGCCTCAAGTGCTCTAGCTACTTGTTTTTTAAACATTTCCAGGGATGGTGACTCCACCACCTCCCTGGGCAGCCTGTTCCAGTGCCTAACCACTTTCTCAGGAAAGAACTTCTTCCTAAGGTTCAATCTAAACCTCCCCTGACACAACTTGAGGCCATTTCCTCTCATCCCATCATTAATAATTTGGGAGAAGAGACCAATGTAGTAGAGAATGCCAGAGAGGGCACTGGTGACCCCTTGTAGCTTCCTCCGCATGTGGGAGATCATCTCTGAAAAAGAGGTCATTTTGAGGTACCTCTTCCCTGTGGCACATGGTTTGCTGAATACTAAATTGGCATTTGGTTTTGGTTGCCCTGAAACAATTGCTGCTGACTGCAACAAATGTGAAATTTCCCTCTCTAAATAATGAAAATGGAGGATCAATATGGTAAGGCCACACTTCTCTGCAACTTCTTCCTGCAGGTGGAAACTTCTAAGAAAAACTATCATGCAGCCCGGAAGGAGGAGAAAACAGCTCATACAAGGGAGAACCATGCCAAGGCAGACTCATCTGTCTCTCAGGAACAGCTGCGCAAGTTGCAGGAGCGTGTAGAGAAGTGCACTCAAGAGGCTGAGAAGGTTAGTGTGTGTTGTATGGCTCGTAAGAATCCCTGAATCCTCCTTTTGGGGGAAAAAGCACTGCTTGGAATGCCACTCAGCAAAATGGCTCCTACAGAAGGCTGCAAGAAGGTGTGAGATCCCATTGTTGCATGTTTTAGCAAGTTAGACTAAGACTTAAGTAACTAAGGTTTCCCTGTGTTTTGGTGCTGGGTAAAATCTAATTTGTAAGCAAATTTTAAAAAGTAGGGGATTCAATGCAGGGAGGGTAGGAGCTGCAGAGCTGAAGACTTGGCTAGTGGCTGGTTTGCCTGCCTGCAAAAGTGGGAGTGTGGCAAGTCTTCTCTATAGAAGAGTGTGTCAATAGGAGATTGCAAGAACATGAGGAGAATATCAGCTCTAGGTTTTTTTTCTTTCTGTGATGTATTTGCTCAGCAGTGCAGGGAGAAAAATACTTGTCCATTCCAAGCATCAATGATTTGAAATCATAGCCACATGTCTCACTATTGCTGTCTTCCTGGATTGATAGTGCAAGGATCAATATGAGAAGATGCTGGAAGAGTTGAACCGTTACAATCCTCGCTACATGGAGGACATGGAGCAAGTGTTTGAGGGCTGTCAGGAAGCAGAACGCAAACGATTGTGCTTTTTTAAGGAGATGTTCCTGAATCTGCACCAGCATCTCAACCTCTCCACCAACGAAAGGTACTATACCTGATGCAGGAAAATTCTGCTAGCCTGGAGTGCCTTGATCTCTTGTGAGGGGTGCCACTTCTGGTGTTTCTGAAAGTAAGCTGCTTGCTTGCATCTGTCTTGCTCCTTCCCCTTCAAAGTGTGTCTTAGAACTGGCATCTGGTCCTTTCAGACACACAAGCACTGGTGATTCTAATCTTGGGTAGTGACAGGCTCGCCACTATAAGGATTCTTTGTGCTTCTGAAGTCTTCACTACTATCCAGTACTGTCTTACGGGCATGTTTCTAGTCTGTGAAATACCTCTGTGCTTGCTCCAGCCAATTCTGAGGAGTGTAGCTCTGCTTTCTAGTATCTAAAGCTGTTACACCCATTCTGCCCTGAGTAAAGAGACCTTTTGTGAGGTAATCATAACCATAATCCCTCATGTTGTCCTTAAGTAGGAGCTGTATGGGAGAAGTAGGTGCAGCCAAAAATACTCAGTGTTCCTGTACTTAGAAGGTGGAGGCCACAGTTCTAACCCACCTCTCTATGTGGAAGGATATGCCATGCTTTTTAAATACTCTCTTGATGGGATGTACTGAGAGCTGGCAATGTTAGCCCCTACCACATCATACAAGTCTGTTCAGTTTACCAGGCTGATTCTTCTGTAAGGACGGCTCTGTTTTCCCAGGGCTGAAATAGTGCTGTTCTAGCGTCCTTCATCCTGTGAGATTTCAGATGTGCCTGAAGTTACATTCTTTCTTCCTACTTGGTTTTTGGGAAACTGCTGAGGGACTTGGTTACTGGTGGTTCTGTCTGTTCCTGGTCATAGCTTTCATGCATTGTATCAAGATCTCTACCAAGTCATCATGGCTGCGGATAATCAGGAGGACCTGAAGTGGTGGCGCAACACTCATGGACCAGGCATGGCAATGAACTGGCCTCAGTTTGAGGTGATGTAGTGCTTTAGAGTATATTATTACGATTTCTATTTTCAAATGTTTAACTGCTTTACTAAAACTGATGGATTTCTAGTTTTGTGTTGGGAAGACCGTGTCTTTGCTCAGTGGGCTCAGCGTGTTGGGCTCTTCAAACTTTAGTGTTGCAAGCTCTGGTGCCCAAAGGGACACATGCAACCCTACCAAACTGCAAGTACCCCAGCCATCCAGCTACAAGGCCAAAGAACAGACTTTGGTGCTTAGACCCCTGGAACAAGTTCCTGTTACAATTTTCTCAAAGACCTTCTTGTTGCACTTTGGGAGACAATAGGAGTGAGTCTGCTGCAAAGCCATCTGGGTGACCAGTCTGGCCAAAACTAAAGCATGATGTAGTGATCTGTCTTTCTGAATTGGTCAGAAAAGATTCACAGAGCTTTTGTTTCTGAGTAGCTTGATGATAATATTGATTTTCTGTGAACAGGAATGGTCCCTTGAAACACAGCAGACAATCACCAAGAGAAAGACTGGCAAGACAGCTGATGACGTCAGGCTGACCAGCATTTTGCCTACGCGGGATGGTGGTGTGTCTCAGACTCCTCTGCAGACAAGGCAAAGGTATGGACTGAAATCTGGGATATGTCAGGTTAAGAGATACACAGTTTTGTCTAGGGTTATGAATGAGTTGGACTGATGGGGAGTTTAAGGTAGAAAGCACTCCTTTCTTGTCCATGGCTGTGCGTGTGCCACTGTGGAAAAGACAGGGTAGAAAAGGGGGTTTAGGGTAACTGCAGGGTTGGGGGTTTCTTTTTCCCTTGACAAAGTAGAGATGCTTCTAATAGTGAGATTTGGCCTGGTCAGGCTAAAGCTGTATGATATTCTAGAACTCATTTCCCCAATTCTTCTTCCCAGACAGAGTGTACTATTGCCTAAATGCAGGCATAATCTTTTATTTCTTTTTCCCTTGACAAACCTGGGTAGAGCTGCTTCCCTTGCCAGAAAGCAAGCTTGAGACTAGGGAGAGACTGAGGGGACTTATGTTCTACAGTTCCAGTAGCCATCCTGCTTTAAAATGTGAACTCTGGCCTCAGTGAACTGGGCAGAAAAGATTGGGGATATAGAGATGCCTTGAGGCTATTACTGTTAGATTCAGGGGTACTGTTTGCCAGTCTACAGGTTTTCTTGTCAACAGAAGCAGAACAGGTGCCTCTCTGACAGCCTGAGGGCATGTGTGAAGCTATCAGAGTGTAGCTGCTTCAAGGCCTTTTGGGTTCCTCCACTGCTCTTCCTCTATGCTTTTGTTCCTGACTCGCAAAAAGAACATTGCAGTTATATGTTTGGGATGGAAGACACAGCTTTTCCTGTCAGCCTTATCTATTGCTGGAATAACTCTGAGCTCTCCAGTTAAGACTGGCCTTCCTTGTGTGAGAGGGTCTGCTAGTGCTGAATAAGGTCACAAAGAGTGTGCATATGTGAAAATATTCTGAGATGAATTACCCTCATGATCCTCAGAGCTATAATGCTATTATTTTTGGGGTGGTGATGGTGATGGATTTTTCAGCTTTCTGGGATCTGTTCTTCTGTTCTTGCTATCTCTGTTTTTCTTGCTGTCTCACTTGACTCTTGGGCCACTTGCTCCATGTTCTCTAGCACAGTAGTCTGACAGGATGTTAGGGTGGTGACTGATTCAGGAGAAGGTGGGTAAGAGAGAAATCTACTAACAACCATATTGTCTCCTCTCTCCTTCCACATACAAAGCGGAGGGAAGGAAGACATTTCGGAGTGGTCAGATGAGGACACTCCCAAGAAGTGCCTGGATGCCAATGGGGAGAAGGTGGATTTAAAGGTACCAGGTGTACGGGTACGAGCGCTGTATGATTACACAGGACAGGAAGCTGATGAGCTGAGCTTTAAAGCAGGTACAGAAGTACTAATCTTACTAATCTTTTTCTGTCCTCGCTCTGACTGAATGATTGAAACACTCTTAAGAACTGGATGTCCCCTTGAAAACTTCTTCCCCTGATATGACCTAGCGCCATCTTCTCTGAGGTGGATGATGCACTAGGCAGTCCAACCTGTTCTATTTATAGTAAGAACAGTGAAGCCACATTAGAAGAGCCTCTCTAGGTCTTGGTTACAATGTACAGAAATCAGACCCCAAGTGGTGAAAGGGATTCTTCCTAACTCCTCTTAAGGCATTCATCCTACATTGTATCTTAAGACTTCATTAAACGCTTCTCCCTTATGCCATCAGTATAAAAATTAAGTGGTTTGACCATGTAGGACCTTTTGAGGTAACCAGAAGATAGTTGTTTTGGGGGAAAGTTCAGCTGACTGACATGCACTACTTATGGCTGAATTCAACTAGTAAAAAAATAGCTATGCAAACCGTTGCTTGAAATGGATATCTTCAGAATGGAGATGCTGGCTCACAGCAGAGGATTGAGTGAGAGAGAATGGTGGAGTACATTGACCCTTTATTTTGCTTCCTTTAGCTAAATTGAGTGTGTTTTCCAAGAGGACATCTTGATCTTGAGTCTCCAATCTTGTTTGTTTTAAGTCTGTCTTGGTATCTTTGCTACATCTCTCCAAAATACACCTGTTTTAAAAAGGCACTGAAGTCCTTCAGTAGCAGGGGACTTGTGCCTGAGGCAAATATCTGTGACAGCATTACCGTACTAGTAAACTTCCTGACACTAACCTGTTGCTTTAAAATATCTTACAATATGGGTACTCTAGAATATGACACTCTGCTCTCTTTACAACCAGTAGATGCAACGAAATGGCCAGTGAACTGTAGTCATTCCATTTTTGCATCTGCTCTGAGCAGCATGCATTAGTGGGGCTTAACAAGCAGGTGGCTTTCTTCTGAGCCTTTGCTGGTGTGGGATATGCCTAGTGATGTGGTCGTTCTGGCAGAAGTGTGGCCTGTGGGGAAGGGGACCTTTCTGCCCTTTCCCAAAGCAGATGTGGGAAGGTTAAAAGCCTTTCCTGGTCATAGTCTGAGAAATGAGTTGATTCCATGCCTTGCTGCCCAAACAAGACACGCGAACATGGAATAGTCATTTCAGGTCCTAACAGCAAGAGTTTAGCCTCCTGGATTTCCTTCTCACCTCCCACAAAGGAGATACTACAATAAATCTCAGATTGTTCTGATCTCTCCAGCTTGGAAGCAGGTTCATCTGGGGGATAAACAAGAAGAAACAGAGGGCACAGAAATAACTTCTGGTGTTGAACAGCAGAAGTGAAAGTGGGTCTGTAAGGCCCTTGATTTAGGGGATGTTATTGAGCATAGATACTGAAGGGGTCAAATTCTGGCTTCAAGCTACGTAGAACGGTTAAGAGCGTAATAAGGGGGGAAAAGAAGTGTGGTGATTCAGACTGATACTGGTATTGTTTTCTATCAGCTCTTCTGAGGTGCAGAAAATTCTATGCTGCCTGTCTCAAGGCTGCATCCTAAAGACTGTTATTGCTTTTTAGGTGAAGAACTAATGAAGATTAGTGAAGAAGATGAGCAAGGCTGGTGTAAGGGACGACTTCTCACTGGCCAAGTTGGACTCTATCCTGCTAACTATGTTGAGAAGGTTGGATCATGATTGCTACTCTCCTGCCCACAGCCATATCAGCATCTCCTACAGAGGTTACTGGAGTACTGCTGGTCCCAAACCACCAGTATGTCCAACAACTTCAGGACACTGAGAGCATGTATTCCATGTAACTAATGCTTCATTTCAAATGCCTAGACCTGTAGGGATTTTCTAATAAATGCGAAACGATGAGTAAAAAACTTCTCTAAGCACTATAGGAATGAAGAAGGGAACAGATAATCTTGACTTGCACTCAGTGAAAGAAGATGAGTGACACCTACAATCCTTCAAAATGGAAGAACAGATTGCTTTTGGTTTCAGTGCATGTGCATCCATCCGTAGGGCAGTGGGGTCTGCACCTGCCCCTAAGTTCAAGAAACTGGATATGCAGGGTAGGGAACTTCCTTCTGTTTGCTTGCCCTTTTTGGCTCAATCAAGCTGTCTGGGAGCAATCTTATCTATTCTCCCACATCGTTCAGAAGTCTTTTGCATACTTCATTTGCAGGCCTGGTGAGGCAGTTGGTGTAAGTAATTGAGGCTGTTGAAGCTATATCTATGTCCCTTCCACTTGTCTTCAGATTTCTTTGTATAGCCCTTGGAATTAAATGATAGCGTTGATAAGAGTGGTAGAACAGCATGAAGAGGCTGTTCAGGCTAACAAGTTGTGAACAGAACTGCCTGACAGCAATTCAGAGACGACTGAACATTCCCTGCGCTCTTAGAATGGGCCTTGACATAGAGCAAAGGCCGGTGTTAATGGCAAAGCAGCCACATTCCAGTGCTGTTCAGCTTAGTATCACTAGATGCACTAGTGGGTTATTTCTAGTGCTTCCAAATCACTCTGGCTTTCCTTTTCTTTATGAACACTCAGTGCACAGCTAAGAATTTGTTCCTTCTCCTACCTATTCTTGACTTAGCCGTGTGTGTTGGAAATGCACTCCCTGCTTTAACAAAGATCCCTGCATTGTTATGAAGGGTATCTATCTACTTGCTGGTTTGTACAACCTTCTCTATAAAGGGATGGCTCTTCTGGTCCTGAATTGCTGCAGGTGGACTTAAGCCCATTTGTCAAATGCCATTCTGCAGAGAGGACCTAACAACCTCTTATCTGGCCTGTCTTTCTGTCCTTGAAAATAACTCAAGCTGCTGAGACAAAGTGGGATACTGATCCTAGTACTCTGCATACTCAACCATGAGGACTGATGGGTGTGTCCCGTATAGGATAAGCCCAAGAGCTTGAGGGGAACAAACAAGGAAAAGCTACCATTTTTGAATAAACAAAACCAGACAGTAGTTTAAAAGTAGTTTACTTACTACATCTGCTTGAAACTGTTGAGGTGCAGTGTGAGTTTGAAGTAGCCTTCTGTAATGAAATTCTTGTTCTGGATGAGGCCACGTGAGGAACTTGGTTCAAGTCAGGCTCTATTTCAGCCAAACCTCCACCAGCCACGTGAGGTTTCAAAGCTGTGTGGATCTAGAGCTGTTTGGAAAAGAGGTGACAGGTTAGGCAGCCTGACATCATACATGAGCGTTTTGATTGAATGACAGGGTATTAACAACAGCCAGTGACCTGTGACCCAGAATGGGTAGACAACAAGTGTAGACAGAAAAGGAGGTGGAGATGGACACATTCAAACACTACTACAAGAAGATGCTGTATAAACATCCTGTTGCTTACCTTCCAGACAAAGCAGAAATTTAACCTTTACAGCACACTGGAAGCCTTGGAATACATTCTGCTATGGACAGAGATCTGAGATTAATGCTGTTTAGTGCTTTTTTTGAGACTAGAAATGTATCAGCTATTGCAGTATTTTGTTCAGAGTATCCCGAGCATTGTTCTTCCTGAACAGCAGGAGAACAAGGCTAAAGTGTTTTGTTTGGATTTCTCAAGAAAAGAGAAAGTATTCCCAAAAAGCGATTAAAGATCTGAGCAACAGTTAGCTAAACCTGGGTGGTGTTAATATGAAATTACCTATATTTTAGGTCTAATATTTGAAGAAACCTCTTAAGTTTATGGTGTACAGAATTACTGAGGCTGAAAAAGACCTCTGTTCAGCCCATGACCACATCGCCACACTCAGCTAAACCATGGCACTAAGTGCCACAGCCAGTCTTCTTAAAGCCTTCATGGATGAGAACTCCACCACTGCCCTGGGCAGTCCATTCCAGGCTTTGATCACCCTTTCCATGAGGAAGGGCTTCCTATCATCCAACCTAATCCTCCCCTGGCACAGCTTTGGGCTCTGTTCTTTTGTTGTGGTGCTAGTTGCCTGGGAGCCAAACCCCTACCTGACTACAACCTCCCTTCAGGGATCTGTAGAGAGTGAGAAGGGTCCCCCCTGATTCTCCAGGCTAAACACCCCCAGCTCCCTCAGCTTCTCCTCATCAGACTTTTCCTGCAGTCTGTTCCCTAGCCTCATTGCTTCTCTGTACCCACTCCAGCCCCTCCTTCTCAAAGTGAGGTGCCCTGAACTGCCTCCCAGTCCAGTACTTGAGAGGAGGCCTCACCAGTGCCCAGTGCAGGGGGAGAATTGCATCCCTAGTCCTGCTGGCCACACTATTCCTGATACAAATCGGGATGCTGGTCTTCATGCTGCCTGGGCACCCTGCTGGCTCCTGTTCAGCCAGCTGTCAACCAGTACTCCCGGGATGTAATTATATGTGTTGTTATGGAAGCACTTTGATTTATTTAAAGATGTAGCCTCTGCTTTCAGTACTGTGCCCCAGGTAAAGTACTGTCAGCATGGTACGATAATTGCACATGTGCCGCTTGCTGACCCGCAACTGAGTGATTTGTTGCTGTTTTGTCCTAACACATCAAAGAGAAGAGCATGCCCACTGAGCTGCTGAGATAAGATAAAACCAGTCAGGGATGAAATGACCAGAGATGCGCTACAATCAAAATTTACCTCGTTAGCCTGGATATTTTCAAACACTGATGCTAGCCTTTCGTGTAAGATAAACATCTTCTACAAGGGAGTTCGAAGCATAACTTGACTTAAAGTCTCCAGAGTTCTAGCCGGGTGCTAATTAAAGATGGAGTTAGGAGTGGCTAGAACCTGCTGTGAGAACAGAAACATCCAGCAGATAGGCCTTCTAGTTACAATACAAACAAGTTAAAATCCCACAGGACAAAGTCTGAACAAATTTGTTTGTTCTGGGAAAACACGACCACCCAATTGTAATGGGCTGCTTGAAAGCTCCCAGAAGCAGTGCAGCTTATCTGAACGAGTCCCATAAAGGAATGTTTATGCCTCAGAAATTTCTGTCAAGAGCTGAAGTCATGGAGAGGAGGCAATGTGTTTAGAATGAAAAGTTGCTTGGCCGCACTGTACCTCATAAATTTTGGTGTGGTACAGTCCTGGCTACCCAAAAAATGAGAGCCTGTGTAGTAAAGAATTAGCTGGAGGAGGAGGAGGGGTGGAAAAACCCCAAACACATCTAATGAGCTGATGTTAAACTAATAGCTCTGCCGGGACACTTGGTTTTCCATAGAAGCAAATGCAGTTTTGTTAACCACAAAGGATCTAGCTGAAGTTTGTCATCCGTGCCCAAAGCTTTTATGTGAACAGCGACACACACGCACACACTAATTGTACCTGAATTCCAGAAGGCTAGCAAAGCCTATTCTTCCCCCGTGACTTGTGTAACAACATACACAAGTGTCTCTGTATCTCATGTGCAAGGTAGTGAAAGCAATGCAGTCCTTTAATTCTTTTTATAAAGTCATTCCTTGTGGAAAGCTTATACATCTGTTATGGGCAAAGAATCCTCTTGGTCCTGCCGTCTTCCCAGAAAAGAATTTCTGAAGTATTGCACAAAGCTTGGGTTTCCTGTTGATGCCGAGTTTTCTAGGAAAAGGAAGTTACAGATTCGCTCTGACTGATCACATCAATTTCTCCAAAGAAGCAGCTGAGCTTGCTCAACTCATTAATGGTATTTCAGTCCTGTAGGCAGTATGTGGACTGCAGAGCCCACAGGACAGCGGTGCTCTGGTGGCAGCTGAGAGTTGCAGATGGCTTCTGACTCTTGGTGGCACACCCACAACCCTACCTGGAGCATGGGGCCATTGGTGCTTCAGTTTACTTTCCACCTCACGTTTCCATCTTGTGTCCTTGTAGCTGTTTTACTTGGCTTGAAGCACTGCGGCAGGTGCAACTGTGTGCACAGGCAGGCCCCCAGAGAGGTGTCACAAACTGTACAGCGCTTCCTTTGCCCCTGTCCTGTTTGCAGACCCAGACCCAAGGTCACGATTGTGTGTAGCTCAGCTCTGTTTCAGGCTGGTTCTCCCTGATTGCAGTGCAGGCTGCCATGCTTCTGCCCCAGTTGAATTTTTGGAACTGCTAGCATTATGGTTATGGACAGCAGGCTGCAAATTCTGTTTCTGCTTGGGAGGAACTGGTGCTGCCCTGGTGAGACTGCATCTGGAATATTGCGTCCAGTTCTGGGCCCCTCAGTTCCGGACACAACTGCTTGAGAGAGTCCAGCACAGAGCCACAAAGATGATGAAAGGAATGGAGCATCTCCCTGATGAGGAAAGGCTGGGGACACTGGGTCTCTTGAGCTTGGAATAAAGGAGCCTGAGGGGTGACCTCATGAATGTTGATCAATATGGAAAGGGTGGGTGTCAGGAGGAAGGAGCCAGGCTCTGCTCAGTGGCACCCAATGATAGGACAAGGGGCAGCAGGTGCCAGCTGGAACAGAGGAGGTTCCACATCAAGATGAGAAGAAACTTCGTCCCAGTGAGGTTGCCAGAGCAGTGGAAGGGGGATTGTCGAGTCTTCTCTGGAGATGTTTACAGCCCACCTGGCCATATTTCTGTGCAACTGACTCTAGGGGATCCTGCTCCGGCAGGAGGATTGGACTGGATGATCTTTTGAAGTCCTTTCCAATCCCTAACATTCTGGCATTCTGTGAATGCTCCACTTGGACCAGGAAGTTTCATTTCTAGGGTAGCTGCACAGGGACCAGCTGCAGACTGGTCATGGGGCTGAATCTGAGACAATGCCAGTGCTACAAACTCCATCCTGAGAGATAAATGGTTAGAAAATCCCTACAACAGGCTGGTCACAAAGGCTGTGCAAAACAACAGTGCTGAGGCTGCATGATGGAAGGCAAAGTATTCACAGGGACTTGCACAAAGAAAATAGAAAGGAGAAACTGAAAAAGACTTGAAACCAACTGTTGTGCCACTGCCCAGGTCCAAGTTACAAGGAGCTGTTAAATGTGGGGGCTGCAAAGGAAATAGACTTACTGCCTCAGTTCTTAGAGGATGATAGAGGATGAGTGTTTCTGAAAAATAACTCACAAGTCATTGCTGAAGGGGAGTTACACGGGTGGGGTTGCCTATCGAAGGGGTGGGCTCTGTAACTGGGAGGTTTTCTGTTGGAACACCTTGACTAAGCAGCATGGCTGCAATCAACTTTCCCAAGGCAAATTTCAGGCCAAATCATCTCAGCTGCTTTCAGAACAACAGTTTTGCTGGCCAAGGCCTCCTTATTTTTGTCATTCAGTCACCCTGCTTGTGGAGATTCCCGGTTTGACAGTCTCTCAGTTGACAAGCAGTGCAGTGGTGGGCAACACTTCTTCCCTGTTAGAGGGTGAGGTGTATAATTTCTTCAGTTTCAGTGGTTTCATTGAGTCCAACTGTTGGTAGACCCTGTGGTCCCTTCCTCCATGGGTTTCCTTTCTATCCTACCAGCTGGAAGTCCTCTGGATCTTGCACTCTTTCCCTTTTATTCTTTCCTATTTGAGTCTGTTGCTGCTTTCAGCAGAACAGCAGCACCAAAACAGTCAGTGCCTTCAGCTGTGACTGCACTAGCCCTTTCTCTCACATTTTCCTCAGGGCTTCCCTACAGGTGCCACAGAGTCCCTAAGGAATGCTGTATCCACAATCATTTGTCCCATCAGTGGTGATGCATCCCCTTTTCACACAGTGGCCACCTGTGGGAGCTGAAGAACTTTTACCCTCTCCACCCAAACCCTTTATAATAACCTGTCTGACAGCAGCATGGAGCCCTGATAATCACGTTTTCAATTCTTAGTAAAGCAACACCTTTCCCATTTTGTCTTGCTTACCTGTAGTTTTGTTAGCTCTGCTGGCCCTGCCTCAAGCATCTGTATTTTAGAAGAAGACTGTGTGCTCCCTAAGCTTGCTGTAGGGGCTGCAGGCAACTAGTCCTTGTACTAGATGGATTCCTTTTAGAAAGCACTGGAGAGTGGGACGATCAGCAGGAGAAAGAGATTACATATCTGCTGCAAGATTTGGAAGGGTCATGTCTGATAGGGTCATGCTGTGTCTATATAGACTTGTCAAACTGTTCGACACTGTCCCACGTGACATCCTTGTCTCTACATTGGCAATACGTGGGTTTGATTGATGGACCACTGGATCCATTTGGTGTCCAGGTGGAGAACAGTGATGAGTGAGGCTTCCAGCCTCAGGGAAAGGGGAAGCCATGGCTAATCCTCCCACCTCAGCAGCAGCAGGGCCACAGTGGCTCTGTCATACAAGAGACAGGAGAAGAAGAATAGAAAACAAGTCCACTCCCTTTTACAGACTCTGTAGAGTCCAGACACTGACTCAGGGGTCTGATGGCAAGAGCTACCCCCAGCTTGAAAATAAAATGCTGTTTTGGTATTAAAAGCACAAAAATGAAGACCTGAAAATTTGTCAATTTTCAAACTACAACACAGGAGCAGGAGATCAAGTAGGTGGTTCTGCCCTTCTAATATACTCTGGTGAGACCCTACCTAGAGGACTGCAACAAGCTGTGGAGTGTTCATCCCAAGAAAGACATGGATCTGCTGAAGTGGGTCCACAGAAGGGCTACAAAAATTATTGGAGGGATGGAGCACCTCTCCTGTGAAGAAAGGCTGAGAGTGGTGGGATTGTTCAGCCTGGAGGAGAGACAATCCAGGGACAGGAGCAGGCTGCCAGCTTGGAGGTTAGAAATTCCACACCAAAGCTCATGGAGGTACAAAAAGAAACAAAAGCAGGAAAGAGCGAGAGCTGCACCGTAACATCACACACTCAGAGGGAACAGTCAGCAGCAGGATGTCTCTCCTGTACTAAAGCCAAATGAAGCAGCTATTTGTCAAACCAGCTTCCTTCAGCTCTTACATAAAACTGATGGGCAAGATCAGCAGCCTTGTGAGAACTTGCAGCAACCATAATGGGCTGGACAGCCTGCAAGTGACCTAGATGAGTAGCTTGAGTAACTCTGCTGTAAAAGTCTTCTTAAGACACAGCACAAGCAACAGAAAACTATGCACATTGCACAGAGGAAAGGAGCCTGCACTGCATTTCCCCAGCATCCTATGCTCTCCTAGCACAGACAGGCAGAGACAAAGTGTGACAATGGCCCTCTGAGTCTGCCTTGGCTTCTCCTGGACACATCAAAATGAGAACAAAGCAGCAGAGGAGAGCAGCACTGTACAATGGGTGGGGTACAACAGGTTGAGACTGCTCAAACCAATCTAACTGCTAACATGACCACACTCATCTGAACTTGCACCTCTGCACCATGAGATTCAGCTTACACAGCCTCCACTCTGGCACCATACACTCACCTGTCTTTCTATCTAGTTCTGACAAAGTCCTGAGCACACTAACAAGCTTGAATTATCCTGAGCAGCCTCGCCTGAGGCCTCTATGCACATCCTCTGTCCATGGATGTGGGGGTTTGATGTGTTCTCATAGAATCATCATAGCTGGAAAGGATCTGCAGGATCATTAAATCCAGCCCTCAACATCTCCCCAACCCCTAGTCTCAAGTGCTCTAGCTACTCCCTCCAGGGATGGTGACTCCATCACCTCCCTGGGCAGCCTGTTCCAGTGCCCAACTATTCTCTCAGTGGCTCATTTAAACTCATGCCAGAACTACTAGTCCCTTCCCATGTTAAGTCATCACTGAGGTTTCTGGGTGTGTCTTCTTGACCCTTTCTTCAGACTTGCTTTGTGTTGTCACCAGAGAGATGCCTAGCAATTGCCAGGCCTGATCCTCACCTGTTGGTTGAATTGCCAGCTTGATGGCTGGCTACATCATAACCATGAGCTTGCCTGGTTATTTCAATTCTTGGTCAAACCTGTCCTCTGTGCCTGCCTGTCTCTCCTTGCTCAGGTACTGTGGGTAAGGCTGATGAAAGCCCAGGCCTTGGGAATGCCCCTCCCTACCTCAATCCCCAGCTGTCCTTCCCCTAAGTTGCAGTCAGCCCTCACTGCACTCTGACATCTGCTTCTCTGCTCTGACTGTCAGGACAGCTGCACCATTAATGGCATCAGATACAAAACTGGTTTAAAAATAGTAGTGAGGAAAAAGCTATCACTTACTTTTGAGCTGCACTGATACCCCGATACTGTTTGTGTAATCACAGAAATGGGCAAGTGCACACAAGTCAGGTAGCAGGATAGGAGCAACAGACAACCAGGGGCTACGTGAAACTGCTACCAAGAATGAGCCCTGGTAGGTTAAACCAGGCTTTGCTCCCCAGTTCATAAAATCATGCCAGAGTAGCTTGAATCAGATTTGCCATCCAGAAGCTTCTCAACTTACCATGAGGCAATACACCTCCAGTATCAGGTCTCATGCTGATTACGCAGTTAGAGCTTTGCTGATTTCCAGAATGCAAAGCTTTCATGCACCTGGCTGAACTTGCAGGGATCTTTCTGTAGGTTTGCTCAACAAATTAGTCTCCGATCGCATCAGAGTAAGAGGTGGCTGAAAGGAGACCTTAGTGCTCTCCACAGCTACCTACAAAGAGGCTGTAGTGAGGCTGGTGCTGGCCTCTTCTCTCAAATTACCAATGATAGAACAAGGGGAAATGGCCTCAAGTTGCATCAAGGGAGATTTAGACTGGATCTTAGGAAGAAGTTCTTTCCTGAGAGAGTGATTGGGCACTGGAACAGGCTGCCCAGGGAAGTGCTGGAGTCACCATTCCTGAAGGTCTTCAAAAAACAAGTAGCTAGAACACTTAAGGCCATGGTCTAGGGGTTAGGGAGATGTGGGGATGAGGGTTGGACTTGATGACCGTGGAGGTCTTTTCCAGCCATAATGATTCTATCAGTCTATTCTATAAGGAAGCATGGATCTTGCTAAAATCACGTGTCCTAGGTTCCTGATGCAATGAATTCTGTAGTCTGCTTTAGGTATCTGTGGACAATGTACAAATGAGTGAAAGGAAACCTTTTACACTGAAAGTTGTCCAGATATTGGTACCTTTAACTGTTATTATGGCCTTCCAATATCTGAAGGGAAACTACAGAAAGGTTGGAGATGGACTTTTTACAAGAGTGTCCACTGCTAGGACAAGGGGAAATGGCTTTAAACTAATCTAAACCTCTTCTTAAAGAAGAGGTTTAGATTAGAATTTAGGAAGGAATTCTTCAGTACGAAGGTGGTGAGACTCTGGAATAGGTTACCCAGAGAAGCTGTGGATACCTCCTCCCTAAAGATGTACCAGACCAGGTTGAATGGGATTTAAGGGCCACCTGGTCTAGTGAAGAGGCACCCCTGCTCATGGCAGGGAGGTTGGATTAGATCATCTCTGAGGTCCCTTTCAACCTCAGCCTTTATGATTCTGTGATGCTTGCAAGCACTCATGTGGGCCTCTTCTTAAGCAGCAGCTGACCCAAGGTTCCTGCTTCCCTCCCTACCCCACGGGAGTTCTTCTCAGCGCACTCTCCCCCTATCCGAATAAATGAAATATTTTTATCGGGCTCCTCTGTCTCCCTTGTGAACACTGGCCTCTAGCACCGCGAGTTTCCGAGCAACCCAGAACAGCACCCCTGGGCGCCGCAGCCATCGCTGAGCCCAGTGAAGATGGCTCCCCGGGGTCATCAGTCCCGCTGGGCACAGCAGGAGACTGAGGCGACCTCGTGCCCACGCAGCCCAGGCGAAGGCCCGTCAGCCAGAGCTTTGGACTCAGGCGGCACCCGTACTGCGGCGGGACCCGGCGTCGGTTTGGCCCCGCCGGCACCCGTCACCGCGGGGCTATCTGGGAAGGAGAGATCATGGCGGCAGAGCCGAGCAAGGCAGAGATCTACACTCTCTTCAAGCGGCTCCGGGCAGCACCAGCAAACAAGGTAGCGGGGCGGTGCCAGGCGGCCTCTCGCCCTTCCGAGACAGGCTGCTGCCCTGAGGACGCCCTCTTGCGCTCGGGCAGGCCCCGCTGGGCTCCGGGCCCCGCTGCGGCCGTGGGGTGGCCGGGTATGGGCTTCTGGGGTGTTGGGAGAGCGGCGGGGCCGCGGGGAACAGGCCAGGGTGGAGGAGCAGTAGAGCCGCCGGAGGCGCCACCTCAGCCCGGCCGTCCCTCTGCCTTCGCTTTAGTCGTGTTTTGACTGCGGCGCAAAGAACCCGAGCTGGGCCAGCATCACCTACGGAGTCTTCCTGTGCATTGACTGTTCCGGCGTCCACAGGTCCCTGGGAGTGCACCTCAGCTTCATCAGGTGTGTAGAACCTGGCAGCGTGCGTGATGGGGAAGGGGGAGCTCCAGCCCGAGGGTGTCTGCTAGGTAGGCCTGGAGCAGTTGTGCTTTTTTGTGGGAAAACGCGAAGAATCGTTGAAGAGAAGTGTTGTTAGAGAGTGGTCACCTTGGATTTTATGTGGTTTGCTCACGCAGCTCTTCCAAGATGGAGTTTCTGCAGCACCTCAGTGGATAGTCGGCACACTAGTATTCCTAGCCTTGCTGAAATGCTCTCTGGACTCGCAGTTGTAGAAGTTGAGTGTGGTAGTTTGGAAGTCTTTCTTGTAATATTGAGCAGGCAAAAAGATGAATAGTGGGGTTTTTTTGTCTGCCAGCTTTGTGAGGAAGATGGTGTTGGATTTTCAGCCTGTTGGTTTTATTTCCAGGACTTGTAAAGGTTAGCATTTTAAGTAACAGAACAGTGATTTTTACTTTTATACAGAGAGGTTGGTTGAGTGGTAGGAGTACGGCTTTGGCACATAGTTCCACTTGCTCACTTTTCTGTTGCTTTGTCATTGGTCCTGGCCTGATGTGTGGGGTGGGCTGAACAGGAGTCGTGCTATGAGATCATATGCAGAATGAAGGTTGGTGGCTGTATTTTTTTAGCTCAAGCTCCACCCTCTTAGGCAATACAAGTGAGAGGTCCTCTAAACTTAGAAGCTTATTTGAGTATGGATCTGAAACAGTTTGTTTTTTCACTTTAAAAGTTCAAATTAATTTCTTACAGAGGCAAAGAAGTCACTGAGATGTTCCTTATGCTTTTGCCTGGGATACTCTGGGATAGTAGTGGCATATCTGACTGTGTGCTTGTTTTTGCCTTTGGCTTGTGCCAGTGTGCCTGCGTATTACTAACAGAAACAACTTGTTCTCGTACAGGTCCACAGAGTTGGATTCTAACTGGAGCTGGTTCCAGCTGAGGTGCATGCAAGTGGGCAGCAATGCCAATGCGGTGAGGAGCCTCTGTAGACAGTTTGCTTGCTTTCCCTCTTGCTGATCTCCATCTTCTCTTTTTCTCTGTGTGACTGCATGGGTACCAGCCTCTCTGTCTGAGGTATTTGTCAGGTGTGCTTAGGAGCCAGATCTTTGAATGCACGGCTTTCTGATGTGGAGATTTGTTACTTCCTTACATTTCATTTAAATGAGATACATAGTCCTCTTAAAGGAAAGGAGTTAGTAGCATTGCTCAGTTTGAATGGTTGTGCTCAGCGTTGTGACTCACAATCATCGCCCTTTGGAGAACAGGGATGGGTTTTTTTAGCCCTCTGGCCTCATATGATTTAGAGCCACAAAGATGAAGAAAGGAGTGGAATATCTCCCTGATGAAGAAAGGGTGAGGGAGCTGGGTCTCCTGAGCTTGGAAAAAAGGAGACTGATGGGGGTGTCCCCGTTTATGTTGATCACTGTGGAAAGGTTAGGTGTCAGGAGGAAGGAGCCAGGCTCTGCTCAGTGGCACCCAATGATAGGACAAGGGACAGTGGGTATCAGCTGGAACAGAGGAGGATCCACGTCGAGAAGAAACTTCCCAGTGAGGGTGACAGGGGGGTTGTGGAGTTTCCGTCTCTGCAGATGTTTAAAACCCACCTGGCCATGTTCCTGTGTGACTGGCTCTAGGGGATCCTGCTTTGGTGGGGGGATTGGACTGGATGATCTTTTGAAGTCCTTTCAAATCCCTAATGTTCTGGGATTCTGTGATTCTTGGAGAAAGTTGATCCATGAGTGGTTGGCTCATGCTGTGAGCTCTGAGAAGCTGCTGCTTTTCTATTGAGTTTGAGTTAAGCCCAGTACTTGTTTAAGTGCAATCTAGCAGTCTGAATACATGATTTTTCTTTTCAGACTGCTTTCTTCCGCCAGCATGGCTGCACTACCACAGATGCCAATGCCAAGTACAACAGTCGAGCTGCCCAGATGTATAGGGAGAAGATCCAGCAGCTGGCAAGTGCTGCCATGGCCAAGTATGGCACTGATGTAAGTCTGAGCAGCTCTGTCCTGTTCCATAGGTAGTGCTGCACACTGAGTCTTCTAGGATATCTTTTTCCCTTCTGCTTTCTTCAGCTGCTTATAGATGGACTGAGTGGAGCCTCTGGGCAGTCCCCTGACAAGAGTGAAACTGATTTCTTCATGGAGCATACACAGGTGAGGAGTGTTTAAATCTTAACAGCTTTGAGGCAGCCATCTGTTCAGCCAGGAGCAGTCCCACTTATTTTGGAAGGATTCTAAGTTGTTCATTACTGATGTAGAAGAAGTAGGATTAAGTCATCAGCCTGGGATGTAGTCACAGGTCTAATCAGTCACTCATGGGGATTGTAATATCCAAGTCCTTTGTTACTGAGACTGTCTGTATCACTCAGAGCTATCAGCTGCTCCCTCAAAAACACTGTGTGTGCTCCCTTAATGCATCATCTCTATACAGTTAAAGCAAGCACTGGCTATTGCCTTGAGCTTCTGGTTCAGTCAGCTTTTCAGTGAGCAGACCCTGGTGAAATGGATTTGGGCAGCTGCACAATACTAGGTGGACGTTCTCAAGTGAATAGAGTAATAGGAGAATTGTGTCTGTGTGTAAATCAAAATGAAAGCTAAGTTTGTTTGGGTTTTTTCAAGGAAGCCCTTTCACTCTTTCTCTCCCAGATTTAAGATCATATTCTTAAACTGGGAAGTCCTCACACTGACACTACTATCAGGTGATGCTGTCATTTCTGTTGGCCTTTCTATCAGCCCGTCTTTGGTGGTTTATTCCTTGTGAGTTTTGTCCCTGAAAAGGGAACATGAACCTGTCCATGTGTTATCTTCAGTAAAGGTATAGTTGAGTTGTAAACAGGTTTCCTTTAACCTAAAACTGAGAGCAGGTCATTAGACCTGAAGTCAGTTCTGGATTGTTGGATTCCTTTGTCTTCTGACAGTCACTGGAATGAGCATCTCTTTGCAGTCTTCCAATACCTGGGATGCAGCAGATGACAGCCAGAATCCTGCACAGTCTTCCTCAGAGGTGGAAAAAGCAGCAAAGTCATCATGTGGCAGTGAAGTGTCAAGTGAGTTCTCTCCAGAGTAATTTTCCCAAACACCTGACTTGATTTTAGAGTGGAAGTTCTGTGCACTGTATGCTCTTCAACGAAATTAGTGAAGACTTGCAAAAACACTGCGCTGTTTGGGATCAGTTCTCTGCTTTTCATAAAATCCACACAAAACTTAGTTGGGCATTAGCTGTTGCCAGACATAATGATTTGATTAAAGACATTTTTCTACTCTTTGAATTTGCTGAGTTTTGAAATGATAGAAAGCAAAAAAAGACCTGCTTCCAGGTGAATGACAAGCCAAGAATCTGGGGGCACAGCTGTGATTTGCAACAACTTCGTGTGTTTCCTGTGGGGTGATTGCTGTTCCTGTGTTAAAAACACTGACAAGGAACAGCTTGTTGTGTGGAGATGTCATTGTGCATAGGAAGTTCCGCATTTCAAATTGTAGCTTAGCTTGTTTGGGCTGGGGGCAGAGGAGAAGAAAGAAATGCTGTGAACTGTAAGCACATGGAAAGGACGAGGGTGAGAGTCTCTCTGCTGAGCATTTTCTTCTGGGTTTGTGCCCACAGATTCCAGCCAGGGCCCTTCTGTGGACTTTCTGAGCACATCTCCTAAAGCTCCACTAGGTAAGTAAGATTCTTTGCTCTCGGATCACTCTTGTTCTCTAACACCTACTGTACACTTGTGAGCTTAGTGGAGCTGGAACTGTTAAGCCAGTTTCCAGGACATTTAAGGGAACTTACCCTCTTGGGGATCCAGTACTGAGTTTCTTGCTAAAGCCCAGAGGAGGTTTTGTACTTTCTTGGGCGATTTTGTTCAAAGCTGTTGCCTTCCCAAAATCTTGTTTTCATTTTTTGAGCTTTGGACAAGACTTGGTGTTTGCATAGCCGTGAGTTGGCTGATCAAGGCCACGTGGCTATTATGTTTTGGGTTTGTTTTTTTTCCCCCAAGAATCTTGGGAGACAAATGAATATTAAGCTTCCAGAGTAACAGGAATTTGAGCCTGATTCTCCCCTGCAGTTACTGTCCTGACTGGACAGAAAGGACCTAGCTGGAGTTTCTTATTGAGAGTGAGCTCCTAGTTGTCCTGGTTTAACCCCAGCCAGTACCTACGGTCCACACAGCTGCCTGTCTGCCCTTCAGTGGAACGAGGAAGATAAGAAGGGTGAAAGGGAGAAAATGACTCATGGGTTGAGACAGAGACAGTTTAATAGGTAAAGTGACAGCCATGCACACCAGCAAAGCAAAACAAGAGATTAATTTATTGCTTACCATTGCAGACAGGTGTTCAGCCATCTCCAGGAAAGCAGGGCTCCATCATGCATAACAGTTACTTAGAAAGACAGACTCTGAATGTTCCCTACTTTCTTCTTCCTTCAGCTTTATGTGCTGAGCATGTGTCCTGGTTTAGATTATTTTGTGCTGATTTTGATTTCTCAGGGTTGCTAAAACACAACACAAAACCGAGGACAGTATTATAGTATAGCAGAACAAGATGCTTTATTAACCAAGGTCAAGAAACAGTTAAAAGACAAGAGAGGAGAGAAAACTAAACTGTAGAACTGCTCACTAGCATCTGACCAAGCTACTTCAGGTCTCTGTCCCGCCCCACTTTTCCCCCAACTCTCACCAAAAAACTGTTGCCGCTGCTGCTGTTCCACACCAAGCCCTTCCCCCAGCCCAGAGCTGAGAGAGAGAAACAAAACCAGAGATGGAAGATGGATTATATTTCATCAGGTCTGCGTATCAGGAGAGAGAGCGAGGAAGCAGAGCAGCTCATGTTTCAAAGGTCTCACATGGTTATGGAAAGGGATATCCGGCTGCCGTGTCACATACACCATGTGATCTCAAAGGGGTTTGGAGTCACCAACTGTGTCCCCATCCCATCCTCCTATGCACCTCCACCTTCCTTGCTGGTGGGTTGGTGTGAGAAGCAGAGAAGGCCTTATCTGTAAGCACTGCCTAGCTGTAGATAAAAGTTGTCTATTATTGGCACTGTTTTCAGCACAAATCCCATAGTCCCATAGCAGCTGCTGTGGACAAAATTTACACTGTGCCAGCCCAAAGCAGCTTAACAGCCCACAGTGGGTTCCTCTTGGGTGGAAGATCTGTGTTCTCAGGTGTCTGTTCATTCCCTGTGTTTTGTGTCTTTTCCTCAGACACGTCCATGTATCTATCGACACAAGGGCCTGCTCCTGCCAGAGGTAACTGGCTTACAGCTGGCCTGTGCTGGCTGCTTGTGACAGCTCTGCCTGCCCTTTCTGTGATTCTGCCTTTAACTCTGGCTTCCTGTGCTTTGAGAGAGAGAACGAGACAAAGCTTACACATACCAGATTGGGATCTAAGGCAGCTACTTCACATCTGGAAAGGGATCTTATTGACATTGGTGTTAAATATTTCCTGATAGGAATATAAAAACCCCAAATCAAATGAACAGTGAGCTGGAAGATTCTGGGGTAGTATGAATGTTTTGAGTCCCTGTATTTCCAAAACCTACAGTAGGACTAGAAAAGATACAGAAAAGGTTGTCAAGAATGATCTAAAGCATGGGTTAACAAGAGTTGTGTGGGTATAGAAAGTAAGGAGACGTGTGTGCTGAAGAAAAGCACAAGCATAAGAAAAGATGTTGGAGATACATGCTGGAAGCTAGGAAGATGTGCTAGGCAATCCCTCTCTGCTTTGTTCTGACATCGTTACCCAGGCATCTGCTGCTTGGCTGGACCGTGGCTGGTTTTACAAGTGTGGCATGCTTCATGCCCTCAGAGCAACAGGTTCCTGATGCAAGGTGTTAGGGAACATTGCTTTTACAGCTTGCTGCACTATGGGTGTGTTTTGTTGTTAGTCTGTGGTGTAAACATGACCTCAGGGGTCTTGCTGCTTTGTCCCTAAAGCATTGGGGAGGCACTGACCTTCATACAGCTCAGAAGCTGCATTTTCTGGGATGTGCTCATGGAATAAATGTAGTCTTATCTACACTGATCCATGCTGGATAGAGTCACCAACTGCATGGCTCGAGGTGCTATTCCAAGGTTTTAATTAACAAGTTTCTCCAGCAATGGATGTGCTTCTCTAGGCCACCATCCCACAGTTGTATAGCTTCTAAGTGTATCTTTCCTGATGAGGTGAAGTTATCCAGTCTTTTGATGGGAAGCTGCATGGCGTGCCCTGAACTCTGTAGCAGCTGGTGAATGTTTATGTGGATTGCAAACAAATTTTGGCTGCTTAAATTAATTCACTTCTTACTTACTGCTTCCCTCCTTTTGCAGAACTTAAATCATCCCTCATTGGAAAGAAAAAACCAGGAGCTGCTAAGAAAGGGGTATGTCTGAACTCTTGTTTTATGGAGAGGAGGTAGCTGCATCTCGTATTACTGCAGTCTTTTTTCTGGCCCTTGCTTTCTGACCTTAAGAAAGCTGCTTACTGACAGATGTCTGGGAAGGGAAAGCTTTATTTTATCATTGCTTCTTTGGAAAGACAGCTTGTGTATTCATGGGGAAAACATTCTGGATTGTTGATCTCTTAGCGCTAGCCACTGGTGGGTTAACTCCCGCGTGTTCTTCTATACTCTTTTGCAAGCACTATTATATCTGCAGCTTGTGACTATGCAGGGAGGTTGAAGACCTGATCTGTGCAGCAAGGAGTAGGCTTCTGGTTTTCTTTGATGATGAACAATCTAGGGTGAAGAAATTGCAATCTTTCATTTTGTTTTTCAAGTTGGGTGCAAAGAAAGGTCTTGGAGCCCAGAAAGTGAGCAGCCAGAGTTTCAGTGAGATTGAGCGGCAAGCCCAGGTGGCCGAGCAGCTGAGGGAGCAGCAAGCATTGGAGTCCAGGAAACAAGCAGAGGAGTCCATGTAAGTGGCCGGCTTGGGCTGAATATCTTGTAGGACTGAAAAAGGCAAAGGCTGAACTAGACGGGGTATTCTGTCTGGGGGTGGAGGGTGCACTGCTTGCCATAAAGAAGTCATGGTTAGCCATAAAAGAGGTTGATGCCGGTGCAGATAACACGCAAAGATTTTTGTGTAGCTGTTGTGGGAACGGGTGATTTGATGGTATTTTGATGGATTATCAGTTGCTCTCCTCCTTTCCCCCCTCCCCGTAGTATGGGCTAGGGGGTAGAGTAATGAGCTGATACCCATCACTCTTTCCTTCAGAGTCACCTCAATGCGACTGGCTTATCAGGAGCTGCAGATCAGTCGGAAGAAGGAAGAAAAGAAACTTGAGAACCTTGAAGGGAAGAAGCGTGAACAAGCAGAGAGGCTGGGCATGGGCTTGGTGTCCAGAAGGTACTTGGCTGTGGATGGCATAGAACAGACAGGTGCCTTGGAAGCATTGTACACTCTGGAAGTTTCCTGAAGGCAGTCACTTGCTGCTCTTGTAACAGATACAAGGCTGATTTAACGTGCTCATACATTGGACTATGTGTAAAAGTGCTTCATGCCCCTGAAGGAAGGGACACTCTGCTCACAGGTTCTAATTCTCCTTTAAGCTTTCCAAAGATGTGCGTGGTCTGTCAAGAGTTTAGCCCTAGAGCCCTGCTGCTTAACAGACATTCCACAGCAAAAGACCTTGAAAAGGTAGCTTGACTTCTGAGAGAGTTAGGATAAGCTAGATAAGTAGTGAAGTGAAGGCACTCAGCAGAGTCTCCTGTCACTGAAGGCCAGATACACTTTTGAGGCAGACTGATTGTAGGGGCTGGATGTGTGGGCCCTGACTGCCTGTTTGTTGTGCTAGTTCTGTTTCACACTCTGTGATGTCTGAGATGCAAGTAATTGAGCAGGAGACGCCAGTGGCTGCAAAATCTTCCCGCTCTCAACTGGACTTGTTTGAAGATGCTGGAGGCTTCACGTCTGGACCCCCTAAGTAAGACATAGCTTCAGTGTCATTTTGACTTATTCCTGATTTTAATTTCTGGCATTAATTACCTGTTTTTGGTACCTAGGTACAAATATAGTCCGTTCTCATTTGAAGATGCATTTGGCTCACAGTGGGAAATGGGCTCTTCGTGGGGTATGGATAAAGAGGAGGAACCTGAGGTGACCATTTCCAGTATTCAGCCAGTTTCAGAGAGGTAAAGTGACTACCACTGCTACCATACCTTCTTTCTGTGGAGGACAAAGGATGGGTCTAGGAGCTGAGAGGACAGGTGCTGCCATGTTAGGACAGGAGCCTTATGCTGCAGAAAATAACTTGTGTGGGCAAGCCCAAGAAAAAGAGCCTTGAGTGAGAGTCTTGAGCACTTTGCCTGTTATGTCCTGAAGTTTGAGACAGGCTTTATGATTACCAAGTGCTGGCTGTCCAGAGGTGAGGAGAGAGCGCTGGTGGTAGCTAGCAGTTAAAGAGCTGTTGCTTTCTTTGATTACATGGAGTCTGAGAGAGAACTTTGGTTTTTTACTTTGTAAGCTGTCGTCTTTCTTGTTTCAGACCCACTAGTAGGCGGGAGACAGAGAACAGGATATCCCATGTGGAATCCAATGAAGCTCGGCAGAAGTTTGCAGGAGCTAAAGCTATCTCTTCTGATATGTTCTTTGGGCGGGAGGCAGACGCTGAGGTAAAAGCACTCTGCAGTGCTTAAGCTGGTACAGCTCTGGCTTCATTCCTTCCTGTTTGTTCTTACTTTGCTCCTTTCCTTCATCACCTTTATGGTTTGCTTTCTTCTCAGTATGAAGCCAGATCTCGACTGCAACAGCTTTCAAGCAGCAGTGCCATCAGCTCTGCAGACCTGTTTGGAAAGGCTGAGAACGTACACTCAGGTTTGTTAGCGCTCAATAGGTTGAGGAAGGGGGCAGTTTTGGAAGACTTAGATTGGAGGGATTGGGATGTTCTCTGGAGCTGGGAGATTCTAGGCTTAACTCCTGCTGGTTCTTGTAGGTGGTGTGTCAATCGGAAATGTTCTGCCTGCAGCTGATATTGCACAGTTCAAGCAAGGAGTGAAATCAGTTGCTGGCAAGATGGCTGTCATAGCTAATGGGGTGATGAACTCCCTCCAGGTGAGATTACACTTACGGGACCTTGAGACAGCCTATCGTGCTCCGGGACTCCCGCTATATCCTGGCTTCCAGTAGAATTGTCATTGTCTTCCCAAATTATGTGGAAAGTCACAAACTCAGCTTTTGTGGCTAAGCAGTTCCAGGGGAGCAATGAGTGTTGCTTTGTCAGCATTTCTTTCCTGCTTGACAGGACACCCTGTTATGTCAGACTGATGTTTTCCCACAAATTTGAGGCAGAACTTAAAGCCGTTTAACTTCTTGCCTTTGCCTTCTTGTGTTTCTTCCCCAGGACNCGAGGCAGAACTTAAAGCCATTTAACTTCTTGCCTTTGCACGGTGCCTTACCTAGGTACCCTTACCAGATGCTGTTACCTGTATCTGGAGTTGTCTGAAGTGGTGTAGCATGGCATCTTCTTGTGTTTCTTCCCCAGGACCGATATGCCTCATATTGATGACCCAGAGACTGCAACTCAAAGGAAAGCCAGCAAGAGGCGCTGATACCATCTTTGCCTGAAGTAAACGCTGCAGAATTGTTTTAGTTTGTGGTGGGTGGGGAGGGGAGAAGGTAAGCAGAAGGGCACAGACATGGCTGTGCCTGGGATGCTTTCTAAATATCTCTGGATTCCACTCTATTAAAATTCAGTGTGCTCTCACACCCACTGCTATCTACCAGACAGTGGACACAGGCTTTTCTTACAGGGTTAACCTTGCTGCTGCCCTCAGCAGTGCTTCAGCCCTTCACAGTCCCGCAGTGTAGCTCCCTAAATGATAGACAAAAGGGGATGTTTTCTGGCCATCCTGTTACCTGGTTCCCATGGACACCACTCTGTGGTTTTTTTCCTTGGTGCTCCCAGTCGATGGGGCAGTGGAATTCTCTTTATTTGCAGGGTTTGACTTTTACCATGGAATAGTCCTTTTACTGTCTTGTAAACCAGCACAGACTGATGAAGAAAAAATGAAACCAAAGATGATACTTCATCTTCTAATTTCACCAAGCCCAAGCAAAGAGAAGTACTGTAAATATTTACTAGACTCCTGTTTGCTATGTTGCACAGCTTTGAATTGACATCAAAGCCCTGAACCTCTAACTTTGCCACCAGATGAATTGTTGAAGTGCACAAGTTAGTCTTGTTCATCTTGTCTCTGCTCCCTGTTGCAAGGCTGGGGAAGGGACTGGAGGGGAAGTCTGATGAGGAGAGGCTGAGGGAGCTGGGAGTGTTTTAGCCAGGAGGAGACACTGAGGGGACCTTCTCCCTCTCTGAAACTTAGTGAATGGAGGTTGTAGTCAGGTGGGGGTCAGGCTCTTCTCCCAGGCAACCAGTGCCAGGACGAGGGCAGGGCCTGGCTGGACATTAGGAAGCCCTCGCAGAACTGGTGATCAGACACTGGAATGGACTGCCCAAGGCCATTGGAGTTCCTGCCCCTGGAGATGTTGAAGGACAGCCTGGCTGTGGTCCTTAGTGCCCTGGTCTGGCTGCTGTGTTGTCAGCCTCAATCGTTCTGTGATTCTGTTCGCTAATGTCCGTCAGCAGGCTCTTCTGGGACTGGCACCGGCTTCACCTCGGCCCTTCAGCAAAAAGGGCTGCAGTACCTGCGCGGTCGGGGGGCGGAGGAGGAGGAGGGCGGCGAGAACAGGGCGGGGTCACGCACCGTGGTACCGTAGCTGCCCGGGCGGCGGCGCTCGCTTCCCCCGCGCCAGGACTGACTTGAGCGGTGTCAGGCCCCGCATCGCCCGCGGAGTCGGGGGTGGTGCTTCCGCCTTCCCAGGCGGCGCGGGAGGATCCCCGGCGCTGCTGCTCTCCAGCCCGTAAGGCTTAGGAGGGGCTTTGTCACGCCAGCGCCCTGAGAGGGGGGCGGAGGCGGTTCAGAAGATCCCAGACGCAGCAGTGGCCGCGGGCAGCCTGCTGTTGGGCATCGCTGCCACCTCATGATCGATGGGAGAGCGCGCAGTTAGCAAGCAACATTGACAGCTGGCGAGTCAGCCTCCACAGAACAGGTTAAATAAAGTGCTGTGTGTGCTAATTTCCTTCCCTACAACACTTTATTTAACCAATTGTTAACTTGGAACAATAACTAACCCCTCCCACTGCACCTCCATAGGCGGGACTGGGTTACAGATCTCACAGTAGTTGTGGGATGAGTCCTAAAAGGAGCCCCAGCAGGTGCCAAACCCAGTGTAGGGCTCGCATGAGCTTTGGGTTGCCCCTCTTGGTTGCTCATACTGCAACACCTTAGGAATAAGAGGAACAAGGAGGTTCCCAAAGCAGCAACAGAAAGAGGTTCTCCAGGAAGTAACTACCATTTGTCAGGGCTATGCTGTGATGCTGCATCAATGCCAGTATTTTTTACGAAGCCCAGGACTTGTTAACTGCTTCCTTCTGTCAGTGTTGCTGTCCCACTCACCCCAGCAGATGCTCTCTATAAATAAGTACTTCACCTGAGACCATCAAATGGAAACTCTTGCTTGCTTGGTGCCTTCTCTCCCCAGTCCTTCCTCCTGCTCTTCCTACTCCCTTCTCCCTTTCCTCACTGTTCTTTGCCCCACTCCCGCAAGAAAGGAACTCTATACAGCAGAGCAGCAAACAACAGCACACAGTATTTAGAGCAGTCTAGCTATTTCCTATATTTGCTTGTACACCTGGAAGAGGAATCAGAAACAGGTGGTATGGCAAAACCTAAGCCCTTATTTTCTAGGAACGTTGGGGATTTCTCTACCTTTGATCATAAGAAGGTGCATGTTTACTGGCAATAATTAGAATGGAGCCTGAGCACAGAGTTGCTGCTGGTAATTTTAAGCACTATTATCCAGGCCAAGCCTGAACAGAGCTACAAACAAAATGCTGGCAAGCAGCTTGCACTAGCACTCCCACTGAGCACCTACTGAACAGGAGAGCCCTGGTGAGAGAATACCTGGCTGTTTCTAGATGGAGTCAGAGCTAGTAGCTGCTGGTTTGACTTGCCTGCAAGCAGAGAACAGCATAGCTCTGCAGCTGAAAATAGCTTCTGTAGAGGTGCTATTCCTGGACAAATTTGGAGCTAGGAAAAAGGCAGAAAAGACAGGTGGACCTGTCACAACCACACGCTCACTGGTGATGTGGGCAGAACCCACTGTCAGAGCAGATGCTCTGGGAGGAGATGCTGTTCCTCCAGTGGGTTCTGGAGAAATCCAAGATGGGAATGGTGTCCACCCTCACAGCCATCAATTCTCAGATGAATCTGTCTCTTCATTGGAGCCTTCACTCTCAGCATCCACTTTTCGACGATGGTGTAAAGGCTTCCAGGGAGAGTTAATCCTGGGTGAATTACGGAGAGGCAGATTAGCTGTGTCCCTGCAGGAGCTGGTGGGACCAGAAATGGAAAGGCCTGAAACCTGAGCTACCCTGAAAGAGAAAAGACAAATGCTAAGCAACTAGAGTTGTCATCTCCAACCTTTATTGTAGCGGTTTTGGAGTGAACCTGGGAAGATGACTTATTCACAACGTTATCTTAGCACAAAGATAAAAAGAGGTTTGTGGCACAGAGGGTTAACATTCTCCACTAGTACCTGCTGGACTCACTTCTTGTATAAACAGCTTTCTTCTGGGCTAAGCCTGTCTTACAGTACTCCTAGTTTACACCATCCAAACAAATTTTTCCTGCTTATTAGAGACACTTTCTGCCAGTTTCTGAATCCTCTATAAGGATTTGGTTAGCACTGCACCAAGGCACCCCAGAGAAAGAGGTGCTCTCTGCATAAGGCTACTCTGTTACCTCCTCTATTGTTTCACTGTAGGACAAAGGAAGACAGATAATACCCCACTAAAGTCTTCTTTAGTATGTTACCTTTAATCTGACTTCTTTACTTTCTACTTTAGGCAACTCAACTTACAATTTATCAAGTTCCTGATCCATGGCAGGGTCTACAAACAAGTCTTCTTTGTCTGGTAAAGCCCCTAGAAAACAAAAGACAAACCTTTAAGTATCAAAGCAGAGTTATGCTATTGATTCATAATGAGAAATGTAAAGTAGTTGAGCTTAGTCCATAAATGGGAGGCACTCTCAGCACTCTGAACTGTTGGAGAAGTTGAGGAGTCCTAAGAATTGACAGTTGCTGTTCACTGCACTAAGCTACTGACTGTCAGCTCCAGATCTCTGCTAATTCCCTTACAAAGTCACAAGTCCTGGATCCCATCAGAGCAATAATGTTGTCTGTGCCATAGCCTGAAGCCTGCACTGTACCATCCAGGAAGATGCATCCTTCTGTGCCACCTGCCTGTCCTGTGGTGGACTGACACTCCAAAGCTGCAAGGCTATTGCTTTTCTTGCAGTTCAGGAAAGGCAGACCAGATTCTGGTGCGGGTCTAGCAGAGTAAATGTGGATTAACTGTGATCTAGGGTTCCTTGTTGGTTGTGTGAGAGCACGGAAGGCTGGGAAACTAATCGGCTCCTGTCTGTCTGCATAAGGTCACTGTGCTGCTTTTCACATTTGAAACCTAATTGTGAATGGAGATGTGTAATTCAGGACGGGCTCATCCTTGCCTTTTTTTGAAAACTGGCACCTCAAGAAAAGCACTGAAAAGAAGATGGGGCTCTTAGGAAAAGCCTTTCCTAACTCTCCAACGATCTCCACCCTGTACAGGGGTCCTGGGGGGATCTGATCAGGCAGCACTGAGATGACAGGACTTGTCTACCACAATTGCACACCAAGACAAGAGAATCCTAGTTGGTAATCTGTACCAACAGTGCAGTCAGGAATGCTCCTGTTTTGCAGGAGACCTGGGTGATACACTGAATATCTTTGCAAAAAGGCTTTGTACTCACTGTGGGGATACAAACCCATTTCTTGGCCCTGAAACCTTGCATTGAAGGAACAGCTGGAGAGCCACCTGCCTCACACAGGCAAGCTGTTTGCAGCTGTGAAAAACAAGTACCTAAAAATAAGAACCACTTAAGGTCAGAACTGACTCACCTACATCTCCCAGTTCTTGTCTTCTGCTCCTGCAAATGAGCAGGGAAGCCTGACTCTACAACACACAGCACCAGGAGGTCCAGTGATGTGCCTCACATCAGCTCAAATAATAGCAGCTAAAGCATAACTTGCTTTTACATTTTCAGAATGCATAGTGAGATCTCTAGGGCACAAGAATGACTTGTGAGAATCGGAAACAAACACAAAGGATTCCAGGATCTAGAGTTTGGCTGCAAATAACAGTGATAACAGTGTGCCTGACAAACTCCTCAGCACTGCCCCACCAATGTCTTCCACTGTTCCTCCAGAGGGCTCCTGGCTCTGTGAGACCACAGTTCAGGCAAACACCCTGACTGAGAGCTCCTTTGCCTGAAACTGCCCTAAGCTGAAGGACTCTGGGCAGCTTGCGATCCCCTGCAGAGCAAAGACTACTGAATTAATTCTTCAGGTGAGATTAAAAGACACTGGCAAAAGAGCCCTCCTTTCCTGGCCAAGGTGCTAGTACCTGTAAGACTTGTGGCTGCTGTTCCTCCTCTGAGTGAGGCCTTGGAAGGATGCTGGCAAAAGGCCAGAGCATGGACCCACATTAATGGAAACAAAACTTTACACACTTTTTTATAGGGCACAATAAAAGCTGCAGGCAGGATATTTCTTCCCTGCTCATCCATTTCCTTTGTGCTCAATTACAAGGGAATTTTATAGGGCAACAGAAGTGTGCAATCTAGGCATCACCTTGCTCAGTGAATATCCTGCTTTCTAAAGTCTGTTTGCAGAGGGGATTATAGGGCTGTAGTCACGCAACTCTGCTACATAATCGCCATGCTGCTGGGTAAGTAGCCCTGCCCCAGAGGATCACTAACAGCTTAAAGGGTTTGTGGTGAGGAGGGGCTGGGAAGTGACAATATCATTCACCTGAGCAAAAGAACAGGCCATCAGGTCCATCTTTTCACTGAAGTTTGTCTTGGTAATACACTGGCATATACTTGAGTCTAGAAGTAGAGGGACAGGTACCTACCCAAAGACAAAGAAAGCCACCCTTAGTGGCCAGATGATTTACTGAGTGCAGATGAGTGAAGGCAAGTGTTTGGATCTCCACCCATTTAAACGACTGGCTACAGCCTTGTCAAACACAAACATTTCTTTTCTCCTTTGCAAGAGGCTCATAGAATCATCCTGGCTGGAAAGGACCTCCAAGATCAAGTCCAGCCCTCATCCCAACATCTCCCTAACCCCTAGACCATGGTCTCAGGTGCTCTAGCTACTTGTTTTTTAAACATCTCCAGGGATGGTGACTCCACCACCTCCCTGGGCAGCCTGTTCCAATACCCAGCCACTCTCCCAGAAAAGAGCTTCTTCCTAAGATCCAATCTAAACCACCCCTGACACAGCTTGAGGCCATTTCCCTTTGTCCTATCATTAGTAATTTGGGAGAAGAGACCAGCACCAGCCTTGCTACAACCTCCTGTTAGGTAGCTGTAGAGAGCACTAAGGTCTTCTCTCAGCCTCCTCTTCTCTAGACTAAATAACCTCAGTTCCCTCAGCTACTTCTCATAGGGCCTGTTTGTCAGCCCTCTCTCCAGCCTTGTTGCCCTTCTTTGGTCCCGCTCCAACACCTCAATGTCCTTCTCATACTGTGGTGCCAAAACTAGACCCAGTACTCAAGGTGTGGTCTCCCAAGTGCAGAGTACAGAGGGCACAATCACCTCCCTACTCCTGCTGGTTAAACCGTTCCTGATCCAGGCCAGGATGCTGTTGACCTTTTTGGCCACCTGGGCACCCTGCTGGCTCCTGTTCAGGCAGCTGTCAACCAAACAGAGCACAAGGAAGAGCAGCACAAGCAAAGCAAATGGGGGCAATACAGAATTGTGTAATGATTGCATACTGTCCTTTCCCATGCAAAACTTCCTTGCTCTAGAACAAGCATTGAGCAGCACAACATGGAACAGTGCTAGTCCCTCTGGTTCCCACAGCAGTTTGAAACAGAATTTTGTAGCAGTTTGTGTTTTATGATACCACAAGATTTTCAGCAGGCCAGGGTTGGAAGAGACCTTAAAGATCATCCAGTTCCAAACCCTGCACAGGCAGGGACACCTTCACGAGATCAGGTTACTTGGGGCCCCATCCAACCTGGCCTTCAACACTGCCAGCGATGGGGCAGCCACAGCTTCCCTGGGGAACCTGTTCCAGCATCTCAGCACCCTCACAGGGAAGAATTCTTTTAAGCAACTCTCCAGCTTCAAGCAGACAGGCCCAAACTTTAAATGTTTATTCTATCATCAAAAAGATGAAAAACTTTCCCTTGTTCTATTCTCAACAGCATAAAATCTGGGGTGCAATTACAGAGGAAATTCAACAGAAATACACAATGAATCAAAATCCAGACATGTACCACTCAGAACTCTCACCTAGGGCTCTGTTGATCCTCTGATCCTTTGCTAGTGCCATAAGAAACCCATCAAAGGTCAGTCTCTGTGTGTTACTCAGCATTTCCTTCACAAGAGCAGAAGGTGGACAGCTAAGAAAAGAGAGATGGAGGTTATTTTCTCTTTTAAATTATTGTCTTTGGTTTATGGGGGTTATTCCCCAGCCCCAGCTCAAACTACACAAAACCACTTTTACCTGTTTTAAACATGTAAAGTTGCTCTAACTCAATTAAAGAAAGAAATTCACCAGTCTGCTTTTTTCGCATCGCATCTGCCTCCCCCTTTTGCAAAATGTGATGTTTGAGCTGTGGTAGAGCTATAGGAGCAGGCAAGGACAGGAAAAAAGCCCAGTTTCACTCTGAGGCACACATACCCCAACTGTTAGCATATTCTTCACAAAATTAAGTGGAATTACTTCCTTGTCGAGGACAGTAAACTTTGACAAGGGTTGTTAGATTGGGCAGGGAAACCTCTCCAATGATAAGGCTATGTCAGAACACAGAATCATAGAATGGCCAGGGTTGCAAGGGACATTAAAGATCATCTAGGTCCAACTGCCCTGCACAGGCAGGGACACCTTAACTAGATCAGGCTACTCAGTTCCCCATCCAACCTGGCCTTCAACACTGCCAGCGATGGGACAGCCGCTCCTTCCTTGGTCAACCTGTTTCAGCATCTCAGCACCCTCACAGGAAGGCATTTTTTCCTCATGTCCAACCTCAATCTCCCTTCAAGTCTGTAACCCTTTCCCCTTGTCCTCTCACTACCACCTATGTCAAAAGCTCTACCCTAGATTTCTTGTAGCCCCTTCAGAGATTGGAAAGCTGCTGGAAGGTCACCTGGGAGCCTCCTCCTCTCCAGACTGAACAACCCCAACTCATCAGCCTGTCCTCACAGAGAAGGTGCTCCAGCCCTCTGATCGTTTGAGTTGCTCTCTGTATTCTTCTTATGATGGGGACTGCAGATCTGGACACAGTGCCCCAGGCGGGGTGTCTCAAGTGCAGAGTAGAGGGGAGAACCCCCTCCCTCAAACCGACTGTCACTGATTCTTTTGATGCAGCCCAGGACACAGTTGGCTTTCTGGGCTGCCAGTGCACACTGAAGGCTCCTGTTTAAGTTCTGGTCCATCACCACCCCCAAGTCCTTCTCCTCCTGGTCCGTATTTATGCATGGGATTGCCTCGTTCCAGGTTCAGAACCCTGCACTTGCCTTTGTTGAACTTCATGCAGTTTGCATGAGCCCATTCCTCAAGCCTGGCAAAGACCCTCTGGATAGGGTTCAGATACAGAAAAGCCTCACCAGCAGTGGACCAGAGTAAGGGCAACTCCTCCAAAGCTGCACTACAGTCTAAACACCTTTGAAGATGCCAGACCCTCTACCTCCCTTGGTGCCTAACCACAGGGGAGAAGAAAGAAAGGCTCTGCATAATGCATAATGGAAAGCCCTTGGTGAGACCCCAAAAAGCCTATTTGCTATTAACTGGCAACCAGCACCACGTTGGCTTTTCCCCCCACTAGGCTGGCAAAGATCCTGTATACTCTGCCTTTGGCAAACAGAGTCTGGAACCCTGTTGTATCCTCAACATTTAACACTGCTATAGCCTCAAAGAAGAGCCCCCGACCCTACAGGAGCTAGAAGTATGCTGGAGATGTCACAGAGTGCTGATGTCTACATGAGGACAGGGAAAGGAACTTTCACACAAGCACCAANCAGGGAAAGGAACTTTCACACAAGCACCAAATGTATATTTTGTGCTATATTCCTGCCACCCACCCCTTTCTCTTCTGGAAAGTGGGGTGTGAGCACATGTGTGGTTGCTGTTGTGATTAGATTATGAGTGTTGGTGTACACTCTCTTATCCCAGAGCTCTCATCTAAAGCCAAGAACCTATGTGTTAGCTGTCTGCCATTTCTCTCAGTCTGTGTAAAGGCACTGTGATCCAGTTTCTGTTTTACCTTTTTGATTATTTTACTTATTCAGGGTTTTTTCCTTTTCTTATTGGTGATGGGTTCAATAAACTGTTGTCTTTCTAGCAAAGTTGCTTCATTGCCTGTTGAACTCTCGGTGAGAGCTGGTTGTTGTGGTAGAATTACAGGCACTAACCCAAACCAGTTTAGACCCTCTTGTTAAACCATTACAAAAGCCCAGCTGAGTATTGAGCTGCTGGATGAACCACTGGGAAGGCTGCCCTCAGAGTGCTGTGCGGAGCCTGATCTGTCCTGTGGGCTCACAGTATCCTTCCCACCAGAAGGTTTCAGGACATACAGGGAATAGAGAGCTTTTGCTGTGTGAAACCTGGCATCTGCATGCTTTGACATCTACAGTGCTGCTCAGCAGTAATTTTGTGGATGACAAATCTGGATTCAGGCACCTAAAGCAGAAATCAGGTAGAAATTGTGTTCATCAACTTTTTGTGCATCTAGCCCATGTGCTCACTACCCACAAGAAACTATGAAGAAAATGTCTAACAAAACTATACAACAAGGTCTGGTTTTGATCCAAACACCACTGAGCTAAGCCAAGTCTTGTGCCTGGGATATAACCGGAGAGCAACTCCATTACAGGTGCAGGTAAAAACTAACAGTATGATCTTGTCTGGGTACTAGGACTTCAAATTCCATCCATGCCAGGGGTCTTTCCTTGTGCTTCAATACCCAAGAACACAACTGTTCTTATTTATCCCCTGTAGAAAAACCTCAAGAGTAGATGGACCTCTCCTTGATAAAAATATCTATGCAGAAGCAAGAAGGAAAACAGAGACCCAAATTAATACAGTACTTCAAGACTCAGCACAAATTCCATGTTTCTTAGGTTCATGAAATTGTTTTGGTTAAAGCAGTCTGGCCATGAACTGTCACGCTTTCCGAAGATCTACTTGGGAGTGGTACAGAATCATAGAACGTATTGGCTTGGAAGGGATTTCTAGAGCTCTTCCAGTCCAACCTCCCTACAACAAGCAGGAAGGCCTCTAACTAGACCAGACTGCTCAGAGAACCATCAAGCCTGACCTCGAATGTCTCCAGGGATGTCTTCTACCACCTCTCTAGGCAGCCTGTTCCAGTGATCTACCATCCTCAGATTACCAGATTAAAGAGCTTTTTCTTCACATCCAGCCTAACTTTGCCATTATCCCCTGACCTATCATTCCCTGCCCCTGTCAACAGTCTTCCCCAGGTTTCTCATGGGCCCTTTTTAAGAGACTGGGAGTCTGATATAATGCACCCAATACAGCATACCCCTGCAGTCTTCTCCTCAGGCTGAATAACCCCAATTCCTTCTGGCTGCCTTCCTAAGAGAGGGGCTTGAGCCCTCTGAGTGTTTCCATGGCTTCCTCTGGACTCTCTCCAACAGCTCCACATCCTTCTTGTGTGGAGGGCTCCAGAGCTGGACACAGGACTCCAGGTGAGGTCTCACCAGGGCAGAATAGTGGGGCAGAACCAACTTTCTCGATCTGCTGGCCACATTTCTTTTATGCAGCCCAAGATGTGGTTGATCTTCAGGGCTGCAACTGCACACTGGTAGCTCATGGCCAGTTTTAACTTCACTAGTACCCCCAGGTTCTTTTCCACAGGGTTGTCCCCCAGCAGGTCTTCTCCCAGCCTGTACTGATACCTTTGGTTGCCTTGGCCCAAGTGCTGGGCCTTGCCTTTGGCCTTGCTGAACCTTTCATACCTGTCTTGTGCAAAATCCTGTACTTTTTTTATCCTAGTTCCAACCGTACAGAGGGTCTCCAGAGACTCAGACTTTAAATCCATCTTTTGGACTCAATTCGTACCTGTATTTTGATCTGTCACACAAGGACTCTAGGCACTGGTAGAAGAGAGATGCCTCTACCCCTTCAAGTGGGCTGCAGTCATTTGGGGACTGGTACTGCCGATGTTGCCCAGAGGATGACGTTGGTACAACAACAGTGTTTGGATTCTTACCAGCCAATAGATCTTGATAAATGGCAGCCACTCTTTCCAGGAACTCTGAAAAAACAGAACGCAACTTAAACCTCAGGGTTATAACTGGCAAAGTTATAACTCCTGACCTACCAGGCCTGGGCTTAAACTATCATTCCCTGCTCTATATTGTAGATAGCACCAACAGGAAGTAAGCTATGCATTGTGACATCCTGTGTAGTCAGATCGGATACAACTTGGGCCCAAACAGTCAATTCCATGCAAGTTCCTATTAGGATGATCAAGAGAGGCCATTCACCCTCTTGAACAAGGTTCTTCTCAATCAAAGAGGGGCTGGCTAACACATGGATGCAATAGTGGAATGTGAAGGATAACAGTGAACACAAACCTAGTTATCAAAGGTTAAGAAGTTTTCCTTCTCCATTTCTTGCCGCTGACTAAGAACTTAGCCCAGTTGGGAACAAACTATATGGAAGTGCAAGACGAGGAAAGGGAGCAAGTCAGAGCTCCATGATGTATCCCAGCTTGTCTCTGTGCTGCTCCAAAGTAAATATAACATGGAATCTAGAGGAAGGGCTAGGGCAGGTCAGGGCTAGAGTTGGCAGAAAGCCTCTCCCCAGGCTCCTCATACTACCCACTGTTTACTGCAAGAGTCTAATTTTAAACAACTTTGTTTATGGATGTGGTCAGCAGATTACATATCTAGAATCCATTTGGAGTGGTTAGCATGTGTGTGGGTTTGTGGGAGTGTGTCTGATGAGCTCTGTGTGTGCAGTTGTTCCCGGGTGAACAGGATGAGGATGGGATGTTTGAGTGTGTGCACACAAGAGCTGGCTTCTGAGGATTCTATTGGAAGTAGAATGCTGTGAGATGGGTATAGAGGAAAAGCAGGGAGGAAGAGAAAGGCAGGATGTCAGCAGGCCCTGAGGCTGTGCTGAGGTTCAGCAGCTCAGGGGAAATACTTGTTAGAAACATTCCAAAGACATTTTCTGTCCCTGGCTAAAGTGACTGCAAGGCTGGTTCTGACCAACCCAAAATCATCATTTGGAACTGTTTTTCTCTGCTGAATCACTATGGGTAACATTGTGCTATGCACAAGAGAGTTACAGGGGAACTGTGTACAGGAAAGTTCTGAAAAACATGTATTTTAGATTTAGGGACAGGAGACTAGGGATTACTGACTAGAAAGGTGGGAACTGACAGGTCCTATTAGATCAGCAGATCTGTACTCTACCACAGCTTCTAGCCACTGCCTCAGAATATCCAAAGCTGGCCCAATTTGCTCAGTCAAGACCAACTGTATGGAAATACATCAGCTTTCACAGCCTTCAGAAAACGCTCTGTGCTGGGAGAGGTTTAAACGGCACCCCAGCAGTTCCCAGTGCTTGGAAGTATAAGTAGCTTTGATGAAGATGACTTACCTCTTTTTGCCCAGTTAAGCAGTTCTGACTGAGATTCCCCTTCTCAGCCTCATTTAAGTGGGGCTAGGACAAGCAGGCTGATTTTTAAGCAGGCTTCCTGTACAGAATGGTTACCTGAATGCTTATTCAAGTTTCACCCCTTGTCTCCTGAATTTGAGTTTAAAAATACCTGGCAATTTCTGCAGCTATGGATGTGAAGGGGGAGCATCACACACATGCACACCCCCCCAATCTGTTTGGATATTTCCTGCCAATAATTTTAAAAGAAGCACTCCCTCATCTAGTTACAGCTCAGAGTAGTGAAGAGGTGTAGCACAACCAACAACAAGAGGAGGGTAGATTGTGATTAACTCTTCACTTTTTCTTCCAACCAGGGGCTCTTAAATCAAACAAAAGATGCTTCTTCATGGGGTAGGTAGCAAACCTGTACAAATCCCTGCCAGAAGATGTTGTGGAGGTTACAAGTTTGTGTTTTCAAGGGAGACACGAGAAGTTCTTGGCAGGGGAGTCCATTGGGGTTTCCCAAACCCATGGGAAATATACTCAGTTCACAACTCTGAGCCGAAGCCAGCTCATACGTGGGTATCAGGGAAAAGATCCGTATCTATGTGTACAGTTCCTTTTCCTTTCAAGGCACCAGCTGGTAAGCTTTCCTTACCCTGTCTCCAGCTGAGACCAATACTTTAGAGGCAAAAATGCTCTATTAAGAAAAATGTTCCTAGTCAGATATACTGTAGATAAGGTTGGACATGTACATCTCAAGGCTAAAACAAATACATGCCTAGGCCATGATGGTTACAGGTGCCTTGTTATTCACAAACATTTGTAGCCTCCTTATGAATCCTCCTAGTTTCCAGGCCTCAGTGATGCCTTTTCTCAATAGATTCCATTATACATTTTCTGTGAAAAAACATATTTCTAAGTTTCAATAAAGCACAGGGACTGGGAAGCTGTACGGTTGTAATGCTATAGTAGTGAGTAAAAGTCCACAGCTTCCCAGCATTTACCTGAGTAGTAGAACTGTATCTGGAAAGCAAAGAGGAAATCAGAAAAAGACATCAGACAATCCATAGCATCATCCATCAGCACAATCCTAGGATAAAGATGAGAGAAACAGTTTAGCATCTACAAAAGAAATAAAACTCGTGACTACGATCCTCAGATCTAGAGAGGATCTAGACAAAGAGCTATAGCAAATGAAAATAGCTAGTGACTTGGCCTGTCAGGCCAAAGGTTAGGAGTGAGGAACAGCAGCACACACTGCGGCAGAGTTGTGGCACAAAGGCAGCTGAAGAACCTGCAGTGCAGAAAAGACCCTGAATATCAATGCTATCATACACTTCAGCTACAGTTTTGAACAGACAGTGTCACATGGAAGTCAAACATTCAAAGGTGGACATAATGGAACAAATACTGGCATAAAACATGCTAGGGTGGTTCATAATCATGCTGCAGAAAAGACATATTATGAGTATTAAAGTGGTGTATGCAGAACAAGACTTACGCTCTTCTTCCTTAGAGGATATTTTCAGATTCATGAGAGGGTAACAGCAGTTATTAATTCACAGTCTATCCTCAAACAAACTCCACTTGACTACAGAGGAAAAAACACCGCCCCTACAATCAGCTTTTTACAGTTGTACACTGTAAACATCCTATCTTCTCCAATCAGGGGCTTTTCATAACAGGTCTGTTGTTTCTCTATCAGATCAGATTTCACAGGAACTGAAGCCTTCTTGGCCCAGGAACGTCTTCTAAGCCCCAGGTACATGTACAAAGCTGCATGCACCTCTATGTTGAGACACGTATCATGAATATGGAAAGTATCAGCTGCTGGCCATAAAGATACAGATCATTAGGAGTTGGAAGGGACCTACAGAGGTCATTGAGTTCAAGACCCCTGCTCAAGCAGGACCATAGAACCTAGGGCTGGTTACACAGGAAACCATTCTGACAGGTCTTGAAAGTCGGCAGAGAAGCAGACTCCACTATCTCCCTGAGCAGCCTGGTTCAATGCTCTGTAACCTTTACAATAAAGAAGTTCTTCCTCATATTGAGGTGAAACTTCCTGTGCTCCAGCTGACACCCATTGCTCCTTGTCCTGTCACAAAGCACAAGGGAAAGGAGATCACTTTCTTTTTGACACTCAGCCCTCATGAATTTATAGACAGTGATTAAGTCCACTCATAGTCTACTGATCGCCAAACTGAAGAGTCCCAACTCTCTCAATCTCTCCTCATAAGGCAAGTGCTCCAGTCTCACAATCATCCTCACAGCTCTCCACCAGACTCTCTCAATCAGATCTCTGTCACTCTTTGTTTTGACAAAGCTGTAACACAGCCTAAGGAGTAGCCATGAGCAGAAAACATAGTTTGTTATTCTTGGATTCTGCAGAGCATAAGGATAAGTTTACATAGCTCATTACATAATCCATCACTATTAAGACTACCTCTGACCAGAAATACCCTGAAAGAAAACTCAAAGGTAACGACAGAGTCCATATAAAAAGGAAAACCCATCCACATCTACCATCCATTAAACTTACACCAAGTTAAATCCATTATTGATCACAGAGATAGTGAACTGCACTATCTACTAGAGAAGTAGAAAAACTCTCTCTGGGGATTTCTGCAAGCAGCCTGTCTCTTATACTGCGCTGCTGCTTCAACAGTTTCCCCCCTGAAGCAAAACACCTGTTGCCATTTAATCCAGATTCTCTCTCTCAAGGTTCTCTGCCTCTGGGAAGGCAAGCCCCATGAAAATCTGGACATTGTCAGTCTCTGACAGGAAAAAGTTATCATCCATGTGTCAACCTCAGTTCTTAGCACTTTACTCTTGAATTGGGGAGCCCAGAACTGGACACAATATTCCAGATGCAGACTCACTAGGGCAGAGTAGAGAGGGAGGAGAACCTCTCTTGATCTGCTGGACACACTCTTCTTGATCCATCCCAGGATTCCATTGGCCTTCTTGGCCACCGGAACACAGTGCACTTATTGAACCTGTGATAGAAGTAACAGTAAACTCCAAGTCCTTCTGTCCTGGATTTCAAAAAGAAATCGAGGCAAAAATGTTCATAAAGAAGAAAACAAACCTAATGCTTTAGTCCCTGCCATTACACAAGGATGTAGGTCAGGCACTAAAGTGGGGGAAGCTGATCAATAACAGCTGAGACTGGAAATCAGAAGAAAACCCTCCACTTTATTGGAGTGTTTGCATGATGCTAAAGAAAGTCATTTAGTATTTCTTTTCAACTGTGTGCAGGTCTCCTGACCCTGTACAGTAAGTATCTGACATATTATATGAGTTGATTGCAGCCAAAGCACAGGTCATCTAGTTGAACCTTTCTGAAGGGGCGTTCAAATGCAATCCATGAACCAGTTCTGCAGCATCAATTGTCTAAACACATTGCTAGGGAAACACTTCTGTCTCGTGTAAAAGACTCTAGGGAGCTGTGTGGGAGGCTGACCTAGAAGAGTTGCAGGATCTTGAAAGAATCCCCTGCCACTCAGACCAGTTCTATTCATCGTGTCAAAATCAAACATGTAGAACAGCTTGAATTAATTATCTCAAAGAAAGACTGGGGCTAAGAGGGTCCCCAGGAGAGAAGCCAGTATTTAAAACAAAACCCTTTGAAGATGTCAAAGTGCTTCTGATTTATTTATTGCGTTCCAGAAGCATCCGCCTCCTCTTGTCTAAAGAAGCAGTAGCTTCAGTTCTTAATTCTCACTAATAAGCATGTTGCTGAGATTGTCAGTGGCCACATCAAAGAAATGGCTTTGAAGCTGGCAGGCAGATCTTTTTAATCTCAGGCAGTATCTCTCAGCCACTGACGTTTCCGACCACTATTGAAGCACTGGAAATGTGATGGGCCACACTGCTGATAAGCTGTACTCCTTCCTTGGAAATGATGGACTGCCTCTCAGATACCTTCAGAGCACAAGCTGTTGTCAGTGCATTTCTTCTTTCTTGAGATGCAGGAGAATAATAGTGGAGAGGTTTTTCTTTACATATTTGTTTGGCAGACAGACAATATTATAACACCTTCATGACCAATGAGTCATTTCACTTGTGAAATTTATTCTGCTGCTGTTCTCTGCAGCACTAAGTCCCAGTCTCCAAAATGAGAGCTTGAGGAAACATGCAGTGGTCTGAGAATTTGCTGGACATTTCTTGCTGTTAAAAGCAGCAAAGAGCCTTTTAAAAAGGCTTTACAGCACACACCTCACAGAGGAATGTCCAAATAGAAGCAGGTGCAAGGTTAGACTCCATTTGACCCTGGGGTCTGCACTCCAGAAATGTTGAGAAGTCCTTAAATCTAACACAACCATTTGTAAGGAAGTGGACTGCAGCTGGCTATTTCCCCACATAGGCAGCTGGCTGAGCAGGCAGGGAAACTGAGAAAGCATCATATGCAACATATCTGTGCCTTCTCCCTGCAGGACCTGGCAAGTTACAGTTGTGAACTGTAATTCAGAAAGCAGGACCAAAACTAAGGACAAAATCTGAAATGAATGAAAAGTCTGAAATGCAACTCAAAAGAGTTCATAAGGCAGATATTATTTCAGGGGATTCTTTACCCACTCTTACATGTCCAAATTAGAATTTAAGCCCTTAGAGGCACATTTACAAAATTAGTGGTTGGCACTCGATGAATAATGAAAATCAGTAAGAAACTATGGAAAAGACTGGAGAAAGGTGCATACATTTGAGGGACTCTGGTAAAGGGTGTTAGCAGTCTTTCGGGGCTTAAGCAGGTTTGTCTGGTAGGAGAGCCTTGCTACTGTGCCAACAGGGAAACCTGATGATCTACTGACTGTAGTTAAAATCTCAGAAATCCAGACTAGACAGGATGCCTCCAGAACAAACTCTAGAGCAGGCAAGTTGACAGTACTCTTACGGTTCTTTTTTACCATTAAAGGCTAATGGACAGAATCCATGTTAAGACCAGGCTGGTTCAAATTATTCTTTAACGATTTGGTTTGAGGACAAGATCTGCACTCTCAGTCTTTTAACAAGTGCAGACATGCAAGCCCCACTACCATTAGCACAAAGGCAACATGAGCTCCCACAAGACACAGAATCATTAGGGATTGG
>VZRI01008058.1:0-24208 GCA_013397515.1 Upupa epops
TCAAAGACCACTTCTTTGAAGCGTAGAACAAGTGCATCCCGATGGTAAAGAAGTCAAAGAAAAGAGCAGAAGACCTCTGTGGTTAAATAGGGAGCTACTGCACAAACTGAAGAGGAAGAAAATCTATAGGTCATGGAATGAGGGGATGGCCACTTGCGGTGATTATAAGGCTCTGNCTGTCATCTTTTCTAGGTCATGGGAATCAGAAGAGGTGCCTAGAGACTGGAGGTTAGCAAATGGCTCTCCAATTTTCAAGAAGGGTAAGAAAGATCCAGGTAACTATAGACCAGTCAGTACAGACCAGTCAGAATTGGAGGCTGAAGCATGACCTCATTAAGGTCTACAAATATGTGAGGGGTGGGTGTCAGGAGGATGGAGCCAGGATCTTCTCAAGGTCATCTAGTGTGATAACAAGGGGCAATATGTGCAAGCTGGAACATAGGATGTTCCATATAAAAATTAGAAGAAACTTCTTCACAGTGAGGGTAATGGAGTATTGGAACAGGCTGCCCAGGGAGGGTGTGGAGTCTCCTTCTCTGGAGATGTTCAAGACCCACCTGGATCTGTTCCTGTGCGACTTAGTGTAGGTGGTCCTGCTGTGTCAGGGGATTTGACTAGATGATCTTTAAAGGTCCCTTCTGATCCCTAATGATTCTATGATTCTAAATTTAGCAGCACTGAATTAAATTATGCCAAAAAAAGCTAAAATAGAAAAAAATTTGCTGTCTACAACTGCCTGAAAGAAAGTTGCAGCAAGGTAGGTGTTGTTCAATAGAGTAACAAGTTATAGAACAAGAGGAAACAGCCTTAAGTTCAGATTGGACATTGGGAAATTTTTCTTTACTAAAAGAGCGCTGGAATTACTTGTCCAGGAAGATGCTGGAGTCCCCATCCCTTGAGTATTTAGAAGTCTCATACATGCAGTGCTTTAGAGTATGGTTGGGTGGAGAGTTTGCAATTGTTGGGCTAACATTTGGACTTAATGATCTTAGAGATCTTTTCCAATCTGAGTGACTGTGATTCTGGGATACATTTGTTAGCAAATTAGCTAAACAAAGAATCATATCATCAGAAAATTGTATGGGTTGAAAGGAACCTTAAAGAGCATCTAGGGACACTTCCATTGTTATCAGATTGATGAAAGTCCAATCCAACCTGAAACATTTCCCGTGAGGAAACATACACAGCTTCTCTGTGCAACCTCTTCCATTGTCTCATTACCATCATAGTCAAGAATTACTTCCTATTACCTAATCTAAATCCACCCTTTTTCAGTTTTAAACATTAAGTATTACTGCACTCTCTGAGAAAACTCCCTCCCTGTCTTTCCTGTAGGCCATGTTTAAGTACTGGTAAGCTATTGTAAGATTTCCCTGGAGCTTTTTCTTCTCCAGGTTGTATGGGATCACCTTTCCTCAGAGAGGAGGTATCCAGTCCACTCCTCATAGTTGCCCTTTTTTAGACCCACTTTAGCAAGTCAGTGCCCTTCTAACACTAGAGGCCCCAGTAGGGTCTCATGAGAGTGGAATACATATGGAAAGTACCTTTGGCCTGGTTGTCACACTTCCCAACAAAATTATTTGCCTACTAATACCCCAAATTCCTTCTCTGCAGGACTGTTGTTAATCCACTTATCATCACCCAGCCTGTATTTGTGCCTGGCATTGTCCCTACCCACCTGCAGAACTTGAATTTTATGAAGTTCACACAGGCTCACATCTCAAAGATGGCACCCTTTCTCTCCAAATCAATGCACCACTTAGCTTGGTGTCGTCCCCAAAATTCATGGAGATCTAATTCAATTTCAAGGGCAGTGTAATTGACCAAAATATTACACAGCAATGGTCCCAAAACTGACAGCTGATAAACACCACTCATCACTGGTCTCCAGTTGGACATCAAGCTGCTGACCGCTAATCTTGGAGAGTGACCATTCAGCCCATCCCTTATCCACCAAGCGGTCCATTCATCAAATCCATGTCTTTCCATTTTTAGAAGTGTCAAGTGCTTTGCACAAGTCCAGGTAGATGACATCAGTCCATCCTCCGTTATCTACACAATGCTGCAACACCTCACTTGTCAGACATGATTTGGCCCTGCCAAAAGCACATTTCCTGTTAAAATACTGGCCATCTGTTTTCTATGTGCTGTAGCATAGTTTCCAGGAGGATCTGCTCCATGATCTTGCCAGGCACAGAAGTAAGACTGTGTGCCCTGTAGTCTTTCAGTTCTCCTTTTCCCTGTTTTCTAAAAAATGGAGGAATATTACAATTCACTTTATTTGTTTCTGATTAAATGGCCACTATCAGTTTAGAAAGCAGCACTAGCTGAGGAAGAACAAAGTATTTTAGTCAGTGTAAAACCTCTGTATACTGGCATTTATTTTGAAGCAATTTGAAGTTCATATCAATTTGCGCATCTTACTTCAGCTGGTAAAACATTTCCTTTTCTGAAAAAAATCAGTGTCATATTGTTCTCCCTAGAAATATAGGGAAATTACTTTTCTGGACTAGATGGCAGTAGGAATAGGAAATACTGTACATGTGAATTGACAGGCTAAATTAAAGCATGAAAAAGATAGTTTAACTTGGAAACTGTGTGTCAGGAAAAACAGTAAAGACCTATGAAAAGGCATTTTTAAAGATAATAAAATGCATACCTCAAGATGGGAAGACAGCACAATTTTACAGGCCATCTATTTGCAAGTTCATGAAGTTCAAAGCTCAGAAGTTTAGTACCTCATTTCAATAATAATTCTTTAATTATCCTTGTCCTGGTTTGAGTTAGAATGGAACTAATTCTGTTCAGCAATTTTACTTTTCGGTTTAGTCTTTTCTAAGTAACCACTTTCTGCAGTTAACAACCTGTTTGTGCAGACATTGTCTACTTCTACAAGTGATAATACTTGGGGTTTATCTTCCAATTACTTATAGGGATTGGTGTACAGAGAGGCTCTTGTTCATACTTGCTCCTGTGAGAACCAAGGTCACTGCTAAATATGCATGTTGGGGATGCATTAAGTGAGAAGCCACACCTGCAGGGTGGACCAGACAAAACAGGTGGCCCTGTTTTGCCAAATCTGTGCATTCCTGAAGCCAGCTTCAGAATCTGGCTCCTGACTCCAGTTTCTACCAGCCACTGCGTCCATCCAGGGATTTGCCCAGCATTTGCCCACAACATCAGTGGTGGTGGTGATGTAACTGCCATCAGGGGAATTTGTCCCAGTATTGGTTTTGTATATATTTGTATGTATTTAATTTTATTGTTATTATTTTCATTATAGCAGATTTCATTTTCTGTTCCAATCCATAAGTGTTTTTCCCTTACTCCCTTTCCCTTTCCCTTTTGTGAAGGAAGCGGGGTTAATAGAGAGAATCTGGCATTCAACTAGTGATTGCCTCATCCTCCACCCACATCAATCTTCAAAGCTCTAAAATCTGAAAATCTGAATAAGACATATAGACTACAAATTTTCTGGGGCAAATGTCTTTTATTATATGATTAGCTAATATTTAGAAATACAGAGTTTCCAGCATAAATGTGACTAGCAAAACCTATATTTGTATAATAAGAGTCAATTTTATGACATTTTAGCAGTAGCACCTTCTGCCTAGCTGTGAAATGACAAAGGAAAACCTTTCCAGGTACCATTTAAATTTAAGTCTATCTGATACCTAAGTATTTACAATAACTACATGCTGACCTGTTACACTGTTTTTTTATCTCATTATTCCCATAGTGTGATGTAGGCAGTGGGAAGGCAGATGTGGTTGAAGTGCTCTAGAAAGAAATGTAAATGCAATAGTAAGGAATAAAGGTGAAGTATGGAAGAAATTAGCATCAGAAAATATTAGTTAATGAGGTAGAAAGGGCAGCATATATAATCAACAGCATATATGCTCTTGCAGAAATCCATAAACCCTGAGTGTCTGTAATCCTAAACTGAAAAAAATATTAGCTAAATTCCTTCTTGGCCAGCTGATAGCTGACCCACGCAGAGGTCAGTCTGAGGAACTGCCTAGACTGATAAATGCCGGAAGAAAAGCTCAGCTTGTGCATTTGATGATCAAGCCCCTTGGTGGCTTTAATTGTAAATCAGCTTAATTCTCTGAAAGAATTACTAATTTCTCATGGTTTTAGTATGCTTTTGCTTGCTTTCTGTATATGAACAAACATATGATATGCTAGGACTGTAAAGGTTTTTAAATTTGGCATAGAGAAGGCAGGGAATCCCAGAAGTAAGATGCTCAGTGTAGCCTGAATTCAGCCATCTTGTGCATAAACATAGTAAAACAGCCTTTTCAAGGAATGATTGTGTGTTATCTGTGCAAAACAAATGTGCCTATTTTTCAAAGCCAAATTTGCATTGGATATCTCAGGCAATCATGAGGCATGGAGAAAGTATATAGTAGCATTTTAAAATAGTTGCTTACCCCTTGTTTTTGGGCACATTTGAAGCATTCTTCTGCTGTCCATACACATTATTCATTTACACTTCAAGTTTTTAATGAAGAGGTCTAAAAGGAGGATGTTCCTTCGCAGCTACATGCTGATACTTTTCCTTCTATTGATACTCTTCCACTCATCAAATGGGTAATGTCCCTATGTACTTTTGAACAGTAACAAACAATGAATTAATAAAATCCCTTTGAATAAGTTCTATCAGCAGTATTGCTAATAGATATCATCATTGACTGTGGAGATAATTTATTTTCCAGACAGAAAAAAGGGATATAGGATAGGGAATATAAAACAATTAATTGCATCATTTTGCTTAAAATTTAACAACAAGATGTCACCTCTCCTAAAACAGTTCTCTCTGACTAACAATTCTTTGTTAATAAAAATGGAAGCATCATCTTTAATTTCAAGTAATGCAAACAGGCTTGATCACATATTGATAGAATGCAGAGAATACAACTGATTTACAGACATATGCAGATACTATTCTTAAGACTCTTTCTGTAGCCTTGTCTATTTATGTACGGATTATTCCTTCTTGTCTGGTATTTCATGAAGAGAGACAATGATGTTGCTTTGCTTTTGGCACAAGGCAGATTGTTACTGACAGGAAAACACTTGTCCCATATCAGCCCTTCATATATTTTCACAATTCTCCTGGTACCTATGTTATTCCATGCAACAGACTGTTTAGGTAGCCTATGCAGATCTCTATCCTTTGAATTACCACTATATGGTAACAATGCTATACTGAAAAATTCTTCCAGCCAGACAACAAATTAGTCACAGAATCACAGAATTATTGGAGTTCAAAGGGACTTCTAGAGATCATATAGTCCAGTCTCCTCCTAGCTAACATAGGATTACCTAGAACACATTACACAGGACCATGTTCAGGAGGCTTTTTAATACCTCCAGGAAAGAGTACTCCACACTCTCTCTGGGCTTTGTCACCCACATAGTAAAGAAGATTTTTCTTATATCTAAATAAAATCTCTATGTCTCGGCTTGTGTCCATTGTTCTGTCACTGGGCACTACTGAGAAGAGTCATGCACCACCCTCCCTACACCCACCCTTCAGGTATTTATAATCATGGAAAACATAGTATTTGTTTGTTCAGGTGATTGAGACTGACCCTTAAAATGTCCACAGATACCTAGATTTTGGAAGTCAGATGATCACTGAAATTTCAATAGAAGCAAGAACTGTCTACAATGGACATTCTGGACATTTTATCTCAGTTCAGTGTAGGAGCAGTGTGATAAAACTCCACTTCTGTGTCTATGTCTTGTGAGTGTGTGGAAGATGAATTAAAATGTCTTGCGGCCTTTTTATCCCAAAAATTGGGTCAGTTGTTTCATTGCCTGCAGATCCATTTGTGGGTTTGTTAAACCCTCCCTTTGTGTGTGACACTTTAGCTAAAAGTTGTGGGTTAAAATAATGGTTCCCACGTGGGAAGGATAAGTCTGAAGATGGACTCATGACAGGTTGGATAGGGCTCTGGGTAACCTGATTTAGTTGCAGATGTCCCTGCTCACTGTAGAGGGGGTTGGACTACATGACCTTTAAATGTTCCTTTCAACCCGAAACATTCTATGGTTCTATGTTTACCCCAGCAATTGAATATTGGCAATACTAAACAAAAATGAAAGCAACAACTTATGATGGAAAAGCTAATGGAGAGTTAAACATTGATGCTACTGAAAACATATAACTGTGTCCATGGTTTGACATAACAGTTAAGAGTAGACTTGATTAAAAAATGCCTGCATATTATTAGGTAGGATTTTGGACTTCAGATAACATTTATTACAGAACTTTGACTTCAGTGACAGACTTGCCCTCTGTATTTTGTTTGTAAATGAATTTATTTAAAATTCATCCATCTGCTTTCTTCTTAGAAATGTGAAAGACATTCAAAATGATAATGTTAGATGGATAACCTTTCAAGTGATTTCTTGCATATTAGTAGAATATTTTCAAGCCACAATAATTCTGCATGCTTTATTGTGTCTTCTGACAGATCTCGTTCTTGGCAAAAGAAGTATTTTTCTTCTGGGGGAAAGATCATAAAATCATAGAATAACCCTGGCTGGAAAGGATGTCCAAAGGGCATCTAGTCCAACCTTGCTGCAGGGAGCAGGGACATCCTCAACTAGATCAGGTTGCCCAGAGCCTTGTCCAGCCTCCCCTTGAGTATCTCCAGGGATGGTGCCTCAGCTACCTCCCTGGGCAACATGTTCCAATGTTCAACAACCATCTGCTAAAGAACTTCTTCCTAACATCCCATTTCAATCTGTCCTTTCCTAATTTGAAATGAATCATCATTTCAGAGATCTCCATCTGGTAAGATTACTGACATCTATATACAGCAATTGCATCCTGAATACTCCATGAAGCTTGCAGGACTGAGCCCATAAATGACATTTCAAAGTGGCTTTTATTGTTCCTTTACTTTCATTATATTTCTTTATGTCCTGCTATTTGCATTCAGAGCTCATTTCAAGCATACATTTCAATGTAGAAGATTCTTACAGCAGCAGATGCGAAAGTAATAACAGGCTGAGAAGTGATCTGCAGTCTGATTTTGGAAAGTACTTTATTTGGCTCAGAACTAATTTTGTTGTTTAGAAGACTTGCATCATATTGATATTAATTTCCAACTTCTGGGTAAGTTAAAAAAAAAACAAAACAAAACAAAACTCAAAACTTTTTTGCCTACAAACTAGTTGGATTGCTAAACGAAACCATTTAGGTCACTGTAAGCTAGAATATATAAGAGAAAAGGCATTTATGAGAAAGACATTAGAAAGAGAAAAGAACCAAAAAGCAGTAGAAATTAAAATAAGCGAGGAAAGCATGAGTGGAGTCAAAGAACAGAAAATAAACCATAGAAATCAGACATAAGGGGTACTACATTTCTTTCATTTATAAAGAGATAATGAGACATGCGAGAGGACAGCATACATTCACTTTGTTCATAAGCCATAGCAAGAATTTTAACTTTCTCAAAGAAGGGAATATTGCTTGCAACACTCTTGCCTAAGAAAGATCCTGTGAAAGACTTTCACAAAAGTCTCTTGACACTCACAAAATACTTGCATTTCCCCCCACTGCAGACTGACATGTTCTCCCATCCCATCCCATCCCATCCCATCCCATCCCATCCCATCCCATCCCATCCCACAGCTCTTCACTTTGTGTTCTGTCTTAATCTTTTTCTTTATCACAAACTCCATCCAAAATCATCTAATTACGTAATGCCTTATGTTAGCTCTGGTTGTAATTTTCGAAGCCTGGAAACAATCTGCTTTCCAGAAATGCATCTGTAAGGAATCTGGATATGGCCAAAGTATTTTCTTTTAAAACTGACATTTTAAAATTATGAAAGCAATGTTATGCTTAGGAAGTCCACTACAGGAAGCATGATGGAATTTAGTAGGAAAGAAAAGGTCCTATGTCCTAGAAAGTCAAGTGTTTCCCAATCCCCTCGGCATTTACTGATATTACAAAGCTTGTTAAATTTTATTTTTAACTACTGTATGCCAAAAAAGAAAAATGTGACATTTTCTAGCATCCACCAGTTTTTCAAAGTTCATAAATAGAAAAACAGAAAACAAAATTGTTCTTTTCTGCAAAGGCTGCAGGTTAATTACTCCACATATAAATATTTCACATCACATGAGATAACTTTTTAAGGACAAAAGCAACCAGTCTAATCATAAAAAAAAATAGCCTTCTACTTCATGTGAAATGTATTTGGCATCTTGTTTTAGGTCTTGCCAATCATATAAAAAGTCTCAAGTAATTCAAAAGCTTTTTTTTAAATTTTATAGAATCACAGAATCATAGAATCATTAAGGATGGAAGAAACCTACAAGATCATCCAGTCCCACCATCAGCTTGATCCCATCCTCTTCACTAAACCCTGTTCCCTAGGGCCACAACTACTTGTTTTTTTATCACCTCCCAAGATAGTGACTCCACCGCCTCTCTAGGCAACCTGTTCCAATCCCTGACCACTCTGTCAGGGAAGGAATTTTTCCTGATGTCCAATCTAAACCTCACTGACATCAATTCAGACCATTTCCTCCTGTCCTATCACTACTGGCCTGGGAGAAGAGACTGATCCCCCCCTATCTCCAACTTCATCTCAGGTAGTTGTAAAGAGCAGTAAGGTAGGTGTGTATGTGTGTGTTTGTTTCTCCCCACATAGCTTCCTTTTCTCCAGACTAAGTAACTCCAGTTCCCTCATCCAGTCTTCATAAGAACTGTTCTCCATGCCCTTCACTAGCCCTGTTGCCCTCCCCTAAACACACTCCAGCATCTCAATATCCTTCTGGTATTGAGGTGCCCAAAACTGAACACAATATTCCAGGTGAAGCCTCACCAGTGTCACAGAGGGACAATCACTTCTCTAGCATTGCTGGCTGCACTATTTTTTATGCAGCCCAGGATGCTGTTGGCCTTCTTGGACACTTGGGCACACTGCTGGCTCCTGTTCAGACACTGAATCAACATCCCCAGGTGCTTTTTTACCCAGCAGTTCTTCAGCCACTCTTCCCCAACCCAGTAGGGTTGCATGAGGTGATCAACGTCAAGTACCAGGTATGTGTTAAAATAAAATTGACTTTGGCCCATTGAACCAGCATGTCCAGGTGTGTCTGCAGGGCTTTCCTGTCCTCAAGCAGACAAACACACCTACTCAATTATGTTGACCAGGGATTGCTCTTGCTTCTTCAGTCAGCCTCAGGCCTTTTGTCCCTATGCCCTGTCCCTCTGCAGAGCTGCTATTAAGAAAGCATTATGAAATTATTTAGCCTTAGGACAGCACAAGACAGTGCCTATAAAGCCATAGGGCTACTGGACCTAATCAAGCCTGAGAAACTGAATAGCAGCTCATCTGATTCAGTTCCACTACACTGGGATGGTTGGAAGCCCTTGTTGCAATTCCTGCATGCCACACTGCTGTACCGACTTTTCATAGCTTAACCCCAATCCAAAGGAGGTAAGAATAAGTACAACCAAAAGCTCTTTTGAAACATCTAGTACCACTCTTAAGCTCAAAATAGGCAAGGATGCAACTGCCCTCTACTTGCTAAGAAAAATGCTAACAAGCAAGAAAGAAATGAGAAGCATTGGAGTGGAAAATGCTGAATCTAGCCGTGGAAAGGAAGTTATAGATGTTCAGGCTGTACAATGAAGTTTCTGAAACAATGAGTTTCTAAGTAATAGAAAGGAGCTAAATGAAACCAGGCAAAGAGCAAAGTTGAAATAATGTGAGCATAAAAACTGTCTGTAACGGACCATATGAAAGGTCCATGTAACCTTAAATCCTGACAAGGTAGAGTAACAGACTCCAAGAGAAGGAGCAGGAAAAGAAACCATAGAAAATACTATTCCCTTGAGAGAAATAATTAAACAATTGCATTATGGTATTTAAATGTTGTACTAAAATATTTAAGAATATCATCCAAATCCATGGGTTTCTTTTTATTTGTTTTGTTTGTCTACAAAAGGAAAGTCACTGTAAATAGAGAAAAAAGTTCTAGATTTTTCAAAAGGGTATTTTGAAAAGGTTAATTTGTCAGAAAGAACTTAGCAGGTAAGAACTAGTTCTTTTTCTAATGATGGATCTTGCATTTATTGTACCCTGTCACTCAATGTTAATTTTTTTCTAGGCTTACACAAGACAAATATTGTTATCATCACTCATTTGTAGTGTCTTACTGTAATTCTTTTTCATCTTTCAACAGGTAAATATATTTATTTTTGAGAAACAGCACTATTGTTTTCCTGTAATACCTCACTCACACACCAACTGCTTCCACCAATTAAAAGGATCTTCATATATGCTTGCAGTAAAATAGATACTATGGTTTATTACCAACTTTCTGGAGAAAACTAAATAAGGAAGGACTTCTGAATTGTTTCTGAATATACAGTCTCAAGCTGGGTATTTCTCATTGATTATCTTTAAATTTTAACTTAGGCTTCCATAAAAATTTTGAAAGACAGAAGCATCCTTTTACAGAGATATTTTTAATGGGAGAACTGGGATATCCAGTATAAATCCAAACCAGCCTGTCTTGCAATGTACCAAGTGTATTCAACATCTGGATGTTATAAGGAGAAGAGACTTATAAAGTGTTCTAAGTTTTTTTTCATCGTTTCAAGTTTTGTTTTTGAAGGTGTTTTTATATCACTGTGGCTGTTGTATGTAGCAAAATATAATTGTGCCATGCCATGATGTTTATCAGATTTCTCTTTGAAAAATGTTGTTCACTGTAACAGCTGGAAATGAGGTAACTATGCAGAACAAATTATTTCATACTTGTTTTAACATAGCTGTTATTAAACATCAGCAAAATGTCTTTAAGGCAAATCTTTTTTTTTGAAGCTGGCATAACTAATCATATAAAAATGGCATGCAAGGAGGGAGTAATTTGTATTGTTATATAAAACTTTTTACTAATAGATTACACTGGCACTCAAACAAAAGATTAAAGCACATCTAACATGTTAGAGAAAACTCAGAAATGTTTGTGGCCAGCAAGAATGCAAAGCACTTGGAAAATGCGCTGTATTTTCTGGAATATGCCTACCATACTCTAAATTTATCCATTACATAAAGTATATAGAAGCTGAATATAAATGTACCTTTATGTTCTACTGTCCACAGGAACAAGTCAAGTATCTGTATTCAACCTCTACTCATCATTCCTGGGCACACTGTCAACATATGGGTATCAACCAATACCCTGTTATGGTTTAAAAGCTGAGTAGAATCTATAAATTTAATTTGTGTGTTTTCTGCAGAAAGGTTTAGAGTTGGAGAAAGTTCATGCATCCTTCATCCCCACCTCTTTCCCCTACTTTGGTGACTTGCACGTTCTCCTCCATTTTGGATGTTGTCGTACCTTTTTGGAGCTGTGCCTCTGCTGCTAAGACAGAAATGCTTGCTACCTTGAAAAAGGATTTACAGTGGCACAATGGCAGCTATGTTTCAACATATGGAACCTTCTTTGCCAGCTCAGGTGATCCTGAACTTTGGAGATTTATGAAGATCAAGACTGACTCTTAAAATGTCCTTGAATGCCAAGATTTCAAGAGACAGATGGCCACTGCACTTTCAAATGAAGCAGGAACTGTCTACAATGTGGATGTTCTGCATATTGTATCTCGGCCCAGTGTAGGAGCACTGTGATGAAGTTCTGCATGTCTGTGTCTGTGTATGTTTACTTTGTGGTGTTTTTTGCTTGATGTAGAAAAGATGAATTAAAATATCTTGGTGGTTTTTTTTCCCAAACAGAGTCAGTTGTTTCATTGCCTGCAGGCTTGTAAGTGGTTTTCTCCCTTTGCTTTTAACACATTAGCTAAAAGTTCTTGGTTAAACAATAGTCAGGGTCTCTAACCCACCACATTAATGGTAGTCCAGATAGGCTAAGTGGGATACAAATACAGACCCACAACAAACTCCCCAGGTTCTTTGCCCAGTGGCTGCTTTTCCAAACACATATCCTCTATCTTGTAGCACTTTTGTTTGTTACAATCCATGTACAGGATCTGGTACTTGGCCTTGTTGAACCTCGTACCACTGATCTCAGCCCATTGATCCAGCCTTTCCAGATCTCCTTTCAGACCCTCCCTGCCTTCAAAAATATCAACACTCCTACTCATCTTGACCTTATCTTCAACCTTACTGCAGGTGCACTTGACCTCCTCATCCAGATCCTTGAGAAAGGTAGTAAAGAGAACAGAGCCATTAAACTACTTGTGACTGGGTTTAACTCTATTCACCACAAGGGTTTTAACCAGCAAACAGTGCACTCTCTTTAAAACATTTGACATTTCCTTAAAAACTTGTACCATTTCTTTAAAATGAAGATGTCACCAGGTGTCTTAGTTTCTTGAGAAAATGGTTTCCTAAAAAAATTTAAGAAAATATACAAACTGAAATGCAGAGCACACAAAGACTGAATGAAATTGAAGGCTCACAGAGGCTTTAGGATATCTTTCAGTAATGTTATCCTGAGTCAAAAGGATTATCAGTACCATGGGAATTGTATGATTTGGAGTAGGATTTTTTACAACTATGGTGAGACGATCATAGGGTAACAATACAATATATCTTTCTCTCTAGAAGCTTTCTGACATGTGTAAAGAAGTAGGGATTACATTACACACATAACAAAGTCCAAAGGAGCTGATTTATTTGTCCAAGGTTTCTGTCTTCTGCAATCTAAACATGCCAATCTGACCCTAAAGCTCTGTATGCTTGATGAATGGTTGCACAATATGATACACCAATTATACTTTTTTACAGTTATACTGGCTTTAACAACCTGTGTTGTTGCAACTGCAAGACAATACAACTTCACTGCAGTCTCTTCCCTGCTTTAATTTTGTGTAGGATTGCCAATAGTTACAATCCATCCTGGAAAAAATTGACTGGATTTTCTTGTATTTAAAATTCTAATTCAGCACATCTAAACTGCAGCTTTAAGTTTTAAATACCTTGACATCAATCTATGATATATTTACAATAGTGATGTGTTATTTTATGGAGCTTTTCATTGAACAACCCTGTGGAAGGATATAGGCATTCTCTAAGTGTAATAAAATTATCTCCAGTATTATCCTTCCTACACTCTTAGATCTCAGTTCATGGACACAGGTAGTAGTCACTGTGCCACATAGGTAGCTAAATGTAAAGGGTAATTTTATCTTTCTAAAGAATCATTGTTCATACCAAGAACCATTTATTAATGATTAATCCCAGCAAAAACCTGATAAAAGTTATTTCAAATTATCTGAAATATAGAAAAGCAAATTGATAGTATCCAAAGTAAAACTACTTTCTATATCACTTCTATATTTCTACTGCTATAATGATGGAAACTCTCTAGATTATATTAATTCAATTACTGCCTTGCCTAAGTGTATATGGAAGTATATAAAAATATCCAATCTATGTATTTATGTGATTTGGCTTTTAAACTGTTCTAACAGCAACAGAACCACAACAGAAGTAACCCTTGTAGAAGGAAGCATCTTTATAGTTTCATCTATAGTAACGTCACATTTTCTTTAGCACTCTTTAGATCTGAGCAAAGAAGTATTCTGTCTTTCAGATGATGTCATGGATTGATTATTTAGCAAGTCTAACTGACAAAATTCACATCAATAAAAACCCACCATTAAATTAGGAAATCTTAGGGAACTTGTCCAAATGACTACATTTTGCAAAACAGCTTTAGTAGTTTAGTCATGTACTTCAGTGTCGTGGCAGTGTTTTATTGTATTACGGTATTTATAGCAACTAACAGTTAAGACTTTCTTTGTATTGTTATCAGCCACTGCTCCAAACAAGGGGAAAAGTAGTAAGTGAAGACTCATACAAGCAGAGTTTATCACTGATTCTGCTGAAGCTTAATCCCTTGTTAATGGCTTGTTCCAAGTGCTGAGACTTCCTCACCTACACAGACAGGCTCAGACACAGAGACCTGCGTGCCCTTGCCTTCCCCTCCTGAGCCATGCAGGGAAAGCAAGTATGACACAGCTGGTACTCAGCAGTAGAAACAAAAAGATTGCTGTTCCACCTTTACTTGCAGCACTGGGGTACACCAGAAACATATATGTACACACTACTTGTCTTTAGAACTACATCCTGCAGATCAGGCTGGGTGATTACTATGGTAGATATGGTGTCATAGTAATACAGCAAAACTATTTACTTTCATGCTGGAAACCTAGCTGTTCCATAGGTACAGGCATACAGAATGAAGACACCCTCTAAATATGTACTACAAACATTACTATGTCTTCTTTAAAGAGACATCCAAACCAAAATGAAAAATACTCACTAAACAATCTCTGTTCTCAGGGAGGCTGAAAGGATTGATCCCCTCAGATATTTTAAGATTTGCAGACTTGAAACCATAATGAGACATGCATTTTACTATTTTTAGGGGAAAAATAAAATAACTTGTATTTCAATAGAATAACAATTACTTTTCCAATTAAATGCCTTTCTTTTATCTTTATTTATTTCCCTATTATTTCATTAACTGTGTAATAATAACTGCATAAATATTTCTAATCCAAGTAACACAGCAGGATGTGGTCACACTTACACTAGATTTCTAAGGGTCTACTAATGTCATCATTAATGTTGCTGCTGTGCAGAAATCCCAGCATACCATTAGTCTTTGTGTTGCCTTTCCTGATGTGCTCATGGAAACAGAGCTATCCCCTGTGATGACAGTGAGTCTTGCTCTCTCCAGTGTTACTGCTTTCTAGCTGACTAGTGAGCATACTAGTTTGCTTTTTGCAGTTATATGAACTGCTTTTCTCCCCAAGGTTACTAATATTGTTTTTATCCTTGTTTTAATACTCTAGTTTTCTATTCCTCTTTTTCTTCTAATTCTCACGATTCCACCCCAGTAAGTTAAATATGAAGATTTCACTGAAAATGTTTATTCCTTCTTCTAGATTGTCTATAATGGTAAAGGTATTTCTGCAGAAAGTGGTTTTCTTTTCTGATATGATTTTTTCAGGTAGGATATGGAGTAGTCTACTTTTGTTTATTCTAGTATGTGATATGAGTATTAGATACTTGCTTGAATTGACAAACCACTGAAATGATTCAGCTTTAACTGACTAATCATCATGACTGTCAGTTTCTCCATTTTAATACTACTGCTTTCCCTCTTTTTTGCTTGTTTACAAGAATACTAAAAAGGAGACAAGATTGCCCACAAAACTGGAAGATCACCTGGAAATTATATGCTATTATTTATCTCAGCTACAGTGTGGGAAGACAAATGTTTTTTATAGTGAAAACTCAACATAGACATATTTGTCTGGAAATCAGTATTTTGAAAACAATCTACTTTCTTAAAGAATTGATGCAATGCATTTATAATAAATGAGACATTTGGGTTTACTAAGATTTTCTGTTTATCTTGTATAATGGTACTGTTTTAAACATAAGACAATGATTTTTTAAAAGATGAAAATTGAATAAATTGATGTCATGGCAGAAAAAAAATAAATAAATTCAAGCTTCAAAAATAGAGAAGCAAACAAGAGGACTACAATTGTGTCCACATCTAGCATTTTCCATAAAATGCAAAACATTTTTACTGGCTGCTTTGACTTGTACTCACAATCAAGTTTCTATATTCAATAACTATTTAGAAATAGTTCTCAAGTCAAATGGTTGCAAAGGTCATGCTTTATTTTTTTGTTTTTCTCTCTGATGACTATTTGTTTATTCTATCTTGTTGGAACACATTTTAAAACTTCCTGGATGACATTTTATGTTAGTAGCTTTTCCCTCTGCAGTAATTAGCAATTCGTCATTTACTAATACTGTTCTCTGTTATGCAAGTCTGCTTGAGTAGAATAGCAATATTCACAGAGCACAATTCCAAAAGAAACCACCACTTTGAGGTCCCAATCCTGCAAAAAAAAAGTTATAGGTGTCTACAGAAACACATGTTAAACAGAAACGAGTATGATAAACCACTATGCTCAAAAGGTCTAGGAAGCGTTGGGTCGAAATTATGTGTGATTCTTTAAAGAGCTTAAGTCTGTGAAAAACTGTATTCTTTAGCAGAATAAAATGCATACTCTACAAATGTTTCTTGAACAGTACATACATGTCCATAACAGCATTCCAATTGTATGGAATGGATATTCCAAATGTATGGAATTGTATCCCACAATGTCTCAGTAATCACAATGAGATCATGGCATTGTGACCACACACAGAACTCTTGCTCTTCTTGCTGCTTCCCCATAGTGTGTGAGTTAGTGTATAGTCATTTCAAAGAGCTGATCAAGAGTGCAAATTTTCCAGTAGGCGAGTGGGAGGATATACCAGAGTTGCATACAACTCCCTGGGGTTCTTAGTCTTACCAGGTATATTCTCTAGGTAGAGGTCTTCTACTGTCAAGAAGTACTGAGAATGTGACCTACAGTAGGTTATACATTTATTTGCCTTGATCTATTTTAGAAAGCATCAGCAGGTATCTAATTGTCCTGTTGTTACTTACTGTTGTAATTAACAACATAGACAAATGTTCACTGTTTTCCGTGGAAATGCATTGATAAAACAGTGGTTTCATACAAAATAGTACAAAGATGTATTAAAAAATAGACAAACTAGCAATATTCATGCAATGCATCTAGAGTCTGGAAAGTTTGTTAACAGTCTAACACACCCTAAGCTATATACTACTACTTTATTTTTCCCTATAAAAATTGACTGCAATATTGCCACTTTACTCTTTCTGCATATGCTGCATGGTGTTTTTGTGGCTTAAAAAAAAGTCTCCCTGTCCTTCATATTAGGATTAGTAAGATTCAACTGTAGCAGGGATACCTTTGGGAATTGGTTATTTATTCAACAGAAAAGTGGGTTTTTTTGAGAAAAGAGCTATTCAAATGTAGGAGAATAAATAATTCAAGATAGTTCTCTTCCTTTTTGTTTCAATACTCAGGTGTATAAAGCCTTATCCATAAACATTTCCACATTCTTCAGCCAGCTTCACATTTACATCACTGCATTTAACCCCTTCATCTTTACTCTCTGAGACAACCCAGATAGATTCTGCAGCCAAATAGAATAGGAATTTCTAAGATGTTACCTTATTTGAGAAGGCAGAGAGAAGACCTCAATGAAGAGATACATTTGAAAGCCTAAGAATACTTAAAGAAGCTCATATGATCCAAAAGGTTCATGTAGATGTTACTAGACAGCACATTTTAAATATTTATTCTATACATTCCATGGAAATAATAAAAAGATAATTTCCTGTAGCAAACTTTGAAAAACTTAAATTGCATCTTTTTTCTCCATTAAAGTGTATAGGAATAGACAGACAGCTTTTCAGTAATTTTGGCCTAACAAGACAGACTTCTTCAATTGCAGGGACTCTAAAACAAGTTCAAATCAATGCCCAAGTACTTAATCTTTGCTACTGAGGTTATGGTACATATACTGAGGAATAGAAAATAATAAGTAGTAAGGAAAATCCTTTAGAACATTTCATTTGTAATTTATCTGTACACTGCAACACCTCCCTGAAAAGCACCATGTCACATGTTATTATACAGAGTCCAGAGATAACACAAAAGACCACCCATAGGCTTTGAACAGCTGCAGCCTTTGAATATTTAAGCTTATCTTGGTTTTAACATTTTAAAGCTCAAAAGTGCAGATTCTAAACAATACTAGAGTAGGAACAAATTGAAAGCTGGAATGTTCTTATTCCTCTGAAGATTATATTTCACTCATTTATTTAAAATCACGTATGTGCACCATTACTTTGTGATCTATGAGAAAAGGGCTGTATATACACAATTATTTACCTCATAATATTTTCTTGCAAATGAAATGCCTTACAAACATAAAACCTGACTGAGATGAACAGAACACAGTGGAATAGACTAGACTAGACTAGACTAGACTAGAACAGAACTATTTCATTTGGAAGAGATGTACAATACCAATGTAATCCACATTTCTGATCAACCCAGGGCTCCTAAAAGTTAATGCGTACTGTTAAATGCCTCTTAAATACAGACTCAAAATCAAACACCTCTCTAAGAAGCCTGTTCCAGTGTTTGACTGGATATTTGATCATCCTCTTACTAAAGAAATTCTTCCTAATACCCAGTGTAAAGTCTACCTTGGCACAGATTTAAACCATTCCTATGTGTCCTGTCACTAGAAACCGGGGATAAAAGAATAGCACCTACCTCTCCACTGCCCTGCCTCAGAAAGCTCTAGAGATCAATGAAGTCACTCATCAACTCCTTTTCTGTAAAGGGCCAGAGACACTCAAGGTCCTTATTTGCTTTCCAGAGGACTCGCTTCCAGCACATTCACCAGCTTTGTCATCCTCTTCTGGACAAATTCAAGAACTTCCACAACCTCATGAAATTGCACGTACTCAAGGTGAGGCCACATCAATTCTGAGTACAGATGGATAACCATCTCTTTTGACCAGCTGATAATTCTGTGTTTGATGCACCTCAGGATGTGGTTTACCCTCTTGGCTTCCAGGGACCATTGAGTCAGCTAGCTCCCCTAGATAGTTTTCTGCAAGGCTTTTCTTAGCCACAACCCTCCCAGTCTATACTTGAGTCTGGTGTTACTCCATACCAGATGAACAATCCATCATGTGGAATTCTGTAACATCACCTGATTAACCACTGCCAAAACCACCAATGTCTCTAGATGCCTCTGCAAGGCTTCTTGGCCCTCAAGAGAATCAACAGCACCTCCGAGTTTGTTATCACCAGAAAACTTGCTCCTACATCCTGATCATTAAAAAATCCATTTAACAGAACTGTCCTTAGAATCAGAACCTGAGGAACACCACTAGTGAGCAGCTGCAGGTAGATGTAGCTCCATTCACTAAAACTTGCTCTTCAGCCAGTTATTTACCCAGAACACTATGAAATCACCCATTTGACATCTGGACAACTTGTCCAGAAGTGTGCTATTATGGACAGTATCGAAAGTCTTCAGATCCAGAACAACTGCATGAAACAACTTCTCTTCATCTGCTAGATAGGTGGCCTTCAGCAGGGAAACATATGGTGGGACACTGGGTATATCTGAAAAAGTGACTCAGGATGAAGTAGATGCATATTTATTTCCTTTTTTGCTATTACTAATTACTTTAATTTTATACTGATTTACTTTGCATCTAGACTGTCAACTGAGTTCTTTTAGTACTTCTTATTGCAGTAACACAGAATGGTAGAGGTTGGAAGGGACCTCTGGAGGTCATTTAATTCATCCGTGCTGTTTGAACAGGTTCAGTCTAGGGCAGGTTACACAGGAACACATTTAGGCAGGTTTTGAAGTTCTACAGAGAAGGAGAATCCACAGCCTGTATGGGTGGTCTGTTCCAGTGCTCTGTCAGTCTCAAAGAAGATTTTCCTTACGTTGAGATGGAATCTCCTATATTCCCATTTGTGCCTGTTACCCACTGTCTCATCACTAGGCACCATTAAACAGACCTGTATCTCCTAGCTTTTCCTATGATCCTTAACTAGTTAGAGTTAGTACATTTCAGTACTTCAGATAGAAATAGTAAACAATTGGAATTAGTATATTTCCCTACAGTTAGGGAAATATACTCACTTCTGACTGACTAAAACTGGACTGTTAATTCCTGTCAACATTTAAAAAGAAGGAATTTTCTGAAAAGATGTTATACATGTTCTTAAACTACTATTCCACTCAGAAAACTGTGCCCTACTGACAGAGAAAAACAAAAGATTGGAAAGATTTAGAAGTCATGAAAATGTATTAATTGCCAGAGTATTAGGCCATCTGTTGAGAAGAGTCTTTGTCCTCAGTAGTGGACTCAGCTATATCAGTAGTGTAACTGCTGTTCAGCACCTCTGTCTTGGTTTAGTTCCTCTTGGAGCAGACATTTAATTCAAATTCAGACTGGCAGAGTACATGGCTCCCTGTTGCTAATTGGTCTTTAGAGACTGTACACAATTATCTTTAGCCCCAGTTCCAAAACAAACATTTTAAAGGAGAGAAAATAATGAAGTTACCTCCATTAATAATAGCCAATAAAAACAGTCAGTGTTTTAAACAATCTTAAGTCAATGTGGCAGCATCTTTGGACACACACTCAAGCAGAAGTATGGCACTGTTGTTGCTCATGTGCTGCAAAGGCAGGGGACCTAGGAGTGGTCTGATCAAAACCAGGTCACAAGTCACTTTTCTTCTCTTCAGTGAAAAATATTTCTTTGTGGATCAAGTTAATAGGTTCAATGTAGGGTATGTAAAAAATAATGCACTGTAAAATATTAAGATTCCTGAAGATTGGTGAGAGCAATAAAGGAACAAGTGATTGTTGAGAGAGTCTGAACCTTCAGAGAAGATGGCATTAAGAGTTAATTAGAAACATTTCTCAGTACAAGTACAACCAGTGTTTTCTCAGGCAAATTATTTAAAATGGGGAAAGGAAAAGAAAAATAAAAATCACTTCAAAATATAAGACATAAGAATAAAATATCTTTGTAATATGCAGTCATAGGGTTTACTTTTAAAACAGAACTTGTGAATTAACCGACACTATTCAATAAATACTGATCATATCCTTAGGTCACAGACAGAAAAAGACCTTAAATAACACTCACATTGACAAGATTTTGTATTTTTTAATAGTAGAAAAAACCTGTCCTGTCATAATAGCAAAACAGTTATTTTAAGAAAAAGGTAAAGACAAAAGGAAAAGTTAAGAGTCAAAATGAAATGTGTTTGAATATAAGATCTTAATTTCCATATCTCCAGAACAAAAATTATGTTAATACAATTTCATAAAACAGTTTTCTTTGTACTCATTATCAGGATATTTAATACCCATAACTGCAATTTAAGCCTACTAGTAGATTTGTCTTAAAAATCAAGCTGTTTTTACAAATTTTTCTTATTATTGTGAGAAGAAAAATAGCCATTCTTAACAGGAAGAATATTTAAAGAATAAAAATAGTGGGAGATCTCTCCTCTAACCAAGTTTCTTTTCATACACTGATGAATATTCTGAATAGTAATAGTGCTCCTCTGCAAGGGGAGCAATGCATGTTAAACAACTGTGTAATAACAGTTCTTCCATAGAATGAGACTGGGGACAGTAGAAGTACCTCACATTTATCTGGTCAGTAAAACCATTTTACATATTTGATAAAATTGATTTGGACAGAAAGTCGGACTACTTTAGGGTAGTTTTCTTTTCTCTTTATTAAATAGTAAAATATATGCATGTATTATACAACAAAGCAATCTGCAAAACATGTGAAAAGAAAAATGCAGTATAAGAGTCAAGAAGCAGAACAAACATTTAAACTACCATGTTAATCCAAATATAAGCTGTATGTAATCACATTGGTGCAGTGCTAAACCAGTGCAGGGATAACACTTTCAGGGCATAAGACAATGTCTTTGAAGAGCACTGCACGTTTCAACTACACAAAGACTTCAGCAGTTTCATCGCTGTCTATAACTACCAAAAAAGGTGGCTATGGTCAGGTGGGAGTCGGTCTTTTCTCCCTGTACACTGGAGACAGGACAAGGGATCACAGTCTTAAGCTCCATCATGGGAGGTTTAGACTTGACATTAGGAAAAGTTTTTTTACTGAAAGAGTGATCAGATTTTGCAACGGGCTGCCCACGGAGGTAGTTGGGTCACCGTCTCTGGAGGTGTTTAAGGTTAGTCTGGATGAAGTGCTGAGTGGCATGATCTAGATGTCAGATGTTTAGGTTTACTTGGTTGGTTTTAGATTGGACTGGATGATCTTTAAGGTCTTTTCCAGCCTCATCATTACTGTGATACTGTGATACTGTGACCAGCTAAACGAGTATTGTAGATGGATTTCAAGCAGGAGACTTTCAGAAGCTCTTGGCAAATCTCCTTGGACAATGGTGAGCAAGGATGGAAGAATCCACAGTTCATTTCTGTGGATCTTATTTCCCAGAAGACAATTTGATTGTGGGACTTGAAACATATTTCACAGTGTGAACTAACAGATTGGTATGTAGCTAGACATAATTTATGTAAAGAGGTCCTGAGAGTAAGTTTCCATTTTTACATCATTATGCTTTTAGATATTCAACAGCAGAAATTAATTGGAACTGCCTGAATCTATCTATAACTGTAGTATTTACCCTAATGCTCAATATCATTAGAACAGAAAAAATCTGAAAAACATGATTTATAAATACAGGTCTGATAGACATGCCTGCAGCAGAACATTTGGGTGTTATAGTTTAATAGAAAAAAGGACAATATATTAGGTATTGTAAAAATGCCTTTACTGATTTGTAGGAAACATACTTCTTTACTCAGACATGATGATGGAAGAATTCACAAGTTATTCCATTAAATAAAGAGTTTGGGCTAATGAAATAAGCTTTTGTTTTAAGGTAAATCTTAGTTCTCCCTCAATAAATACAACCAAGAAAATCTTCCAGATAAACACCCCTTTGCTGGGTTGTAAACTTCCACATATCACCTTGAGGTCCATTTCATAGATTTGGAAGTTCAGCTTTTAGAATCCTATACTGCCCTAATGGTTCATATATTTTTACTGGATGTTATAAAGATCTATCTAAAGGTTTTTCTGTGGCTTGGGTTGTGGGTTGGTTTTTTTGCTGTTGGTTTTGGGGTTTTTTTATTGCACTGCTTCAGACCATTGCCCTTTGCAGTTTTGGTTACTGTCTATCTAAAAGTTACAAAGCCACAGGAGTATACTCTCAAAGATCGGGACGATCAATATAAGAAAATTATAATTTTTTTCAAATATAAATTTCCCAGATCGCTTTGTCAATGTTTGTATCATTAATGATTCTCTCAATACTTGCACCAGCTTTGTTAACATACAAACATCAACATCAGTAACTGATAATTTAAAACTTGAAAGCATTATTGATAACCCAAGGATCATTAACAGTCTACTTTGGCGTATTTTAAGCATGAGGGAGCACAAAATACCATGACTAAGTAGCAGGTGTAAGTAAAGCATTGCCAAAGACTAAGCTTGAATTTTTCCTGTAAGAAATCTGAATGCCATTTCATTAACCAGTGAACACTTTATTCTGCTAAATATCAGTTTGTTATGACATGAATGTATATCATTGAGGATGCGTTATATACCAAAACTTAGTTACCTAAAAAAAATATATAATTTTGGAGTGCAGAAAACCTAATATTTTCTTCTGTTTTTTTCTGTAATAGAAGTATTACAAATATGTATATTTGTTTAAAAAAAAAAGAGTAAATTTAGTCAAGATTATTTGACTTTAAAGCTGCTTTTAAATATTTTATTTTTATAAGAAAAAATGTCTTTGAGAACATACTTCTGAAAAAAGAATTTGTACCTTCTTTGACCTCTAAGTTGTGTCCTGTCAAGGAAGAAAATTTTACAAACACATTTAATAAATAAACAACAAGAAACATACAATTATGTAGGAATATGGGTTGAAAATGCTGCATCTTGTACACAGATCAGTCTCCACTGCTGGAAATATTCAAACTGTTTACCTTCAAGGCTAGTTGTCTTTCAGACAGGAAAGATGAACTCCTTGAGGTCACATTCAGCCTGAATTTTTCAATGATTCTAAGATCAGATGTAAGCATTCCTGATCAGAACCTCACACTGCAATTTCTGTATCAAGGCTCTAATTACTATTTGAGCACTAGTATTATTAGATAAAACATGTAGATTTAAATGAAGCGAGAAAGAAAACATGAGCACTGTGACCAAATTGATGCGATTACAAATTAACACTTCAGTAATTTACATCTTAAGTCTTATCCATAGAAGCACAGAATGGTCATGGTTGGAAGAGAACTTGAAGACTATCCAGTTCCAATGCTTCTGCAGAAGTAGGGCCACCTTCATGAGACCAGGTTACTCAGGGACCCTTCCAGCCTGACCTTGAACACCTCTAGGGATGGAGCAGCCACAACTTCCTTGGGAAACTCAGCACCATGACAGGAAATAAATGTTTTCTCACGTCCAACCTACACCTTCCCTCTTCAAGTCTGTAACCCGTTCCCCTTGTCCTCTCATGATGTACCTGTGCAAACATCCCTGCCCTAGCTTTCTTGTACCCCTTTTCAGATATTGTAAAGCTGCTAGAAGGTCACATGGGAGTCTCCTCTTCAAGATGAACAACCCAAACTTGCTCAGCTTGTTCTCATA
>VZRI01008059.1:3112-17767 GCA_013397515.1 Upupa epops
TGCGTGAAAAGGCGCTTGAAAAAAAAGCGCGCGCGGCGGCAGCGGGCTGGAGCGGAGCGGGGCCTCGCTCTCTCTGCGGGAGTTTCCTGTCCCTGGAGCCTGCGGTGCCCAGCGGGAGCCGCTTCCCGTGCTCTCGGTGCCGCTTCCCTGCCACCGCTGCCTCTGCTGCGCCACGGCATTCAGCCTCTCCTCGTAGGGCTGACCTTCCAGACCCTTTACCATTCTAGTTGCCCTTCTCTGGACTCGTTCCAGCCCCTCGACATCCTTCCTAACCTGAGGGGCCCAGAACTGAACACAACACTCCAGGTGTGGTCTAACCAGTGCCGAATACAGGGGGAGGATAACCTCCCTCTCCCTGCTGGCCACACCGTTCCTGATGCAGGCCAGAATGCCATTAGCCCTCTTGGCCTCCTGGGCACATTGCTGACTCAATGAGCCTCCTGGGCTCATTGCTGACTAAGTTTACTGTCCNCCCCAAGTCTCCTTCCACATGAGTACTCTCTCAGATCTCCATTCCCAGCCTGTAGTTCTGCCTGGGGTTGTTCTAACCAAAATGCTCAACTCAACACTTGGCCATTTTAAAGCTCCAAGACTTGGAGTTTGCCCATCTCTCCAGTCTGTCCAAGTCCCTCTGCAGGGCCCTCGTACCCTCCAACAAATCAACACAGGGTCATCCACAAATTTGCTCATGGTAATGCAGTGTTTTGCAAAACAACTATGAAGGAATTGGCTACTGGGAGGAAAACAGGAGAACAGAAGAGTCTGGTGAAACAGCTGTCTTAAGTCATTCAAATCAGAAAGCAAAATAAGCATTCTCCAAAGGTGAAGAAACCCTGATTTATAAAGCTGAAGAGGGAAACAAATATATCAGTGTGATTCAGAAGTATAAGGAACTGTGGGCCTGCTCTTCCAGGAGAAGCATTTGGAATTATGTCACCCATACTTAATTGGAAAGAAAAAAAACAGATGAATAGTAGCAGTTCCCATTGCAAGAAGCTAAAGTACAAAAAGAGAACAGACCAGTATTTTTATAGAAAATGAAGAATTTTTAAATAGTAATTGAAACATTGAATACAGAAGTTTTACAATTTGAAAAAACCTAAGGAAAAGGTGAAGAACATTGCCAAGATTCTGAGTTTTTCCTGAGGTTGTTAGAACACAGTAGAAGTGAATAGTGAGGAAAAGTGAATGGATCACAAAATTCTATTCAAAATGCTCCCAAGTAAAGCTGGCTCTTAACGATAACAACAGATAGTGAAAGGTTGATCCACAGAGGACATATATGGTTATTAAATATTAAATATGACAAAGATGGTTATTAAAATAAAACTCAGTGGAGATGAGATCAATCAGCAGAATGACTGTAAGCTTTTAAAGCAAGAACGTCTGCTTTGAGAACTACTCCAGCAGTTCAACAAACTGTTCACATTAAACAAGGAAATTTCCTGTTTCCCAAGGAAAATAGGAAGCAAAAGCAAATTCATTTGCTAGTTCAAAAAATGCCAACTGCAAGAAGAGCAATAGCTTTGATCTCAACAGAAAGTCTTTTGCCAAAATCCCATAACCAACAAAAAGCAAGCCCCCCCAAACTATTAGATAAATCTGGGCACTCTGAGTTCTAAGTGGCTGGAAGAGGTTTTCTGTTCCAGAAAGCACAAGGGCATATCCCTGTTACACATCCACTCTTTTTTCCAGTAATTCCTCCCCATTCTCCACCAATATTCAAGCCTACCGTACCCCTGCATTGAAGCTGCCTTTACTTAGCAGTTTAAGTGGGAAGTTGTAAAAGCAAAACACAGCAGAGGAGAGGACTGGGGGGAGCTGTACCCCTTCAGCACAGAGATGGGTTATTCCAGCAGGATTCAGAGAATTGTGCTGGGGTGGCAATACACTGGGGAGAGAGCAGCTTTCCAGAAAATATTCATATTGGTTTCTCTCACAGTCATAGAGCTGAGGTTGCTGTTACTCTGTTGTCAGAAAATCAGCTGCAGAATCTAGCATGCCAGCTTTGAATTTGAGTACACTGGAGCTTTTTGGAGAATAATGTCCTACACTCCATGCTTTCCTGCTGTAACAACAGATCTGAAGTTACTTATAAGAAGAACACCTCTGAATCTGATTAATAGATTATCTTGTCAAGCAGAATAAGCCCAGCAAAGTGAAAGATAATTGATGAGGATGGTTAAAACCATCCCCATAGAGAGAGATACAAGGTGGGAACCAACACCTTCTGTATTTTGTTTGGTTTCTAATGCCAGAGTAAAAGAAAAAACATATCTCTGTCTTCTCATAGAACAGTTGCTTTTATGTTTGCAGATATCAATCACGATAAGGATAACCACAGTCAAGGCTTAGTCCAAGCTCACACTGAATAGGCTGAATATGTTCAGACTCTGCTCTACTGTTATGAACACAGTCTTATGAGACATCCTATTTCAGATAAATATTGCAAACATCCCGAATCCTAACAAAGAATAATAGCAGATCTGAAACACAGACATCATCAATCACTGAATACTAAGATTAAAAATAACAACAAGCACCAGAGATCAAATTCTACCTGGAATATAGTGCTGCTCTATAGCAGGGAGAGAGGCTTGAAGAGGGCTCTCATTAAAAATCAGTCATAAAGTCTGAAAAATACTTATTATTATCTGAAATTTCAAGATATACATGGTTACTTCAAGAATTTTGTTGCATGACATGAGTTTTAACAGGAGGTAGATGTATAGTTCCCATGGAAAGAAAGAGGCTGAACTGCCTTAAATCTGAGTTGTTGTTTAGGCAGGGGAAAAATTCCACTGTATCACAGTCTCACAGTAATCATGAGGCTAGAAAAGACCTTCAAGATCATCCAGTCCAACCTAAACCTAACCAAGTAAACCTAACATCTGTCATCTAGATCATGCCATACTCAGTTCAGTATGGTTTGCTTCGATTTCTTTTGGTTGGTGAAAAATAATTCTGAAAAAGGGTCTGTCTTCCAAAAAGAGCCTGAACTTTTGTGGAAGGAAATTGTCATACAGTTCATTTCAGATGAAATAGACCTAAATAGACTTTATCACTATACACTCTAACTGTTCTAGCAGCACATCTGATGAATTAAAAGAAAACCAAGAGAGATAAAAAGCATTCTTTATCCTCAAGCTGGGTTTTTTTCAGAGCCACCCTAAGAACATCTATTTTTTGAGATGAGGCATGTAAAATTGAGTGAATGCCACCTGTGTAAATCCCATCAAGACATGTATTAGAACACAGGATGCACATGTGGTGCATGCCTTTCATTGAGCACCAGGAGAATGTTAGTAGTGAAAGTTTAAACACTTCCAGGACTAGGCAATGACTGTCAGGGAATCTTAAAATAGAAAATACTAAATGTTTGTATGCGTAGGGAATGTGGTGACACCTGAGTGCTGGAATCCTTTAGTGAACACTTTATGCTCTATGTGAGAAGCACATATATTGCACTGTACTGCAATTTATCCTCCATTACTTCCAACAGTTTGGCTTTCCTTTGTATTTTACTTTCTCTATAAATATTTAACACTCCTTTCTGTCAGCTTTTCTCAAGTCTTACAAAGAGAACTCTATTTATTTAGCAGTTTCTTATCATAATTCTTCTTGCTTCTTGCTACATTTGGATTGGCAAAGTGGGAAAGAGAACATTGCAAAGGAAAAGTGGAAGAAAAGTGGAAAAGGTTGGATGAGGAGAAGGAATGCAGATCTTCACACAGCAATAGCTCATAAAAAGCTTCCTTGATATGATTACAGAAACACAATATTGAAAGCAGCTCTAGAAACTATGGCAGATAGAACAGGGTTTTTCCCTTCAGCAAAGGTGTTTTATTTGTACTATTTACTATTTGTATTGACTTTGCACTAAAGTGCCAAGTATGAGTCAGCAATGTGCCCAGGCAGCCAAGAGGGCTAATGGCATCCTGGCCTGTATCAGGAATGGTGTGGCCAGCAGGGAGAGGGAGGTTATCCTCCCCCTGTATTCGGCACTGGTTAGACCACACCTGGAGTGTTGTGTTCAGTTCTGGGCCCCTCAGGTTAGGAAGGACGTCGAGGGGCTGGAACAAGTCCAGAGAAGAGCAACTGGAATGGTAAAGGGTCTGGAAGGTCAGCCCTACGAGGAGAGGCTGATGGAGCTGGAGCTGTTTAGCCTGGAAAAGAGGAGGCTCAGGGTTGACCTTATCGCTGTCTATAACTAACTAAAAGGTGGTTGTGGTCAGGCGGGGGTTGGTCATTTCTCCCTGGACACTGGAGACAGGACAAGGAGTCACAGTCTTAAGCTCCATCAGGGGAGGTTTAGACCTGACATTAGGAAAAGGTTTTTCACTGAAAAAGTGATCCGGTTTTGGAAGGGGCTGCCCATGGAGGTGGTTGGGCCACCATCTCTTGAGGTGTTCAAGGTTAGGGTGGATGAAGTGCTGAGTGGCATGAGCTAGATGTCAGATGTTTAGTGTTACTTGGCTGGTTTTAGGTTGGACTGGATGATCTTTAAGGCCTTTTCCAGCCTCATCATTACTGCGATACTGTGAAACCTAGGTAGATACTGTGAACTTGTAGGCTGGGGGATTGTTATATGTAGCTTAGACAGAAGAGTTGCTCTGCAGGCAGCATACCCATAGCAGCAGGTAGCCCATGCCTCTATATTTCTCCCACAGACTATTCACTTTATATTTTGTAGACTGCTCTAGTTGTACCACCCACCACATGTTGTACATGTTTTTTAAAATTAGGAGCAGGGTGAAAAATAAATTTCTTACCTTTGCCATCCAAGTCCAAAGCATAGTTATCCTCTCCTACTTTCTTGATGCTACGCAGAACAACTGGGTCAGACATGCTGATTAATTACTTAAATCAGAAGTCCTGAAAAGAAGGCCAGAAAAAAAACAAGAATCAGCACATGTCTCCATGTGAAGATACAACAACGTACATCAATATAGCATTAAACCCCTGCTTACCTCAGCTTTGCCCTCATTATCCCAGGGCCATTGGTTATAGGACACAACAGATGTCCCACACACAGTGAAAATGCAGAGCAAAAAACACTTCAGAGCAGCACGGCCACCCCAACCTGAGTACAGGTCCTCCAAAAGGCTTCATCACCTTCTGCCTCCAGTGAGGGCTGTTCTACCCAGGCTCTGCAGCCCACTGCAAACAGCCTTACAACCATTAATGGCTCCATTGAAAGAAACCACTTCTGTCTGTTTGACATTTGTAGGTTGTAGACTAAAATATTACTAAGGTGTGGCCAGGGGGACCTCAGGGCCACACTGACATCTGCAACACCAGTTGCACGCCAACTGATGAGTTCCTAGCTGGGATGAGATACCCGTGGACCTGCTACTCTGAAAAGGTTTGTTCCTAACCAGTCAGACTGATATGTCAAGCAGATATTGTACACGAGAAAAATAATGAGACAGTTCACGTTTTTTTATTGAGGAAGCAATTTGTGAGTTAATACTCTGCCGGTTGTGCTAGGTTTGGCCAGGCAGGGCTGCAGAAGCCCTGCAGAAAACATGCCCTTTCATAACCAGACTCATCTCATCTACTCAATGTAATGTATCCCCACTTCTTTGGACATGCTCCAGGACCTCAATGTCCTTCTAGGAGGTCGTAAAACTGAACATCTAATTGAAATAGACTTGGAAAGAAGATCTCCAAAACCTGTTCAAATTATCCTAAAGTTACTGAAGTTTCTTAATCAGAAAGAAAGTTTCTCAGGCAGCTCACTCCTGGCAGTTTTGTCAGGGATCCCATTCTGAAGGGATGTCATTTATTTATTTATTTAATGTCAATTCAGGTTGGAGCCTGGGATCTGAAAACACAGAGCTTTGATTCCATTTACAAAGAAGTTTGACAGTGGCAGCGCAGACTCAGGAGCTCTTCAGAGTGATATGATTCAAATTAAAATAGAGCTTAAATAAGGAATTGGCCTAAGGCTGGCCAGGATTTTCACCTCAATATATGCTTTTAGGAAGGATGCAGTTTAAAAAAGGGAATGCTTTTCAATGTGAGAAACATAATGAAAACACTGTTTGTATTTTTGTTCGTGCTTTTCAAATTGGTTCAAATGGTTAAAGCATCACTGGCGGAATGAGTACTACCTAGAAGTCACTAATTACAACCATATTTTCTGCCACAAATAGTTGCTGCCTTGTGCAAAAAGTTGTCTGGAACAACTGCCTTGTGAAGAGAGATTGAGAAAATTTGGACCTTTTAGTTTAGACAAAAGAAGGCTATGAAGGGATTTAGTTACTGTCTATAAATTCATGAGGGCTGGGTGTCAAGAAGAAAGGAATACTTTCTTTTCAACTGCATCAGACAGGACAAGGTGTAATGGATGCAAGCTTGGACGCAGAAGTTTCACCTCAATATGAGGAAAAACATCTTCACAGTAAAGGTTATTAAACATAAGGGAAGGATTGCTGAGGGAGGATGTGGAGTCCACTTCTCTGGAGATGTTTAAGACCCATCTTGATGAGTTTTTGTGTGGTTTGATTTAGGCTTTTAGGCAGTTACGCCTTTCAGTAATCTGTATCCTGCTTGAGCAGATGGGGTTGGACCCGATGGCTTTGTAGGCTCCTTCCAACCCTAATAAACTGTGTAAAAAACTAGTTCACCACAATGGTAATTTTACTAGCAATTTGTCCTTACACATGAAGCCACCATTTGCTTCTAGACCTAGTACTGACTGCTTTGTATGCCTTAGCACACAACAGTGGAACTGAAAGCTGTGCAACTGGCTGATACTGTGCTGTTGGAAATGTCACCTGCAGTAAAGAAGTGATGTTCCTACCTGTTCTGCTACTGGAATACATCTGAACTCTAAGTCTGGTATTTACACACACATTGCAGCAGTTTTAAAATAACCCACCACTTCAGAGAAATGTAAATCTATTTAAATCAAGTGATACGTAACACTAGAATCGTAAGTTGGGTTTCTTTAACCACTTCACAGCACTTCACTTGAGCTACTGAAATTCTGAGGCAGCAAGATAGTAGATAATGCCATACCGTAAATTTGACAAAGAAGCCAAAAGTGAAGCAAAGCAAAATCACTCTCTGTCCATCCTCTTTCAGCTATTTAATATTTGACTTTGCAGTGATAACATCTATGAAAAACTTTGCAATGGAACACTGTCAAAATCGACCTGTCCTTTAAATGTTGGTATGAAAGTTCATGCCAGAGAGTCTCATTTCAGTGCTTACTCTGACAATGCCTGACAGACTGAAATTTCTAGTTACAAACACATCACCATCCAATAAAGTATCCCCTACATTTTCTAGATCTTTAGCATTAACTACTGTCCACGTTCTGTTCTGCATGAGATCATCCAAACAACTTTGCTTGGGGTCTGAATGTCCACCTAGAGATTGCTTACAACATCCTGAAAAACTCTGTCTTCATGCCTGCATTAAAAGAAATCAGAATACTATAAATCAGAGATAACAGAAGGCATTAGTTCATCCCACCTACTCCTGTGTGTTTGAAATACAAACTAATAGCAGAGAACAGTTCAGAAACTGTACTAAATTAAAATAGCATTTTCCTTTAGCCAGTTAAGGAAAGGCTGTTGGAATTCTGACTTACTAAAAAACCTTTCAGGAACACAGAATCCAGATTTAAAAATGTAACATAGATTAGAGAATAAAATAGCACTGGGACCTTTAGATCTCTATTGAACATAAAGGTGGGGAAAAAAGCTCCAACATTTGGCCCTGAAATCAATATTCTTAATTTTTCTTTAAACCATTAAACATATTTTTTCTTTAAAACAAGGTTCCTCTGATATTAGTGATAGCATCCATGTAGAGAGACATTTTGTTTCAAATAGAACTCTAATATCACCATCCTCAAACCGTGCCATTCAAAAAGCAACAAGAAGATGAAAACAAACGCAACCAACAGAAAAAAAACCCAAACCCAAAAACCCACCCCTGCAAGAGCCCCATTAGCTGTGCAAGGAGAATTTAGCACCTGGCTTAAATTGTACTGAAGGAAAACTACAGGTAGCTCTCAGTTCAGGAAAGTTCATAAGTTAACTGAAACATTAATCTTTATAGATTTGTTACTCACCACTGGCTGTAAAAATCCGATAGCATAGGACAAATTGCAAGGATCCTGTTCAGTGAGTCAGTGACCATTTCCCATCGTGTTTTCATGATTCTAACCCATTTGTCAGCACTGAATCTTTAAAGTGGGCATTGACTATTTACACCTGGGTCAAAAACCACACAGTCACAATGGTCACAGTTCATTGACATCTCATGGAAGGTTTAAATTTGACTAATGTAATCTCACGACATAAAGTCCAGGCACTTGGAAAGCAATTATATGCAAGGAGACCATGGGTCATTTTGGAAAACAACCAAGAAACAACAACCTTACCATGAATGTACAGAAAGAGATTATTATATCATTATTTTATCAGCATTAGCATAGAATTACTTTATTAGCCATGAAATAACTCTGTGTACCCTACTGTCCTTACAGTAAACAGCAACATCAGTTGAATGAAAACTAGTTCGAAGTTTAAGTTAAATTCAGATTAAACACTAACTCAAAAGCTTTGTTTTATAACCCATAGTTTGTCCTTTTCCTCGTGGCTTTGAATATTTTATATTTTGTTCTTTAATATGAAGATTTTATAATCTGGAAGTTCCTGATAGTAGCGAATTCTCACTGGAGATGAGTCCTCAATGGATTTTTCAATAAGGGACACTTACTGAAGTTGGTATGACCTCATCCCATGTCACCACAGAGTTTAAAGAGACACGGCAAATACGGTTTAGTTCCCCTCTAAAATCAGTTCTCACTACAAACAGCCCTGACTGATAGGCCAAGAGTGAAAGGCAGTGATTTGTTCTTAGTTCCTGGGAGATCTCCTCAAGTCTTCTGCGCTCTCAGCTTTTCCATGATAAACTATCCTCGTACAGAGATGTCCATGGCAGTAGAGCTAACCAGAGCTCCTTTTTCCTTGTTTAGCACCATTACTGTGTTCACAGCGACAAACACAAACCTGGTGTCTATTTCTTAAGAAAAATGAATCTATACCTTATACTAATGTACACAGTCTATCTGTATTGTCACAATCCTCAGCATCTTCATCATATCACAGAGCAGAGGAGAAAAAGATATTCACTTGCATTACAGGGCACAGGAATGGAAAGGCTAGGAACAATAACTATATGGTGAAGCAGAACTCTGCTTTGCTTCTCATCTGACAGCTCCTTCATGGCCAAAGCATGCCTCTGCTTTTCAACAGAGCTCACACTTGGCACGCAAAGTCCAGCCTCTCCAGACAAGGTTTGTTTTGCCAGAAACAAAACATGATTTTAGCTTTACAGCAATTACTTTAGTCTTGTAGAGTCTTGGCTCATCTAACCAGGGAGAAAGTGTGCAGAGCCTGTTTCACACAGTTAATGAAGTAGATTAAGAGAGTGATGAATTGGGACTGAGACACAGGCTCACAGTAATGATGAGGCTGGAGAAGACCTTAAAGATCATCCAGTCCAACCTAAAACCTAAACATCTGACATCTAGATCATAAGCTCCATCAGAGGAGGTTTAGACTTGAGTACTGAGAACCCTTCTGCTGTACCACCTTTGTCAGCAGCCCAGAGAGGCAACCTGCTGCTGGAGACTCAATTCCTGCAGGCAGAGAAGTTACTTGGGGTGGAACAACTCTCAAAAGCAGAAGAGAGGTATGACTCAAAATATGAATGGAGATTCCAGACTCCAGGAACCACACAGATAATCCCAACGATTTTGAATGGCTGCCCTCCCTTCTAAACCTCCACTTCTCTCAACTCATCTCACCAAAAGTCCTGAAGACCAATAAATTCTGATTTGACTTTATGTTTCATAAAAAAGAATGTGTGCTGAAAAATCAACTGTCTGTGTGGAGTGAAGTGCAGAACGTAAAGCCCTCAGTTTTGGTCTTGCTCCAAGAGCTACCTTCCCCTTTCACAGCTACTCAAGCCCTCTTGTACTTTGTTTTCGTCTAATGTCCTGGGAAGGGGAAACTCAATTAGAATGAATGAAGTGAATGAAGAATTAGCCACTGAGCTAAAACAGTAGAGAGCAGGACTTCGGAAAATTAAAACTGAGGACACTGAAGACAGATGCTCCCATCCCTAAATTCCCATGGGGGATATATGCAAAACCTTTAAATTTTGGTAGATGATATTTAGATTTAGTTCACAAAAGATGAATAAGTTCCCTCAGTTGCGGTCTAAGTCAAAAGGAAAAGTTTTTATTACAACTCATGTCATTTTAATACCTCTTTGCACAGGAAGAAAATGATCACAATTCATTGAGCCAAATGCAGTAAAGTGCAGTAAAACAAGTGCTTCTGCCCTAAATATTAACACTCTAAATGAAATTATTCTCCCTTCCCTGGAGTTTTTCCAACAGCTCATGGAGGAACTGAATAACGAATCTTAGTTATTCACATAAAGATAATTACTCAATAAGAAATGAAAATCCATGCTCTCTTTTGGAACAGGACTCCTCAGCAACAAACATATTGATTTTTATTCCAATATTGCTTACAGCTAGAAGCAGCAATCAAATAAAATGCATCCTAAAGACAGCCAGGAATGTAGCACTATGAAGGAGCAGGTAGCCACACTTTGCTACCAGGAGAACCGACTCAGTCTGCCACTGAAGGCTGAGACTTCAGATGAGCTGCTTCTTTCTGTGCGTCATGCTGAAGTCCTTTCCAAAGATCCTTAGCGAGTGGTCTACATTAAAGCCTCCTCTCTGCACCTCAGAACAAGACTTCTTCTTTTGATGGCTAGCAGGTGGGAGATGAGCACAAAGAAACAAACTAATTTCTTCTTCCATAATCTAAATCATTATGTTAGACACTGTCATCAAAGATTTATTTCTTGGTTGCAAATATTTGTTATACTGAAACTGCAAAGTCTTCCTGGAAAAAGTCCGCAGGGAGGCTGGGAGGTAGGAAGCAAGGAACCTACCTCTAATAACTCCGCTTGTTCCCATAGCTGGCTTCTCACTATTTGCCCTTGGAAGGCAACAGATGCAGGACATGATTATCCCATTAATTTTACCCAAGACTTGCAGCCAGGAAAGATTTGTCTCAGCTCCAGACACTGGAGCAAATGAAACTACCAGAGACAGCAGTAACACTTCTAAAAACCAAAACAAAACCGTAAGTTTTAAAGGCAAGCTTTTATATCAAAAGCAAATGACTCAAGATGTTAACATAAAAGAATTGTTTCAAAAGGGTGCCTTTCCCACCTTCTGGACAACTGGCCCTCTGGTTACCTTGCCTGTTCCTCTCAGAGGGTGGCCTGTCCACATGAGCATGCCTGGCCGCTGCACCTCCACGTTCCAAGCTATTCTTGAAAGCTACCACTACAAACACTTTTTGGGCTTCTAAGTGAGTGCTTCTTACCACTTTCCTTCCTGGAAACTACTGAAAAATCCATGTTTTCTTGGTGACCTCTTTGGTTTTCCTCTTGCCTGATGTTTGGTCCTGTGTGTACCAGCCATCTGCAGGCAAAGGATTATGATGACTCCAAGCAGGGCAAGAGATATATATTACAAATATATATTTAATACAGGTTGTAAGAGAAGGAAAGCTAGCCTCCATGCTTCCTTCTATGCGTTCATACGAAAGGAGGTCTGAAATACCAGACAGGGAACACAGTTACCTAATCAATTTTTCATACTTCCTGTACTTCTGACGCTGAAAGTGAAGTAACAAGAACTAGTATCTCTGCATTGTAACCTCTGCAGCTTCCCGGGTAACTCCTGACTAGCACAAGAAGCTGCATTTCACAAGCATACATATTTTTGTAGACAAGCACCATAAGTAGCCATGTGGCTTACAATAAAAATAAAGATAATAGTGCAATTTCCTTTTAAAGTTTTGCCAGAATCTGGCCACAGTAAAAGCAACTTCATTCCATCTTGCCCTGCAGAGACATATTGCCTGTAGGTACTCGCTAAAAGTCACCCAAACGTCTTTATGGCTATTTAGATTTGTATCTGACTTGATTGTGTTGGGTATCTCCTGCTTTCCAAGCCACGAGCACTCCTGCAGTATAGTTGAACTGAACTCTAAGCAGAATTTCAGCCCACAATAGATCCTCGTACAATTAGTAAGGCATGGCACTCTTAAGCAGCTGGGGTATAATCCCAGATAGGCAGGCTCTTACCAAACCTATATTTATTTCAGGATTGATATTATCACACTGCAAGAGTTTCACTTCAACAGATGAAGTGCTCCAACCAGCCCCCTCCTGCCAACCTAGCTCGTGGGTATTTCCTGAGAGGCAAGGTGACAGCACTTGCTACTCTTTTGAGAGTCACAAAAGAGTACTGACACTGACAAACAAAGGTTGTAGCAAAATATCTCTTCTTGAGTAGCTTTGCTTAAGTATACACAGTAACAAGTAAATATTCTTAAATATTTATAACTATTATTTGTTATCAACACCCATCTTTAGTGCTCTGGCACCTCATCCATCTCAGAACCAGACACTCCACTTGTACCAAGCACCAGGTCTATTACTTACATGTTTCCTGCCACTCAGTACAGCTGATCTTTGCCATTCCCAGTCTTCCTCTACTGCCCTTTCTCCTACAAGAATAGCCTACCCCCCCACCTAAAATGTGTTGGAGGAAGACTATGCACAGGGTGATAGAAAGCATGGTGAGAAAACTTGAATAATGAGAAAAAAACTGAATACTGCAGGACATTCTCAATCGCTTCCTCCAAATCTGCATTGCCTTCTTGGTCCCTCATGGATTTTCTGTGAAGTCTCACCCAGTTCAATTACTCTGGCACATTAGATGTAAATTTGCATCCTGAATTTCTTCCTATTTTTTTTTCCCTGCAGGTCCGTAGGAAGTTGTCAGTAATGATGAGCTCTTACAGACTGGTTAGAGCTTGAGCGTGTTAGAGAACCAACTGAAGTTAATTTAATTGGACTCATAAATGTTACAATAAATAGGCTTCCCTTGATTAAGTAAAAAGCAAAGGGAAGGATAGTAAAGGTATCCAGTGTTGGAGGTTGCTTAGTATTCCGTTCTGGAGACTATTTTTGTTCCACGTGTGGAGTAGGAGGATTTAATGCCAGCTTAAGGTATAACACACAACATAAGGACAGACCACTCTTTTTTTTCCTAAGGCTCATACTGATTACAAACTGAGACAAGCAGAATGGGAGCTGATTGATTGATTGATTTTATAGTACATTACACATTAGAGGTTTTCTTTTGCTCAACACAGAGTATGCCACTTTTGAAACCATACAACGCCTTTTGGACACACAAGCTGTCTCAAGTATTATTGCAGTGTATCACAGAATCACATGGTTGGAAAGGACCTACTAGATCACTGAGTCCAACCATACTCACACCCACAAATACCTAAATACCTGATCGATGGAGAACCACAAAATAAGCCTGCCACTATAGCATGTCATGAAGCACCACGTCTGCACGCTTCTGAAATACCTCCATGGGTGGTGACCCAACCACCTCCCTGGGAAGTCCATTCCAGTGCCTCACCACTTTTCCTGGAAGAAGTTCTTGTAGTGGGAGCTCTTAGAGATTCACAATTCTCTTAAGGGGCCTTATTGCAGAGGAAGCCCTGCTTAAAGGAAGTGATATGTGTTTTCAGAATGAAATAATCGTCTAGGTGAAAAGTGCACCTAGAAACATCCTGCAGCTGCCCATCCAGAAAAAAATACACACCACGAGTTACTGCGTGATAGCGTAAGCTTTGCTCTCTAAGATCTAAGTTTTGTCCTCAAAAGTCTTCTCTTCATTATACTATTATTGGAGAGAATTAGAGAAAAGAGCAAACTAATCCTGGGGGCCACCGGTATTACTGTGTAACCGAGACAGGGAGTGATCTGTGTGCCTAAATACCCAGTGCTGCTTTAGATAGTGGGACACTCACGAGGCTGAGAGATACGAGATGGGCCCAGAAGGAACCATACCAGTCTGGAGCATCAGCCAGAGGTTAAGGATTCCTCAAGACATGTGAAATGGCTCTATGCAGTTGCATTTAGTCCCCCAGATAGTTCATTTTACTGATAGTGTCATCAATAAGCTCCACCTGTTTTGCTGTCATAGTGATTTCTTTAGGAACCAAACACAGAACAACTCCCTTTGCTTTTGCCAGCCCCAGTTGTGATGATGCTAGGACCTGTCTGACAAACACTTGCTAAGTCTGCTTGGACAGGGGCTGCTTGCCGTTTGATTCTGGGCTTTCTTGTCCCTTGAGTCTTTTCGTTACAACTGTTTTCACCACTTGCCACAGAGCAATTTCCTTCCTACAAAAGATTAATTAACAGCTACTGCATTTATGTTTCACTTTGTCTCTTACATAGTTAGTTCAGTAAAGCATTGGACACGGTCTCCCGTGATATACTCCTGGCTAAGATGGCAGCAAGGGGCTTTGACAGGAATATTCTGTGCTGGGTCAGGAACTGGTTGGATGAACGAGCCCAGAGAGTGGTGGTAAATGGTGTCGCATCTAGTTGGTGACCCGTTACTAGTGGTGTCCCCCAAGGGTCGGTGTTAGGTCTGGTCCTGTTTAACCAGACCTTAATTGATGATATTGATGATGGGTTGGAATCCATCGTGAGCAAACTTGCAGA
>VZRI01008059.1:18196-70354 GCA_013397515.1 Upupa epops
AGCTCCATCAGGGCAGGTTTAGACTTGACATTAGGAAAAGGTTTTTCACTGAAAGAGTGATCCGATTTTGGAACGGGCTGCCCACAGGGGTGGTTGGGTCACCATCTCTGGGGGTGTTCAAGGTTAGTCTGGATGAAGTGCTGAGTGGCATGAGCTAGATGTCAGATTTTTAGGGTTACTTGGTTGGTTTTAGGTTGGACTGGATGATCTTTAAGGTCTTTTCCAGCCTTACCATTACTGTGATACTATTATGCTTATTCTGAGCTACTGCTAAGCTGGTTGCTGTCCTCAGACCATACAGACCCAGTTTTGTCCTGACTGTTCACAGGTCAGGGTAAATAGGCCGTTGTTTGGATCAACTATAACATGAGGTCGTTATGCATGAACACCTCATCATCAGAGTTTGCTACAAATTCTGGTGTAGTGGGAAATGGGAGTAGCCTGTTGTAGTCAAATAGGTCCGAACAGCAGGAGATTGGAAGAGTTAAAAATCACCTGCCTGTCACTAAATGATCTTCTCTTTTGGAGCTTTACAGATGCAGCAAAAAACCAAAGGCTGTCTTATTGCACCAGTTGTTCAGTGTGCGGAGCACACCCTAACACTCCTCTATCCACATGCCAATTACCCACTCACACGCAGGAGAAAAGGGGGAGGACTGAACTGAGCTCTGTTAAATCAGTGGAAAGGATCCTACTGGTTTCAAAACAAAGCATGGTTAAGCCCTTTCCAGTTGAGTAGATTAGTTCTTCCTAATGAGTCTTGACAGTCTCTCAGGCTCAATAGATTCCTATATATAGCCAGCAATGCTTATACAATATAGGTAGGACAGACAGGCGTGGAGCATACTAAAAAGACTCACACCTCATAAGAGCCTAAGGAAGAAGCATCACAGCTCAAGTCAGTACCAAGAGTGGGGAGAGGGGCTGTCAGATGCACAGTCATCAGAGAGCACAGTGAGACAAAGAATTTGAAGTGAGATTTTTTTGGAAACTACCTCTCTGCAAGTCTTGTGCACAAGCTTGGGCTGTTTCTATGCTCTGTCAACGGAAATAACTGCTGAAGGCAACTTATGAGCACGTGAAAGTAAAGACTGAACTTGGAGATGTCTCTCCAGAAGGTGAGTAATGGTAAAAAAGCAGGACTCGTGTCTATCATAGTGAGCAGTAACCAATATAAGCATTTGCAGAACAGCTAAAAGAATGAGCTAAGTGCTTCTTTTTGCACACTAGAGAGTTGCGGTCCCTTCCTTTCTAGAGTGATCTTAACAATTATAGTTTTTAATCTAAGCATCTATAGGGTCTGGAAAAAACGCTAACTCAGAAATGTTCCTTCGAACATCTAGCATCTTTCTCCTTGCTTTTCTGTTACCAGTTCAGCCATCTGGACCTTTACAGGGTTTTATTTTCCTGAGTCTTTTAGCAATGCTCTGGTAAAAATCTGAAGTGCAAGCCATAACAGAAAAGATACAATCACGCTGAGAAATCAGCTCCCATCCTGCCAGACTACATTAATTTACTACTGCAAAATGCTGAGTAGGAGAGTCTGGAGATGCATTTCTTTCAAAGTGACATAGTAATGAAGATCTGAATTTATCCGTTGACCACCAGATTGAATTATCACACCGATATTTTAGCACATCATACAAAAAAGCACGCCTTGAAACCAAAGTACAGAGCTCTGCAACGCAAGAACAGCTTACCTAAGAGTGGGAGATGGGTGGGTGCTTGTGCCTGCGTATTTGTTCCATTTTTTAATTGAAGACCATGGGTTTGGTAGCTCTGGCATGAGGAGCAATTATTAAAGTTTGTACTTCCTTGTCTCTGAAGAGCAGTTGAGTGACCTCTCAGAAGACTGCCTGATACATGTAAAGCTTCCACAGAGAGCTACTAAGTGCTATTTCTGAAGAACACCAGTCCCTTAAATTTCCCCTTGGCAGGTCACTCTAACCACCTTGGGAGGTTTGCACTGCCATCACAGAGGCAGATGGAGGAATCCAAAGCACACCCAGACCCAAAACTACAGCCCAATCTGAGATTCTTTGTCACAACTACAAAGCAAACTTGCTGTGGGAGTAAGAGATACTTCTCACTCGATATGGTCTATGTACTTCTGTTTCCTTTAGAGCAGAGAAGCAGAGGGATGCTGTATTTTGCAGTAATCTAAGGATCTTAAAACAGCTCTCAATGTAGTCATGCAGCTTTTCTATAAAATCAATTGCTTTCATAATAGCACTTGACTAGAGATAAAGAAGCCAAACTCTGTCCCAAGAGTTCTCAATTTGCCAGGCAAATATCAGAGTTTTAATGAAAATTAGAATTTGCCTTTAGCTATTTACTACATTAGCAATCAGAATCCAGTGTTTATGAAGATACATAAATACTCTTGAAATATCATGCTGACATTTTCTCTGGAAGCACTCTTTGCCACTCCAGGCAGCTATTTCAAAATCAATATGCCCTTGGACAACAAGTGGCTTTTTTAGTGTTCCACAATCACCAAGCAAGAACTATTTTCCATAACATTGTACATTCACAGAACTAGGTGGTCTTCTTGGAGCTGGGACTAATTCTTTTGATTCTGAGCCCAGACACCTTTCAGCAGCAACGTGTAATCTAACAGAATAAATACTGGCAGAAGATTCCAGCGTATCCATGTGTTATTGAAGATGGAGCTGTGGTACTTAGGGATTACAGGAACACTGGCCCAGGCCTGATGGGGAAGAGAGGAGCAGTGGAGTCTCCGCACACTGTGCTGGTCTTTTAGCCGTCACTCCTAGAGACCTTTGTCCTATCTGTGCCAATTACTGCTACCTAAACACAGAGACTAACAAATCAGAGTAGTCCCAGATGTTTCTTTAACAAAATCCAAGTAGGGAGCCTGGCCAGACACTCCAGGAATTCTCCAGAATCCAGTTAACCTGCTTTCTAGCAGTGCAACTTCATTGTCCAGTGCATTCTTCCTATAGCACAGCCAAGGAAGGTAGGAAGGTGTGTTTATAGCTCCTGGTTGTAATTTGGTTAACCTTTTCCCCAACTACTTTAATGATATTATTTAATTCTAAATTGTGAAAAAGGTTACTTGAGCCATAAAATGATATATCACAGCACTAGCTTGCTGAGATTTATTGGCCAGCGATTACAGGAGCCTGCTGGTAGCCACTCCTCTCTCTCTCTGCATTTAGCTCAGCTCCAAATTCTAAATCAGCAGTCAAGGAAATGCCATTGCCTGGCAGCATCATTGCTAGTGGACTAGGGGTACCTATGATTAGCTGCTGCAACATCCTGGTTTCAGACTTTATTTTACAGCACAGGAGTCTGAATTAGCCTGAGCATCGTCATACAGTTTCAATGGCATTTTGTCAGAGCACACTCTGTGAGTCCTCTCAGTACTAGAGCAGCCTAGGGATCAGTGTAACACCCCAAAAATTCACTGGGAGCTGAAATTCACTGGTTCATCCCTGGAGACTGCAGTGGAAGGAGAAGCAAACTCTTACCTGTACATATTTGCCTAACATTTTAAAGTCAGACAGCATTAATCCAGAAGTCCATACTGATGGCTACTGACGCAACCAATTATGTAAAATAAGATCATTAAGTGGCAATGAGTTGTCACTAGCTACTGCTTATGTGACTGATTTAATTATTTAACGAGAGTCCAAAATTCATTCACTATCAGATTCTGAGATTTCTTTCATTCCTGCTTGGTGTGGTGACAACAAAATTTAGAACCAGAATAAACACAAAGCAGTCCATGAGCAAGGACACCAGCAAGGCTCTAGGAACCCAGTCTAGTACGTTTGACTTGCTTTAACACCCACATTTTAAAGCAGAAAGACCCCTTCCTCGTTGAAGACTTTCCAGATGTACAAATAATCAAAATTCCTTCTAGTCAAGTATTTACTTCATTCTTTGCCTACAGTCACATTTTAAAGGCCACATGTCTGCACCTTCAGACATGTAGGTAGGTAGGCACAGTCTATGTGTTGCTTAGCACCAGTAAAAATGTTTCAGCAGGTTGTCTGGGAGATGCTAACCAGCCTTCCCATAAACTTTGCCTTTAATGATTTTGGTAACATTCCTGTACAGTCCAAAAATCCAAACAGAAAACCAGCAATTGATCATGATCTTAAATGACAAGAGCTAGTCTACGTTTAACAACAATTGTATAATCCTCCTCATCAGAGTTAGTTAGTTAGTTAGTTGGGTTTATTTGTAATGGATTGTACTATGCTGGGTATGGTGATAAACAAGCAATGAAGAGACTCTGGCACTCCCCTGAAATCTACTTTGTCTAAGGGGTGGAGAGCAGACTACTTACCATCACATAGCACGAGTCACACAACAAATTAGACCCAACATTAGAGCTTATTCTGGGGATCACTCCACATCCAGATTACAAAAGCCACCTGGGTGGCATCACACAGGCAGTCAGAGCAAGTGTTCTTTCCCAGAGGAATTACTCTCTCCAGTATTGTCACCACAAAAATCCCTGATGCTACTGTGAGGACTGAAACATTCATTCCTTTCAGTCTGAAATGCCCTGAAAGGACTAGAAAGACTGGTCAGCAGAGCTCAAAAACAGTGGCAACTATTGAGAAGGGTGATAGGAAAGGTTTTGCCAAGGCATGTATTATTCACAGACCTCAATCACATTGTGCTGAAGCTTCCACCTTTGCTCTCCCCTAACTTTCTGTGAGCTAGAAGGGCTACAAGCAGAAACAAAGCCCCTTACAGGAACTGTCTTTGGGGAAGCTGGTGGGAGGAGGTGGGGACAGGCTGGCTGGGCACATCTGCCTCAATGTATTTCTAGATCATTAACTTACTTGCTTGTAGCTCTCCCTTTCAGATTCACTGCACATAGCAATTTTGGCTTCCGTACTTTGTCTGTTGATTTACTGGTTCATCAGAGACAGACACAGAATCAGAAACCTGAGTGGAAAGCATGTCTTCATAACAGGCTGTGACACCGAGCTTGGCAAGCTGTTGGCTAAATGGCTGGACCACAGAGGATTTTGTGTCATTGCTGCATGTGCCACAGAGAAAGAATGTCAAGAGCTACAGTCTTTGTCCTCACCCTCACTGAAGACAGTGAATGTCAACTTGGCTGACTCCAACAGCATTGCCAGGGCAGTGGTGTTTGTGACCACAGAGACAGCTAGCGAGGGTAAGTAGCAAGGAACTTGCCCAGAAAAATGAACCAAAGGTGGTCTACCGAAAAGTTTTAGTGCTTCTCTACTCCACACAGGCTTTTTTCTTTGTCTTAAAGATGAAACACATTCACTCTTCAGCTCTGCCATCCCTCCATCAGTGTTTTTTGGGCTTCCCCTCATTTTCACCAACAAGATGCCTAAAAATGTAGATTTCTTAGTCTATCAAAACCAGCTCATTCCCAGGTGTGTTTTTTGGTGCCATTGAAAGTCTCTAATTCTGGTTCCAAATAGCACTATGTTTCCTTGACATAAAACCAGTCCACCCAGTTAAAAATGGATGGTGCCAGACTTCTTCAGCCGTCCTCTAGAAAGCTGAAGCCTGTTTGTGCACAGCTGAGTGTGACTTTTGCAATGCAGCCAACAATTGCCCTGACTGGAACAGTGAAACACACTGCTTCAGCCAGTTTTCTCAGAGATGTTACCTAGGTAGCTCTTAGTAGTGCTATCACACACCTCTGAGCACTTGTCCAAAAGAGGAGGTGTTTGTCCTTCCACGATTATGAGTTCAAAAATAAAATATAAATGTTAGTATTGGAAAAAACAATTAGAAGATCTGCGTTGTGAATGTATTCAACCATGCCGATATGTGTTTCATTCTCAGCACAGATAGCTCACACTAGACATTGTGAAGGTCCACCAAAGAGGACCACAGCACCGTCACCACCAGCTGTAGCACAGAATTATGCAAACATTCGATATGCTTGTTAATTAATTAACTAGCAAAACACATAATCAGTCAGGACTTTCTCCCCAAAGCTTCTGAAAAAAACTGTTTGCCTCACAAGGGTTTCAGACGTTCTCAAATGCAACAATCAAGAGCAAGAACAACATGATTCCAAGCACTTACCTCCTTTGGCAGACCCCTGCTTCCAGTTTGAAGGTTCACAGGTTTGTGGATTGGAAGGGTAGAAAATGTTCTTGTTTGGTTTTGCTGTCACCTCAGTCTGAGAAATTCCTTACGGAGATTGATTGCTGCACTTTAAGCCTCTCCCTCAGGCACATGCTGTCCTCGGTGAACTCTTGAAAGTGTCACTATTAATCTCAAGATCCTCAAGTAATTTATAAGGCAGTAAACCCATATTATCAATATGCGGGGTTAAGCTAATATTTTTAAAAGCATTGGCTAAATCTGCACATCTGGGTCAGACCTTTAGAGCCCCAACTCTGAAAAATCAGTCTCTTCACTCTTCTGTAGACTTCTTGATTTTCACAGTGTAAGTGTGTATTAGGACTCTGTGTGGCTAGTGATAATGAAGCCCGGTATGGTAGCGTGTTTCTCCAGTTGAAATGGTTTATCTTTAATACTTTACTCACAACTGACTAAGGCCTTCAGCAACTTTTGCCAGAGGTACAAGGGCTGGGTCCTGCATTTCAGTCACAACAACCCCAGGCAACGCTACAGGCTCAGGGATGAGTGGCTTGAAAGCTGCCCAGCAAAGAAGGACCTGCAGTTGCTGGTTGACAGCCAGCTCAGTATGAGCCAGCAGTGTGTTCAGGTGGCCAAGAAGGCCAACAGGATCCTGGCCTGGATCAGGAATAGCACGGTCAGCAGGAGAAGACCCTTATTTTCAGCCCTTGTTAGGACTCACCTTGAGTACTGTGTTCAGTATTCATTATTGAGATGCGGGAGCATCCAGAGGAGAGCTATCAAGCTTCTGAGGGGTTTGGAGAACAAGTCATCTGAGGAGAGGCTGAGGGAGCTAGGTATGTTTAGTTTGGAGAAGAGGAGGCTGAGGAGGGACATCATTGCCCTCTACAACTACTTGAAGGGAGGTTGTAGAGAGGTGGGTGTTGGCCTCTTCTCCTTGGTGACTGATGGCAGAACCAGGGGCAATGGTCTGCAGTTGAGGCAGGGGAGGTTTAATTAGGTATTAGGAAGAAGTTCTTTACAGAAAGAGTGGTGAGGCACTGGAAGTGGCTGAGTCACCATTCCTGGAGGTGTTTAAGAAGCATGCAGAGTGGTGCTTTGTGACAGGCTAGAGTGGCAGGCACGGAGGGGATTATTTAGTGTTTGTCCATCGGTCAGGCATTTAGGGTGTTTGTGGGTGTGGGTACGGTTGGACTCAGTGATCAAGTAGGTCCTTTCCAACCGTGTGGATTTTGTGAAATTCTGTGATTTTGTGCAATTACTAACCATAGGACAAGGAGAAATGGCCTCAAACTGCATCAGGGGAGGTTTAGACTGGATGTTAGGAAGAGTTTTTTTACTGAGAGAGTGGTTGGGTAACTGGAACAGGCTGCCCAGGCAGGTGGTGGAGTCACCTTCCCTGGAAGCATTAAAAAAACAAGTAGATAGAGCACCTGAGGCCATGACCTACGGGTTGGGGAGATGCTGGGATGAGAGCTGGACTTGATGATTCTGGAGGGGTCCTTTCCAGCCATGATTCTAAGATGTACAGGGCAGATCATGCAAGCAAATCCCAGGCTACTGCATTCATCTCACAGAAGTTTTTTGCAGATTAATCTGCTTGGTTCCCAAAGCTACATAGGAAACGCTGGAGTAAGTCATTACCACATAGTGAAATCAATGTTTTTGCAATCCTCTTAGGGCTTTTTGGCTTGGTGAGTCATGCTGAAGTAACAGCAGCTGTAGCACCCACTGACTGGCTGAGGACTGAAGATTTCCGATCAGTGCTGGATGCTAGTCTGCTGGGATTAATTGAAATCACACTCAAATTCTGCCACTTCTGAAAAAAGCCAAAGGAAGAATAGTCAATCTAATTCACAACAAAGGCCTCATGGCTTGTGTAGGGGGTGGCTACAGTCTGTCTGCATGGGGCATGGAAGCATTCCTTGACACCTTGCGGTGAGTAGCTAAAAATGTAGAGGTTAATCAAAGAATGGATTCCAGATGTGCTGAGGAAGGACTGTGTGTTCATCCCACTCTGGAAATGTTGCCTGAAGGGGGAAAGGAAGACAAGAGGATGATGGTCAGTGGTTTGTGATTTCAATCCTCAGTACTATAAACCATCCGTCAGGAAAACTGTAATGAGAAAAGCTGTCATACCCTGGACAAATGGCTAGCATGCAGCTTTCGGGGCTGTGAATCCACTGTGTATACTGAAGTAAATCAACAGCACAGTCTGGTCAAACACCCCCAGTTTCCTGGGCACAGGGTACGTAGCTGTACTTGGCCATTTAGAACCCATTTTATTCTGCTCTAAAGCTCCACAGTGTGAGCTGAGCAAGAACATTACCAAAGATGGTTGTAACTTCAGAAAGTTAAGCTGAACACCCTTCACTGAAGCCACTTGTGTTGGGCTGCCTTGAGAAGCTAAGGCCTAGCCCAGCAAGTCAAGTTTTCACTTATATACAGAAAGTATATGCCTCACAGAAATATAAACTAATGGCTAATGTATATGTGCATTGCACAATTTGGAATGCAGCTGCCTGAGTCTCTTGAGCTGCACCAGCATGACAAAGAGGATGTTTCATAACAAAGACATTCCATTGTAACTCAAGAAACACAAACTTGTCATACTGGCATATTCTCATTTACCCATAGCCATTTACACCATGCAGAATAAAGTTCTAATCCAACTGCGATTTTGCTCACTTTCATGTTACACAGTACCACAGTGATGATAAGGTTGGAAAAGACCTTAAAGATCATCCAGTCCAACCTAAATCCAACTAAACCAAGTAAACCTAACATCTAGCTCATGCCACTCAGCACTTCATCCAGACTAACCTTAACACCTCCAGCGACGGTGTCTCGACCACCTCCGTGGGCAGCCCGTTCCAAAACCGGATCACTCTCTCAGTGAAAACCTTTTCCTAATGTCAAGTCTAAACCTCCCTCAATGGAGCTTAAGACTGTGACTCCAAGCACCCAAGCACCTGTTCTTGCTGGAAGATGAAATGTTGCAGCAGTACTTGAAATAGCTGAAGCAGTCAACAGTTCACATGGGTAATACACAACTTGCCACATGCTTAGCATCATCCTTGACATCAATCATACAGAAAGCTGTGAACTACCAGCCAAAGTTTTTTATCCTCAGAGTTAAATAGCTGCTACGCTTTGACAGAACAACGTACACTCCTATGAAAATAATTTGAACATCTCAAAAGTATTGTGACATTTGAACGTAAGAATCAAAGTCTTGAATATTCAGGTAACATTAACTTATGTGTAATGGTTGTGTCATTATTGAGCAGGCAGGGATGGTTATTCTGGTATTTTTTTCTTCTAGGATAGAGATGCTGTATTTTGGAGTGCAAGTGAGCATTGTTGAGCACAGTTTCTTCAAGGTAGTAGTTAATTCAGATGTCATTGAGAAACATCTTCTAAGATTTTGGAACAGACTGAGTCCTGAGATCAGGGATTCCTATGGAGAAAAATACTTTGTTGAATGTAAGTAGAAAAAGAAGTGTGTGAAAGCTCAGGGGAGATACTATCAGTACACATAAACACCTGAAGACAAACAAAAAAACCCAGGCTCTTTTCACTAGTGGCTTTTTTTACTGTGAGGATGACTGAGCACTGGCACACATTGCCCGGGGAAGTTGTGAAGTCTCCAGCCCTGATACTATCCTAAAACTGTCTGGACATAATACTGGGCAATCTGGCCCAGCTTGAGCAGGGGGAAATTGGAGCAATGTCCCTTCCAAACTCAATCCATCTATGATTCTGTAAACATCTTCTGGGTTTCATTAATCTTTGTTATGAACCCATTGCTGACTGTTCTGGACTCTGTGTATATTAGATTGGGTCTCCTGTATGAGATTGGTGAGACTTAAAATGTCATGCTCCCATCTTTAGTCCCTCCATGCTTAGAGGTAGAATGCCCAGGGGCAATGAATTGCTATGAGAATGTGCCAAGTTTATGGCTTAGTGATATCTGAAGAGTTGTGCTGTGTCACACTGCACTTAGATCATAGAATGTCTGCCTCGCAATATGGGCCAGAAAGGTTTCTGTTTACCAGGCTATTGGCTGTTCTGCATCCTTTCTGGTCTCTGCTTTGCTGTAGCTATACTGCTGCCAGTACTTGAACCAGTAGTTTAAGCCCAAGGATGTAGCCAAACCTTTGATTCTCTTACTGGTAATATCGCATAAAAAATGCTTTCATTTTCTTTTTTTGCAGACATAAAAGCTCAAAGATCATCACTGAAAAGACTGTGTGACTCTGATATTTCTAAGGTCATAAAATGCATGGAACATGCCCTGATAGCAAAGTACCCCAGGACACGATACAGAGCTGGATGGGATGCAAAGTTCTTTTGGCTGTTACTCTCCTATGCCCCTAGCTGTTTATCTGACATGCTGCTGCGTATGATGTTTCCAGCTCCAGCAGTGAGTGGGAGAACAGTTCCTGCAGTTCTAATTAACATTTAGTATAAAACCAGTACCGGTGCTGCAGAAATAAATATAACCCTATCAAATACAGCTGTCCACTTCGTTACCAAATACTAGACTGCTTAAATTCCTTTCAGAAGATGCTTTCTTCACTCCCCACCTGTGATTCATGCACCCAAGCCCCTTAAACAAATCAGCAGTTGTTTAGTGCCAGCTGCAAAGAAGGTAAAGGCGTGAGCAGCAGCTGACCCAAGAACTTCTTTAGGAAACCCACCAAAGACCACATGTATAGCAGGTGGTTGAAGTTTTCTTCCCCCTTTGTATCTGTTCAATAGGACGTAAACCATTGATCAAGTCTGAGACCAAGACTGGACCTAGATGCCATTAAGCTCCATCAGGAGTTTGGAAAACAAGGGTGTCCATTCTTTGTGATTTGTGATTCAGCAGGAGGGTCTTCATTACAGTTTGGCATCTAAATCAATCCTAACTCTTCTGCATGCTTTTTCGTTGTAGTAAGAGATTGACCTTTTGCAGTCACACTGTTCAGTCACACTTTCACAATGTCATAATAAAATCAGCTTTTACAGTGATTATTTAAGTGATCTTAAACATCTGTGACAAATTCACATAGTTGGCAGGATCCTAAACCTCTAGCTCCTTCTTACCTGGAATTTCTAACTTAGCAGATCAGCGTGTAGGTCCAGTATATTTTCCCTGCTCAGAAATTATACCTCTGTAGGAGCTGCATTCATAAACACTCTGCTACAAAGCTACTTGACACTACTCAATCAGTTAAAAAAAAATTAAATGATAAAATCACTTTAAAATTCAGTTTTTCTGATAGATTTCATTAACACATAGGATGCTAGTAAACTTAAAACAAAACAATAGCCATTCAGAAAATACATCTTGGGTACCTTACAGGACACATTTAGTCAGATTTAATAATCTATTTCATGGGCTGTTTGCTCACAGTCATATTCAACAGTTGCTAAACTTCACAAGACACAACATCAAATGATAACAAAGCCCAGCTACTGCAACGTGTTGCAACGTATTCTGAAAATTACAGCTGCAACGTCTGACCGCACCTCATCACCTGACTGTTCAATTGTGCATGGATGAAACACAAGCCAGTTTAGATATGCAAATACAGGGAAAATTGAATCTGCATTGCACTCTTACTGTGCCAACAGAGTATCCACCTTATATTTTAACTTCCTTCTTAATATTAGTCTAGTTTATGAGGAAAATATTTAAAATAATATACATTCACGTTTCTTCTATGCTCAGCGTGCTCTGCAAGGATGATTATTCCACTCTCTCGATGAACCATGTCATTAGCACACGTTATGGTACCTTTGTTCAACTGTGTTCAGACTGGCAAAACCTTAGCTGCGGGTACTGCACACCGTGCATTATTTGTGCCTGTTAAGCTGCTGGCCAGAGGCTCACAAACTGGTGTTCCTAAAGATATTAAAATTGAAGGGGTGAAGGTTTTATTTGCTAAAGACTTGTGCTGGTGATTAATCATTAATGTGCAATTCAATTCAGCTTCCAACAATGCCATGTGCAGGTCAGAACTCCAAATGTTAAGGAAAGGAGTTTCATCACTCTATGTGCCTGTGAAAGGGGGCGTGTGTGTGCTTGTACATGCACAAGAAAGGAACATTAAGTGTTTAGTAACATTTAAGTATTTTATTGAGGTTCTATTCTCTGCTAATTGCTTCAAGAATTGACTTATTTTACTTCATGATAAATACCTACAGAGAGACAGTTCATCTGGCCTGACAGCTGTAAGGAAAAAGCATCACAATATAACTTATCAGCCCTATAATGGCTGATTACACAGAGGTGCCAAAACGCCTAATTAACTTTTACATAATCAGAAGAGTACACTGTGCTATGCTACTGAGAGGAAGGGGCCCAGGAAACTTAGGAATCCTTCACCTTCAGGTATGTTAAACAATCAAAGCTCCATACTCCCTATCTATAAATGTTCCCAAGGACAATTTTCTTCCACATCTGAAAACTAAAAATTGTTACCAGGTGAAAAGAAAGGATCTCTGACACATGGCTGGCATATTAGCAGTCTTCTCCAAAATTGCTTCCAAGTCTTTCTCTTGACACAGACTCTTCACAAAACGGGTGCTATTTGTTCCTGTGGTGTGCACCTGCAGGCAAGTCTTGTGGAAACGTAAGCCCTGCTTCAAAAAGAATTTCTAGATTAAAGCACTCAAAGGTGAAAGTTAGTTAACTCAGATATACAGGCTTCTGTCCATACTACCTTGGTAGTCATCTCACTCTTTCAAGGGCTAGTTTATTTAATGTGTGTAACAAGGCACTTTTCACACTCCCAGTGATACAACGCCAGTGATGTTACATCAAGGACTTTAGACAGTTGTGTGAAACAGTCAGCACTATTGTTATTTCACTTTATTGAAGGTACTGCAGCTTTAAACTCAGAATGAACTGAAATCCCCACAACTGAAAAAAGTACATAGAGCCATGACACTAATTATGGAATAAGAATGTGATAAAATAATACATTTATTGGATTCATTCAGCAGCATCACTTTCCAGTAGTCATTCTAATCAAAGTACATTACAAATTAAGTCTAAGCATTCTAATTAGAAGTAGTATATATCTTTGAAAACTTTGATATAAAACAAGGAAATAGCAGGTCTCAATGATTAGAACTCCAAAAATCCTTAAATTACATGAGTAGCTAGCCAGAAATGCTGAATAACACGTTCCTGCAGTGGGACTCAGAGTTTCCTCAAACGGTTCATGTTGTGGAAACTGCCTTGGCTAATCGATAGAAAAGCTAGTGGGATGTACAGTTTATTTTGATGGAAGGTAAAAGACTGCATTAGTAGAAATTGTTTCCCTTTCTATTAAAGTCCACCTCAGGAAATAAATAGTCAATAAAATTAAATTTTCACATTAAAAAACCAGAATAATTTCTTAAATGAACCAATATCTTTTGTATTGTGCTGTTTGGAAATAAGCTGTTCTAGAAATCTAGCTACTTCATCATTTAATAGTACAAATTACTTCCAGAGACTGCAGCCAAGAACAGAACTATTCCACTGATGAGCAAGAGAAAATCTCATTAAATTAAGTACTCATGGCATTAGAATCTAAATGTATCAGAACTTCAAGAGCACTCTTAATGGAATGGTGTTAATTGAAACCTAGAGGAGAAGTATGTGTCTTTCGGATTGAGAGGAAATTATCTTTTCTTCAGGAGTTAAGATTGTAAGAGCAATGTTTTGCACAAGTAACTATTCCACATAATAATGCTGTGCTGACTCTTCCATCTTTTATTTAACTCAAGATAAATGGAGACACCCCTTTTTAAATACACTAGTATATAAAATAGGTTACACGGATGCCCAGAGCACCAACAGAGGTTTTAAATGTGGTGTTATAGATATATACTCTATGGATCCTGTAAATCAGCAAAGTTCCTATTTTCACCTTGTTTGGTTCCTTTTTAGTTTCAGTTTTCATATAATGAGTTTACCCCTAAAGATACCACCAATTCCATACAGATTTGTACTAGCAACATCACTGAACAAGATAATCTTTCAAAATTATACAAATGTACAATATATTTATAACATTACTTTCAGACAGCTTCAGTGCAAAGATATACATATAGTACATCATGATAATTGTTCATAAAAATAGAAATTGGCATTTGTCAAAAAACAAGGCATCGTTTCTTAGTCATTGGCTAAGAGATGACATACTTTTATGAAGCATTTGCATGTGAACCTTACCTTATGTTTATAAAAATATATGTGCAAATGGATGTGTCTATTTTTCCCTAAATCAGTTACCTAGTTATACCACAGAGTCCTCTTTAACAAGACTGGCGGTATCTTTAAACGTATCCTCTGTTGCTGTATAAGCTAACGGTTGGTCTCTTTTCAGCACAATCTTGGGAGGCAGTGAAGGAGAATGAGCAGGAACATTTTCTGTGTCCTTTTGCTGATCCTTTTCCATCTGAAACAATACAGATAGAAGTTAACATTCAAACTGATCATTCTAATGAGCAAAATTGACTTCCAGAAATGTTAAATATCCAAGAATTTTGCTAAAATCAAGGGTCATGGTATCTGCAAATCACGACCTGTAACTAAATTAAATGCTAATTTCACCTCAGATGGTTCAGCTGAGTAAATACTACTACAGACCTACTCCGGTGGGACTTCTATTTCAATCGTTAATGTCAGGAGTATCTGTCTGCACGTACACGAATGTAAATGACAGTGGCACTGCTACTGTTTGGAAATAGATACTTTCATTAGTGTTGTGGAAATTAATCAACAGCTTCCTAACTTTATCGCCCATCTTGATCAAGCATTAAAAACTCAAACATGTCATAAAAGGCAGCTATTTTAGTCAAATTACTGTAGAACTGAGGTTTTTGAGTCCCTTGGGGTATCTGGAAACTTTAACCTGTAATATTAGAAGGTCTGGAATTACTGGCTCCAGTCAGTAGAACTCCAATCCTCCATACCCAATCCATAGAGGAACTCCTCCAGCATATGTATCACCCATTAGCACTAGCACACCATCTTATAAAGAACAGCATGGATGAAAAGAATAGGGCCAATACAGAAACACAGCCTGCAGTATGCAGACCCATTGAACTTGTATGCAATGCTGAAGCCAGGACTGGAAAAGCAGGAAAACTCATTTCACATTTAGTTCCAGATACATCAGCAAGCTGAAACTGCCACTGGAGATCCCAGAGCAGGAGCTGCAGGCCATGCTTGGGCTGGGAAACCAGAGATGTAAGCAGCACTTGCAAGCACTGCCTGAGCTGGATGCCTGCTGAACACCTCTCTGCAGGAGACTTCATAACTTTTCTCAAAACCACCTAAGTCCTACCTTGACCTAGGCTGGAATTTCTATGCTGCTTCACTTAGCAGCAGAATCTCTTGCTAACATTTATCCTGTGAAAGCAAGACCAAAGTCCAGCAGTACATAAGCTGAAAACCAGAACTGTACAATATTAAGCAATACCTCAGCATATATCGGGTTTTCAAAATTAGTGCTTTGTTTCATTTTTCTCTTGAAGAAACTCCACTTTGATTCCTGTAACATAAAAATGATTAGAATTTTACTCATTTTTCTCACACTTCTATGGAAACTGCTATCACTTGCACTGAGTGCTAGCTACACACAAGAGAAATTACTGGTTCTGAAAACTGGGGCGGGGGAAAGTGAATCTACAACAATAGGTTGACAGAGCCGGCCTCTCTAAGTTATCAGGGTGCTTTCTAGAGCATACTGTGTGAAAATACACCGGTAAACAAGACACCACCACCTCATTCGGATGGTTTTTTAGACATGAAAATGCATCTTTAATGAAACATGAATAATCTAGATGAAGCAATACTTGGATCTTGATTATTAAAATGTCAAGAACAAGAACAAACAGAACAAGTGTCTTACACGCTCTTCCCAGTGCTTTTAAATATGGATAAAATTAGAAATAATTAGTTTCAAAATGACAGATCACTGACTAAATGGTTGATTTAATTTTTTCCATCTCAAAAAAAACCCTAGATTCTCTCTGTTTTAAACAAAAATGTAGTTTTTGTTGGGTTGCCTTCTTATATTTTATAGGGAAAATTTTAAAAAGAAAAAAGCCCACAGTCTGCCACTCCAATTCCAGTAAAATTCACTGACGTCATACAAATTGTTGAAGTCCAAAGTAAACCCCTAGTTGTAATAACTTCTGATGGGGACCAGCAACAATTCGCAGCAGTTACCTTACGATTTTCAGACCTGTATCTGCCCTCAAAGTGAAGCACAACAAACAGTGAAAGGAAACTGCGTTACAATCTGCTCTCTTCAAAATAACTGAGTAGACCAGGAAGAAGCGGGGGTGTAATCCACACAGATCTTTACTATGTGCTCTGAGCAATTGTGTGTTTCTTTGTGCTGCTTTTAAATCTTGTAAGTATGCTCCAGTTACTTGGACCTGATGCACACTAAGTACCAACTCCACGGCTTTGAAGAGAATTGCAACTGCACTGCAGCTTCCCTAACAATTTGATTTCATTGACAATAACAAACAAAACAAACGAGAGAGCCTGAGAGCGTTTCTGTCCTACCTGAGGTGCATCTGTTCTCTGGGAGGGTTCCTTCAAGCCAGCAGATGTCACAGAGGCATACACAGGATTTTCGAAATTTTCTTTATCCTTACCGCCAGCTGCTGCTACCTGAAGACAGAAAATTAATGTTTCTCAAAGAAAACAAAAAGGTCATAAAGAAAAGAAGGTCATAAAGGAAAATGCAAGGTTAAAGTTAAGTCTAAGCTTTTCTTACCTGTGTTGGCTGAACGACTGTAACTGCACTGGCGGTACTGGCTCCACCATCTCTTGTTGAATACATTGGATTTTCAAATGTGATTGGCTGTTTGCCTGACTCCACTGCAAAGTTTTCATTCTATGGAGGAAAAATCCCCAAAACAACAACTGCAGTGCAATAAACACCTCCATTAATTTATAGTCCAATTCTTCATCTCAGGGTACAGTGCTTGGCTTAGACAAAATCTAGCATCTGTTAAAGCAATAGTTAATTTACCATCCGCTGTTTTACTCTCTGTTAAAGCAATAGTTAGTTTGCCATCCCCTATTTTACTCTCTGACTTAGCAGCTTTGATTGTTCCAATATTACCCCATTTCCTACATGGACAAGAAAGAAACCACATGTCAATTACAGACTCAAAATATGAGGAAAAATGAGTCTCACAAATCACACCTTCATGAAGGAAGAGATCCCAAGGGGTGCTAAATCCCCAAATAAACAGAACAAGAATTGTTTAAATTGTATATTATTATATATTTTAGATCTAATACAAGATTTCATCTTAGATACTTGAAAATTACATACAAATTAATAAGCATCATCTGACATATAATAGGATTGAATTAATTCATTTTGTCCCAGCAGGGAGATGACTGTATTTTTTGAAAGAAAACACAAAGTGCATCCCCTTCTTTTTAACATGAGTTATATCACCAATAAAATGGTTCATACTTTTTAGCTTCTCTTACTGTAAATCAATACTTCACCCATGCATGAAAACCACCGCGTTGATATCAGCTGCTTCACATGTACTGTGCCAAAGCCTAAGCTGCAGCTGCAGTGCTCACAGCTGATAGGGATAGTTGCTGAGTTAAGTATTTCTTAAGAAAACACTTACTGCCACATACGGGTAGTCACCCGGGACTAGCAAACTATCAGCAGGCAGCAGAGCAATGAAAGCAAAACCCCACCCAGACTCACTTGGCCTCTTATCACAGCCTCATTATGGGAATAGTGAAGAATAACATGGAAATAGCATACCAGCTAGTTCTTTAAACCTGTTTCTATCTACAAACCACTGCTTCATGCTATAGATTGGCACTTTGTGCTATCTGAGTGTACTTCTTTACTACACAATGAACCTGGTAGCCCCTTCAAATTAGCCTGACTTGGTTAAGAACAGCCACACTGAAAAATATTTGCTGCTGTAAATCAATCCCTTTAATTCTTTCCTGGTAAACTATACAATTCTTGTTTATACTCTGAATACACAGGGAGAATTAACATCACTTAAGCAGAAATAGCCTGTGATTAGCAATGTAAAAACTGCATCAGTTGGACTTCAGTATGTGACTATTAGGATAGAAAATGGCAAGCACCAAAAAGTTGTTCATTTTTGAAAAAAAATTGAAGAGATATTCAAGCTTAAAGCTATTTTCCCACTACGTACTGAAATGTTCCTGTCGTCATTTCATTACACAAGCTGCCTAGTTTTAATGAAGAATGTGTTTCTTTTATTTATTTATTGTCCTATACATTTATTATTATCTTACCTTCACTAGCTGTTAACTTTCATATCAATTTACTGTAATTTAACTTCAGAAGTTTAGGGAGTTTCAGGAGTAACTTTGCAGAAAGTGCTTATTATTCAAACATACCTGTAATCTGCTTCCTATGAGGAAAGTCTTCTAGTACACTGCACTTCTTGCGGTAAACAGGGGAATATTGTTCCCATGGAAAAATGTTGATATGCATGTATGTATATATAGGGTATAGATTATTTTTCCCCCATGGAAAAAATGTACATTGTAGGAAACACAAGGACGTGCGGTTTTGTAGATGTGTGTTAACAGAACAAGGCTAGAGTAGTTCCACTTTCAAATATCCCCAAACCTATTAAATATTATTTGTTTACAATTGCTAAAATAGAAACTGTCCAATTTATCAGTTTTCAGGCAAAATTAGGTACCCTGTTGGTTAGGACTGAGTTTCACCTCTGATGCTTGTAACATACAACGGGGATTTGAAAACAAAACATTTTACTTTGTTCTCTGAAATGCAAAGGCCCTCACACAATGTCATGTTATAGTATTTTCTTTTGCCTCTTTATTCCCATATATTTCATTAATGGAAATCTAGGATATCAGGAAATTGACTCAATTTCTGCAGTATAAATCTTGAGAAAAGCCACGTTATTTTTAAAACAGCCTACATTTGTCCCTGCCTTCATTTCACAACAATCTGTTTCAGCAAATTATCAATCCAAATTCACTTCTTTTTCTAAAACACACTGAACAATAATACTATCTTGTTCAGGTAAAAGACTATCAGCTTAAAAAATTGACATTAAAAGAACACAATTAAGAAAGATGATTTCAGAATGAAACCTTACCATTTGCATTGCTCTGTCTATGGAAGAATCTCCTCCGAAGCCAGAGACTCCAATGTCCATAGTCACGTCTGCTCCGGACCGGAAAGTTACCCCATTGCCATTTTCGGTAGATTTTACAAGACTACTTAAACTGCAAAAAAAATATAACCCAGCCAAACAATAAAAACCAGAACAAAACAACCCCAAGAACAGATTACACAGAAAGAGACCTTATAATACAGATTGTTTTTCCAGTTGTTCTTTTAAGCATAGTTATCATGTGGAATTTTTACTGTCTGTAAGCACCAGACCTGGATTCCTGCACTAGTTCAGCAGGGTTGTTAACCCGCTAACCTGTTTGGAGTGATCTCAGCTATCTTTGTGTGTGCTCACAAATGAACTCGATGAATTACAGTTCCCTCAAATGTACCTACGTTTTGAGCACTCTTACTTCAGTGTTAATGACTTCAGTTAAGCTATAGCTTTAGTTAACAGTTTACACAGATTAAGCGATGGCAGCATTAAGGCACAGTGATACCAGACAGGCAAACTGGGAATCAACCCTCAGGGACAGAAATCTGACTTCTCCATTTCATATGGCCTCATAACTTATATGAGAAGTATGAATAGTAAAGTTTGAGTCAGTACATTAAAATTTCTAATCGTTCACCATCTGATGAAGCAGAAGACTACCATTCAAGAAAGCAAGAAACAGGTGATTTCAGTGAGCAGTTTGGATATCTCTTACAAATTCTTTGTCCTATAGGATTGATCTGCACAACAATTTGTCACTGATTTAACTATGCCAAGTCACAAAGGTAATTGCTTCAGTGTGATCTTTCAGTGAGGAAGCAGCTAGAGCTCTATCTACATTGCTGATTATAATGATTTCATTCCACTGATTTAAGAGGTGTGAAACTGGTGCGAAGACAAAAGGTACAGCTTTATACCTTTAAAAACACATAATTTGGTTAAGGCTAAAAAACCAACCCAGAACCCTCGCATTCTGACATCTTTTTTAAAAAAAATCATTTTAAATTATCCCAAATATCTTTTTCCTAGATGGAATTCACGAATGTTTTATGTTTTAAATCAGAGAAAGATTTAACAAACAGGTTTTCACAGGACAGTATGATTGTCAGGAGAGCAGGAACCTACAAAAAGCACAGAAAGGACTTCACTATACATGCTACGTATTACTTTTAAACACTTGAATACAGTGTTGCAGATGAGCTCAACCTTTCAATGTTAAATATCTCTCTTTTCCAGAATAATCTGACCAAGTTCTATAAAAAATGAAAATATATGGGATTATGATATTTTCTTTAAAAATTAAAATATATGTGACTATGATCTTTTCTGTCTTTTTTAAACCAATTATCCAGTTACAGATTTGGTAAACAGTCTTCCGTATTGCTTATTAATTAGAAGTTAATTCAAAATGTAGAAGAGTTTTACAACAAGCTTTTGTTGCAAAATAACAATCGGCTATGGTAGGTAGTGCTTGGAATTTCTGCAACACTGCACTTGCCATATTTTGTTGAACTAAGCAAACGAACCAGGTTTTTTAGGAATACTTAGGAACAAACACATATTTTCAGTGCAGACTTTCCAGCTATGAAAGCCGTTAAAACATACCTTGGTAGTTTGGGAAGCGCCGGTAAAAGGGAGCCTGTTCGTCTGTAGTTAAAAAAGCCTCCAACCGCTAACACTCCAATTATTATGATTAGTATAATTGTCAGCAACACTGCTACTGCTGCTACCAAGACAGAAGAATAAGCAAACATTCAAGCAAGCATAGTTCAGTGTAAAAAAGAGCCCAGAGAATTATAAGCTTTATTCTGAAAAGTTATCATAGTGAGCGATTGTACACTCTTTTGCTCAAAAAATCTAGTGTAATATATACTTGAAGCTTACTTGTTCCAGGAGGCACTCCCTTCGACAATCCTATTTCACAGTAACTCCCAGTGTAGCCATAAGAACACCTGTAAAAGTAAGGAGGATACACGAATGAAGGGCTTTTCTTAAGACTAGGATCTCAGATTTAATATTATGTTCTGGAGTGTTTATCTGCATGCCATGAAGTTTCACTGCATGCCTAGTAATGATGCGTTTCACTGAACATAAATATAGTATGACCGCTGTCTTCACAAGTGGAATTTGAAAGTGCTGAGTCAGAAAAGTAGTCACTGAACTCCAAAGACTGGTTTCTTTGGAGCACTGGTGGCATCTACTGGCTGCTCCAAGCTACATTTACTGAACATTATTTTTCCATGGTTACAATTTATTTTGTAAAAATCTTTATGTTTTACAAGATTCATCAGAAGTTTGTCCTTCTGGTTTTTCTGTATGATTTGATCGTTTTTCTCCCCAAAAACTTGCATATTTACATAGTGCATTTATCTTTTTGTGTGTTTTTCTATGATGGTTACAAATATGTCACTACAGTTGTACGACAGTTGCTGAAGCTTTTCCAGTGCATTTCAATGAGTTTAATTGTTTTGTAAGACTTAATAAGCACAATCTCAGCCAGGAGCACCCTACAAACATACTAACTTACTTGCATTTTGGAAGATCACTTTCATCTATATAGCATGTTCCTCCATTCATGCATCTGCATGCTGGTGGCATCGTGGGAGGAGCTTCAATAGCTGCAAAATTCAAAAGCCATGCAAGTGTTACCAAGACATCATGACCAACAACAAAAAAATACCATAAATTGTTATATTTATGTCTATACAACTTGTGTATGCAAACTCAAAGGCTGCTTTTCAGAAGCTTTAGCAGCACAAGCATTTGTTACACTTGTATTTATTTAACTGTTTGCCAAATTAACTTAATTGGTGTAAAATCTGCTCGCAAAAAAACAACTTATTGAGAAAAAGTAGACGTAGTCAAATAAAAAACTGTATGCCCCATCACTTACTTTTCCCGTACAATGCAACCCACACCTCACTACCCATCAAACCTCTACATTCAGAAAGCATTGCTATACCTTATCTCCTTTGCCCAAATCCTTCCTTCCACACAACTAGCTCTAAGTCATACAAGAGGGTCAAAGTGTGATGCGTTCACTTGCAAGAAAAGCAGTGGAAGAAAATGTGCATACAGGAGGGGCCCCTAAGCTTTCATATATGCTGACAGTGAGAACAAAAAAGAAACCTAAAGTACTCTGGGTTTCCTGTCAGTACAGAGCACAGACTGACAGCTTGGCAACAGGTTAAAAAACCTATTCTTCTTCATCATCTCAGTCTCTCAGCTGCAGCTGAGGATCCCTGAGGTGTCCAAGTGCAGTGTTGCCTGAGCTGGCCACAACACAGAGCTATAAAGGTTATAACCTTTTTCTAATGCTGGGTCAAGTGAAAAAAAAAAGTCAAAAGCTGTACTAGCCTTTAGTAAGAGTTCAAGATATGCTGTCATGAAAGTGTTGTTCACATGGGAAAAGCTCTGGATCTTAGACATTTTCGTAGGCTATAAATTAAGGATGGGTTCTGACAGTCTGTCTTACACTGGTAAATTAGATTGTATTACTTGTTCCTTAGAATTTTTATCAGCCAGAGGTAGAGGAAGTCTGTTGCCTCAGTGCTTCTTACAGGTAAAACTCCTTTCAAGTAAATGTGATACAAGAAGGGGAAATGTAGAGGTCTTACAGGCTATTTCTTAGTAGCTGCAATGCATGGGAAGGATCAAATAATCCAAGTATACACAAAAGCTATGTTGGGTAATTATGTCAGCTGAGGCAGTCACAGTTCACTGGCTAAAAAAAATTGCTTCAACTCAAGGTAATAAGTGAAACATTGAAACAGTCCTGCATATCCTATTTACTGCCTAATCCTCTTCCTCTAAACAAGGCAAAGCTGAGTTTTCTTAATTCCTGGACGTTTAGTGTTAATGTCTCCCAGCATAGACTGACAAATGCAGTGTCCTCAGACAACAAACAGCAAATGCAATCATCAGTGTTACTGATCCCTAATTTAAATAGGTGTTGCATACTTCCACTCACTGTCACATCTTATTATTAGTTCTTCCTTCTGCAGCTCACTCTATGTAGCAACAGGAACGAGCATTAATGATTATTTTTTAAAATGTAATTTAGAAGTAAAGCAATGTAAAAAAACTCTAACATTTTATCTTTTAATGCAATAATAATTGAGAGAAGATTAAAAACATTAAATATGCCAGGTATAATAATGTATTAGCGTATGTTGCAAGGACAAGTACAAGGACATTTGGCTACCACCCACATCAATGTGAGCTGGGAATGCAGACTTGCAGCTAGAGTAGTAGAAATCCTGCAATGGTATTCTCTTTATTCTCAGGGAAGGCTGAGCTATTCCATTTTACTGGCACCTCTGGAGCACTACAGGGGCTCTGCTGCAATGCAACAACCAAGCACTAAATTACAGAGCTTAAAAGACTTTCAAAAAATTGATAATTATCTCAAAGTTATCTCTGTTCACGCTATGAGTTCTGTAAGCTTTGCTTCATGTTTCCACTGTACGCTGTCACACTGATCAAACAACACCCTGTACAGATTTGTAAACCTATCTGTAGATCATAACTATAACATAACTGAAATTCTCTCACTCAGAAATGCATGTATTTTAAAACAGTTTAAAAATATTTTGAAATTCCTAAATAAAAATCAGAAACTGTGACCAATGGTTGCAGCTGGGTCTGGACTGGTTGAAGTGTTACAACAATACCCATTTTACAGAAGACAGGCAAAGAGGTTAAATTAAATGCACAAGGCGGCTGCAAATCACTGATGGCTGAGAATAAAAGCCAGATGTCTTGACTTATCAACTGGCTCATCTCTCTCTATTTCTAATTCAGTAATAAAAGTTGGATGCCTAAAGAAAAGCTTACACTGCTTTCACCTCCAATTTAACAAATTATTCTACCTGCATCGCACTCTGTGCTGCTGCCTTCTATGAATCGAGTCCCTTGAGGACAACTACAGGTGTAACCCCCTGGTCTCAGCAAGCAGAGGTGGCTGCAGACATCTTTACAAGGATTAGGTACTGGGAAAAAAAAGAGAGATAAAGGCAGATGAAGCAGCAATGGGGGCACATTCCACACATAGGGCAGGGTACTTCCACAGCTGGTGATGTACGCCATCCATATCACAAACCAAAAAGCTAAAGTCTAGATACATTTCTTAAAATAACTGATGCCCAAATACCACGTTTACATCAAAACCTTATGTCAGTCTTTTCTCACATTCTGACAGAAGAGGCTATGGCTACTAGGAGCCAGCATAGTACCAAGAAGAAACAGAGTATCTCCAAGTAACAGGGAGTTTTCTGATTCTGGAAGCAAAAACAGCTTCAAAGAGGGCTATGTTGGATGCTCCTCTAGACATTCTGGTCTGTGATTACTCTGGACACGTCACAGCAGAAACACCCCCTTGAGGTAAAATTTCAGGATAAATTCACATCGGGACTGTCACCTCTATGACAGAGGGGAAGAAGAGAGAGTCGTAACTTACAACTAAGAGACTTTAATGAGCAGTGTATGATATCCTGCTGTTGATGACACATTGGGCATGAAGAAAATACGTGCTGGCTTCTAATCCATTTTTAGGCTTGTCAGAAAGTAGTATTAGCACCAAACTCCTAAAAGGCATCAATATTGACTTTAATCTCATAGAAATGAATAGCTTACCAGGATGCCAATTATCTACCTGACTGATTGTATCTGTATTGGTGATAGATGCGCACTTGAGTAAGCCACGGATTTACGGTCAGCACTTTCACTTTTTCTCCATTTCCAAATTTATCTTTCTTCCAGACTTCTCCTCGTTCTTTAGATATCCAATACAAATGGCCTTCAAAGACATCAAGGTTGTACGGGCTGCCTACTTCTCAAAGGAAGCAAACAATTGACTGTCAGCTCCAGCAGGAGTGATAAAACTGCTGTTGTTCTTTAGCTTAAACATATCATTAATACTTTAAGACATTTCCAGCTATATGTATACATCCTCTGTGTCTGAATGCTTCATGTCACTGCACCAGCAGACTGCTTAATAATATACTTTAAAAACCCAAGAATGTCCCCTACTTGGGTCATGTCTATTACCCTCAGGGAATGTAGTTAACAGGCATCATCACCTCTAAACCTGGGGTGCCATTATACCTGTATAAAGGAGAAAATACTGCTAACTCTTTGAAATGATCCCAAGTCTACCCCAAGTGTTTGTCACTTTGTTGATGTCAGATGTTTAGGTTTACTTGGTTGGGTTTAGGTTGGACTGGATGATCTTTAAGGTCTTTTCCAGCCTCATCATTACTGTGATGCTGTTAGCATACATCTCAGTTACTAGTACATTCAATGCATAGTAAGTTCTTACCTCCATGTAATACTATGGTTCTGTCTGTTCCATCAGGTCTCATGGATTCAATAATATTTTCTTTAGAATCACTCCAATAGATCCTATCATTGTTCAAATAATCGATAGATAGCCCTGTTGGCCAGCCAAGGTCTTCAGAGACCAGTGTTTGTCTTTGTTGTCCATCCATCCAGGCACATTCAATCTTTGGCTGCCTTCCCCAGTCAGTCCAATACATGAGCCTGAAAGGACAGAACCAGAATTTGATATGGTTCAGAAATTGGGTCACCATTATCTTTTGTAGTTTCACATAAAAGGTCGATTGTGGAACATAAGCTGTTCAGCAACCTATGCTCTGTAGGTGTGATCAAGAAAGCTACAGAAAAGTTCACTGAAAGAGCTTGCTCTAAGTACAGAATACCAAAAGAAGAATGCTTGTATCTTCTGTCCTGATATGACAGTACAATTGTTATAATGACAGTTTCTCATTCTCAGCGGAAGGAAAATTACTATGAACATTGAACATCCATCAGTCACAATAAGGCTGCAAAGCGTAAAAGACTTCAGGGAGCCATGCTGCTTAACTGCAACTGGCAAAAGCACACATCACGACATCTGGTAATCCAGATAATACATATAATATCTAAATAACACAAGAAGTAGCAAGCACAGCTGTCAAATGTACACAGTGCATTTAGATTGCTTTCCACTGTGAACAAGTCTGTGTCTGCATTGCCTGGAGCTGGTAAGGAGATATTCCCAACTATTTCCCTATCTCAGTAGCAACTGAAAACTTTGGTGGGCACAAAATACTGTAAAAGACAACTTTTATTTGACCTAGCTGGCACTGTTTCCAACACAAGCAACCCTACGAATTCTAATTCTAAAATGCTTGTACACAAATTTCCTAACATCAGTAATGCACCTCCAGAAATCACTCCCTTAGTCCTTCCTGTGAAGTTTATATTTGAGGGGTTTTCTGATATTGAATAGCACTGAAAATAATTCAGGGAAGTGCTGTAGTACTTACCCGTGTTTTGGATTGACAGCAATAGCTGCTGGTTGATCCAGTTGAGAAAAGATAAGCCACTTTCGGTACCGTCCATCTAATTTTGCCACCTCTATGCGATTAGTTCCTGCATCAGTCCAGTAAAGATGTCTGAATTACAGAAAACACAAAACAATCAAAAAATAAATGTTTTATACTTCAGAGAAGAGTATTTTTAAAGATTTTAAAGAAGAAAAGTTACATTAAAAGCATGAAGTTGCACCGACTACATTCAAACTGTTTAGAACATCAGACCCTAAATATAAGGGTTTATAGGTGACTTAGCAAATGTGATTTATTTGCTGCCTAGTTTCCTCCTCTGGCAATCTCTGCAGCTGCCTCTGTTCCTTGTCAAGTAATCTTAATTAAATGGCTACTGAGAATTTTCACTCTTGTTTTTATGCACCACAGGTGGTTAACAAGCACCTTTAAAGATTAAGTTTTCCAGGAGATTATGAAGTTCATTACAACAAGTTTATTTCCAGTGTAATTAATATGGGAATCCTGAAGGTACTCAGCTTATTACTTTGCAGCTCTTCTGTAGAAATTTTACTTTTGACAGAGATGTTAAAGAATAAATTGTTACTGCATCAGACACAAATGCTTTTAGTCTTTACAGAGAGAACACTTGGTCTACACTTCCTTGAATTTTACTCACCCTTATCATTATGGCTTAATTCGTCTTTTGACCTTAAGCAGTAAACATGCTCTCCTTGTTGGCTCCTCTATCACTCAGAAGAAGGAATTTACCCTCAATGCACTCTAGGAACAGCCTAGATTGCTTACGCCCTTGCTGTATTGTCCCTCCCACAGATGTCAGGGTGGTTGGAGTCCCCCATGAGAGCCAGGGTTTGAGAGTGTGAAGCCACTCCTGCCTGTCCACAAAGTTTCATTCTGACCTTAAGCAGCTCCTTCTTCACCTTACAGACTGAATTACCAGAAACAGAACTCTGTCAACAGAGTTCAGAACATGGACTCATCTCTGTAACAGTCCGTTCAGCTTCAAACAGAAACCTGACCCTGTTTCATCATGTCTATCTACAAACTTAAGGATCCTCTCAATGTTACACCAAATGAACTACTGCTATGCCTGCCTACCACATCCTTTAACATTCACATGGCAAATAATAAAGGACACCATCGACATCAGAGTCAAACTCTCAGAAGTCATAGCTAAACTTCTCTCAGCCCTTCCCCAATGGAGGGAAAATGAGCACCAATTTCCTGATTCCTAGGATTAAGTTAAAAAATTGTCATGTTCTAGCCTCAAAAAAATCCACAAGCAATCAAATGGAGAAAAACACAGACACAATTATAAAATTGTAATGATTTTCTGAGAAAACACATACAATCGTCAGACTTCATAGCTGCTTCTGATTTGGGATTAGCCCATACAGGACTAGGACAAGGCTGGTAAGAAAAGAGCAGAGATTAAAGACCAATTTCATTACAGATTCGTGAGGCCTTCTGACAACATTGGAGAAAGCCTGTTCCCTGGAACTTACCTGAGTTCTTAAAGTATTATTCATACACAAAGCCCAGTGCGTTATCACTTTATTGATGCACAACTGATCTGACAAATGTGCGGTACTGAAAGTTTCCTCAAAGAACACATACTGCAATCAGCAACACACATTTTACCTATTAAACTGCTGTCTGGGCAAATAGAACTTACCTCTGAAATATCAGGCTAGGTGTCTTCCGAGATAGTTCACGATGAAGAAAAAAGTAGATTTTGCACCTCCTAATCAGAGTCTCAAAACATTCAACATACAGCATCTTTCTATCTCTTCAGTGCACTTACCTTCCAACCCAGTCAACAGCTAACCCATCAGGCTTAACTATGTATTTGAAATTCAAATCAACTTCCTTTGTAGGATTGTTTCTACTGCTGTCAAATGTGGGCAGATAAGCACGTTTGATGGCTCCAAACTCAGAACCCTGTCCCAGAATGCTGAAGTACACAATACCTTCAAAAAAGAGGATAAAGATAACACTTAAGGTCTAGTCATTCTGCATTTTTGGAAAATTTTAAACTGTATGAGGCTCTTACGTGAAGATACCAGATCCATTTATTTATGAATTACATTGAGTTGTCTGTTCAACTAAAATACATAGTGTTTGCATGATGATCAGGATGTGGGGATTGAGAGCACCCTCTGTAAGTTTGCAGACAACACCAAATTGCATGGGAATGATGATCTGCTCGAGGGCAGGAAGGCTCAACAGGAGGACTTGGACAGGTTGGATTGATGGGCTGAGGCCAACTGTATGAGGGACACTAAGGCCAAGTGCCGGGTCCTGCATTTCAGTCACAACAACCCCAGGCAACCCTACAGGCTCGGCGATGACTGGTTTGAATGCTGCCCAGCAGAAAAGGACCTGGGGGTGTTAGTGAACAGCCAGCACAATATGAGCTGGCTGTGTGCCCAGGTACACAAGGCCAAGAGGATCCTGGTGTGGACCAGGAATGGCATGGTCAGCAGGAGAAAGGACATCATCGTTCCCTTGTATTCGGTCCTAGTGAGGACTCATTTTGAGTAGTGTTCAGTTGTAGGCCCCTCATTGCAGGAAAGACATTGAGAAGCTTGGAGTGTGTCCAGAGGAGAGCTACCGAGCTTGTGAGGGGTTTGGAGAACAAGTCATCTGAGAAGACGCTGAGGGAGCCAGGCATGTTTAGTTTGGAGAAGAGGAGGCTGAAGGGGGAACACACTGACCTCTACAGCTACCTAAGGGGAGGTTGTAGAGAGTTCAGTGTTGGCCTCTTCTCCTTGGTAACTAATGACAGAACCAGGGGCAATGGTCTGAAGTTGAGGCAAGGGAGGTTTAGATTAGATATTAGGAAGAAATTCTTTGAAGAAAAAGTGATGAGGCACTGTTAATGACCTTCCCAGGGAGGTGGGGGAGTCACCATCCCTGGAGGTATTTAAGAAGCATGTAGACATGGTGCTTTGTGACAGGCTATAGTGGCAGGCACAGGGGGGATTATTTTATGTGTCTCCATCGGTCAAGTATTTAGGTATTTGTGGGTGTGGGTATGGTTGGACTCAGTGGTCCTTTCCAACCACATTTATTCTAGTGTAAACTAATGACATACCCATGACTGCAAAATGCATCTTTTTAAGCCAATCATTGCACGAGTGATTATTAATTTTCTACACATACTCACTCAGGCCTATGCCTTCAGGGTCCCAGTCATAATCCAGAGCTTGGATGCGCTCCTGGTTATCAATATAGTCAGAGTACTGTTCTGATGAGATATTGTATCTTCGAATCCGCACATTGTCTGGCAGCAGTAACAATGGGGGATTACCTAGGAAGCAATCATGAATTTTAGTTTCATGTACTTCCCATTTTAGAAGAAAGAGATGAAAACTTTGAGTTAAAATTAAAGAGATTCTCACAAGTTCTGTGCATGTAAGAAGCAGAAGGAATACCAGGGCACTTCTAAACCATCGAAGCTAGCAGCAATAAATTGCTGTGAAGAATTCATTCAAAACTCTAATGTTTAGTGCTGAGAATGGTATTATCCTCTTCATAAAAGAATTTGTGCAGCAGCAATCAGTAAAGAGTAATTACTTAAAAGTTAGTAAATATTACAGTGACGGCATATCAGCACCTTGAAAACAGAATGCCACTCTAAGCTGTGCGGTTCAGCGGCAACACTCAAAACACAGGAAACAATTTTGAAAGTACAAATAAATGGCAGCACCTTGAATTATAATCTGAGGTTTACCTCAGCCTTTAAATACTAATGTCTCCATATTCAGACGAATGTTCTTCTACACACAAGTTAATTTGGGATTAGCTAATAACAACTGTAGACAGTATCAGTCCCACTGGGAAGATTTTACTGGTGGACAAAGTCCATTTTGGAATCAAGGAATTAAATCCTAGGCCTCCTTCCAGAGAAATAGTTCTTCTAGACTAATCAGAATGAGAAATGACAAGGCATTCATGTGGGAAAGAAAAACCTCATTAACGAGTGCTTTTTCCAACTAATGCTCAATTTCCTATGAAGTGCTCATTGGAACACAAACCCTTTCCCTCCCATGTCACACCCACCTATGGGAGAATAAAGTGACTGACTAGTCTCTAATGAACCTACAAAATTGACAACATTTCCTGTTATAGGAAAAAGGGAGGGCAACAATCTAAACATTGCATGTATGTTCTAAAAGTGGTACCAGCCAGGCTTGCAGCAGACACAGGCAAAAGGAGCCCTTATTTATGAGTGCTGTGTGTCTATACTACAAGGAGTGGTAGAGTTCTGGATATACATAGAACTTCAGGCACAGAGCATTTCATTATGTTATCAGCTATCTTCTATCAATTAGCTTTGAAAGCGTCAGGTGTTCAAATGCTTCCTGAACAAAGCACATGAGGAAAAGATTTCTAACACAGGTACATCAAGAGGCAGCTAGACAGCAACTCATGTGCAAATGCTCTTTTGTTATTTCCAGTCTCATGCTCAACAGTATTTACTTTCTGAATTAGGCTCCTGGACTGCAAACCTGAGGATCTTGCGTTCTTGATCATTTCTCATATTATAAATAAATATTTTGCTTTCAAAACCTGCAGCAGCACATTGTTTTGGGAACCAGGATTCTGTTCTGGAGATTTTACTGTTTGACTAGGCACATCACATTTCTATCAGGTATCTCTTGAAGGTGTTTAAGTACTTTTCTAAACACAATATTGCATCTGTATTTTATATAATATTAAANTAATGTTGCATTGTCACTTTTATCTATTTTTCTTCAGGTCTTTATTCTTACTATTCTATTACAATTATTTTCTGAATCAACTCCTTACCAATTCAATGACTGTCACTCACTGTAGTCACCGCAGTGAGGTATGATTAAACCCTAATGACTGATGTCAAACACAGGCCAAAGTCCTTCTGTTTGTGTGCATCAGTCCATGAACAGTGAATAAGAATCTGTCATCAAACTGCCTTTGATTTGCACCAGTTTAATGCAACCTTCTTCTGATGCATTATTTTGTTCAGAAAACCTGAACTTCATGAATAAGCAACATTAATTTCCTCATGATGACAACCTCAGGAAAAGCTGGGCTTTGCTTGCACAAAACTTCAGGAGAAAGGAGGACAGGTATCCAAATCAATATATTTTTTTTATATTTACAACTGGAAGAGAGTAGCACTTTTATTCCTGATTATAGAATGGGTGAAATACACAGATAATACAAAGTTCGGGTTTCATTATCCTGTTTCTAAAAAAAAAGAGAGGATTTTATTCATTAAGTTGCTACACCACTGCTCTTTACAGGTAGCAATCAATCTTACTATCAGTTAACATACCATTAGCTGCACACTGTTTCCCTTGTTGATCGCCCACAGACCTGAAGCCATCTGCACAGAAACATTCATAGCTTCCTTTGGAATTCTTGCAGTCCTGGGTGCATGTTCCAAAGATCTCACATTCATTGATATCTAAACACAAGCAGAGAAAGGATTCTTATGGCTTAATGACAGAATCACAGAATGTTTTGGGTTGAAAGGAACATTTAGAGGTCATCTAGACCAATTCCACTGTAGTGAGCAGGGACATCTCTAATTAGATCAGGTAGCTCGGAGCCACATCCAGCCTGACCTTGAAAGTCTCCAGGGATGGGGCCTCCCTGAGCAACCTGCAGCAGTGTTTCAACACTGTCACTGTAAAAAATTTCTTCCTTATATCCAATCTAAATCTATCCTCCATCAGTTAAATCTCCATTAATCTTTTTCTCCCATATGATGGGCACCTTTACTCCATCCAGGGGTAGGTTTGTCCTTTCCCCATGTAATCAATGACCTAATGAGTGTTCTTTAACATCAGCATTTGTTATCTAACAGAAGTCTACTGTTTAACATGTCTTCAGATTGCTAGTAACTGCATTGCTCCTGCTTATCAGATTGTTTATCAGAGACAATTTTACTTGTGTATTTCTGGTTAATTCACTAAGCAGAGATAAATGATGAGCCATGACTATGATGAGATGCAGAATCAAAGTCTTTCTGAGATCAAGGATACCTAGTCTCAGAAACATTATCAGCAGGAAGAAAAGGGATAAGTACCCTAGGACCACGCCAATTTTCCACAAGAGGTGGGATTAATGAACAAAGGTTCTTGCCAATGTTTACTGAAACACACTGTGAAGGCAATATATTTCATAACCATAAGCCCAACCATACAGTCAAGGCAAAAATATGGCATAGACAGTCCTCTAAAGCTTAAAACAAGGCTGAACTGTGGAGACAGTACTTTGTTGAATGAGGTCTGCATATTAGAAAGTAGGAATCATCAGCAAAACTTTGTAGGAAGCATCTGTAAAATGCATTACGATCCTGTTAGAATACAAAAAATAGGTAGCCACATCAGAATGATGAAGTGAGGTGAGGGTTCACTGAACACTAAGCAGTGAAAAAGATGTTTAGAAGATTGAAAATACCATCACAGGAGTTTCGGTTGGCTTCACTGGCCTTGTAGCCTGGCCTACAGGAACAGATAAAACCTCCTTCATTCAGGTTGGTGCAGTTATGTTCGCAGATATTTTCTGCACAAGTTCGCTCTGTTCCAGGATCTGGGAAGGAAAAAAAAAAAGAGTAAATTATACAATTATAACAAAAAAATAAAGTGACAAGGGGAATGTGGGTATCATAATGTAATCAATATTGTAATTGAAAGTGGGTTTTGAAAGAAAAATTAATTTTCTTTCCTTTTTTTCCTATCTAAAACTCAGTTCGTATGAAAATCTGTTCTCTAAGGCACAACGAACTAGAAGAGGGTGGCAAATGCTGGTGGTCAGGACAGCTATCAAGTAAGAAGTCTAAACTTTAGAAGTAAAGAGCATAAAGATAAGAGCTGTAACAATTAAAGCTCACTTTCCTTATAAGAAATAGCATTCTACATTATCACTAATCTGCAGCAACACTTTAGGAGACTTTACTCCATATCCTGCCTTTGCCAACCTGCTTCTTTCTTCCTCAGTCCTTTCTAATCAGCTAAACAAGAAATGTTATCAATTGCTATCACACTAACCCAGGTTCTGCATTATTTATATCTGGCAATTAGAGAGAAAATGATAGCTTGTTTGTGCTGTACTAATCTAAAAACTACTGATGTCAGTGCAGGTCATTGCACAGAATCCACTGCCCTTGAAAGCCAGTCTACCACGGAAAAGGCAAGTCAAAGATAATAGATGCTCTGTAAGATAGTGAAAACTTTACTCTTCTCAAAATACATACAGATTTCTATTGATACTCTACACATACAGAAAGCACTTTCAAACTCAGATCTGTTACTTAAGTAGAAAAGATGAATGATGTTTGTTGACAGAGTTTGAGAAAACTATACAGGTGCATGGAAAAGATACCAAGCAATACCAAATATACAGGTGCAATACCAAAGATACTTTTAGACATATGCATCCCAGTGCTGATCCAGCTAAGTTTAAACAGCTTAGTTTCATATACATGTAGAAGCACAATTTATTGTACACACATGCATATAAATACCTTATTTTCTCCATAATATAGATATTTTATAAATGTCGCCATCTGATCTGCACTCACATCCATCCCCAAAGCAGTAGAATGCCGACTGCCAGATGATGTCTGGTTTGCACTGGTTTATATCTTTTTCATATTCTCATCAAGTCATTCATTACCTGAAGACCACTGGGATGTCAGCCTGACCTCAGTACCTTGGAAGATTTGGAGTTCATCCTAAGCACACTCACACAGCAAGTACAGGTCAGCCAGGGCAAGCCTACATAGGATTATGAAAGGCAGGTCTTGCTTGACCAACATGACCTCTTCTATGACCGGGTGACCCACCTAGTGGATGAGGGGAAGGCTGTGGATGTTGTTTACCTGGACTTCAGAAAAGCCTCTGGCATAGTCTCCCATAGCATTCTCCTAGAGAAGCTGGTGGCTCATGGCTTAGACAGGTAGACTTTTTGCTAGGTAAAAAACTATCTGCAGCCAAGCCCAGAGAATTGCGTTGAATGGAGGTAAATCAAGTTGGTGGCTGCTCACAGGTGGTGTTCCAGGGCTCGGTATTTGGACCAGTGTTGTTTAACATCTTTATCAACAACCTGGATTGAGTGCACCCTCAGCAAGTTTGCAAATGACACCAAATTGGGCAGATGCATTAATCTGCTTGGGGGGTAGGAAAGCTCTGCAGAGGGACCTGGACAGGCTATAGAGCTATAGGGCTGAAATCAGTTGTATGAAGTTTAACAAGGCCAAGTGCCAGGTCCTATAGTTCGGTTGCAACAATCCCATACAACACTACAGGCTTGGGAAAGAGTGCCTGAAGAACTGCTTTGCAGAAAATGACCTGAAGGTGCTGACTGACAGCAGCTGAACATGAGCCAGCAGTGCACCCAGGTGGTCAGGGAGGCCAAAGGCATTCTGGCCTGCATAGGAAATAGTGTAGTGAGCAGGACAAGAGACATGATCATCCCCCTGTATTTGGCACTAGTGAAACCTCACCTGGAATACTGCGTTCGTTTTTGGGCACCTCAATATAAGAAGGACAGGTCCAAAGTGTGTCCAAAGAAGGGCAACAAGACTAGTGAAGGACCAGCTGAGGGAACTGGCATGGCTTAGTCTGGAGAAAAGAAGGCTGCCCGGGGAAGTTATGGAGTCATCACCACCAGAGGTGTCCAAAGAGATGTCCATTTGGCACTTGGAAACACGGTTTAGTGGGCATGGTGGTGTTGGATAGATGGTTGATGATCTTGGAGGTCTTAATGATCCTAGGACTCACACTTTGAGTGGAAAGCATCACTGCCTGACAACTTGAAATTGCAAGTATATGCTCACATTATCACTCTGCAGCTGTCTATATATTGATATAAAAATTCGGGAATAATTTTTACCAATTTCCATGAAAATATTGTCTCTTGCTTCAAAGTTCAACTCAAAGATTTTGTACCTAAATGAAGTAAATTTATAATTCATAGTTAACAGAAGTTATGCAGAGGATCTGAGACAGCCCTCAGCCTAAGGACTGGATGGCCTTATAGAATCCTGTGGTCACATCTGTAAACAGAAAATAGATGCATCTATATATACTTTTGGGTTTAAAAGGGCAAGAGCCACCTACACCAGCAGTTTAGAGTCTGCTCATGAATAGGTTGGACTATTATAAATATGATTGAAATACCTACATATTCTTGCCTCCACAATTCAAATCAAGATTAAAACCAAGACTGAACACTTCTTTATGATCCATACATTTTTTAAGCCTAAGAAGGACTGTTCACAACACAGGATCTCATAGAATCTTGGAATCATTTAGAATGGAAAATGCCTTTAGGATCACAGAATACTACCATAAACCTAACAGTAACAAGTCCCACTAAATCAAGTGCCACATGTACTTATCTTTTAAATACTCCAGGTAAGGAAAATAGAAGACACTGCCACAAGCTAATAGGATAATCCTAGCATGACTCATTAAAAATCAATAATTTTTAATATGATATTTGGGGGATTGGACTAGATGATCTTTTGAGGTGCCTTCCAATCCCTGATGATTCTATGATTCTATATTCCAGAAGAAGTATTTATTGTTATCAGGTTTAGGAATCCATATTCCAACAGCACTGTGATTTAGCATTGTGTTGATATCGTTACTTACTGCAACCAATTTCATCAAAATGGTCTCCACAGTCATCATAATTGTCACAGACATAATGTAGAGGAACGCAATTTCCATTGCTGCACTTGAATTCTTCAGTTGTACAAGGTCTTGGTGTTGGTTCTCTACCTACAGTTGAAAAGAAAAACAGTCCTCTGTCACAGGTGCAGCTACGTAGTGCCAACAGACAGCACTACTCCCAATTGCCAATGAGGAAGCTGGTGGCATCTGCTAAAATAACAACTGAAGTCCATAGTAAACCTGAATTATAACCAAGGCCTCCTGATTTCTAGCCACATCCTCCTGAACCAAAGGAAGTCCTTACATTTCACAAAGACAGAAGGTAAATTATTCTTGTTATTAGTTGATTGAACTTCATATTTAATAGGACAAATCTATTAATGTCCTTTAAGGATATACTTCATACATCTACTGCAAACTTCAAGAGATTATTGAGGTACTAGTAAATTATTAAACTCAAGAGTAATATGCAATAAAGCCAGCAAATATTATCATTAAACAAACAAAACTATTATCATCTTTGACAATATAAAAATCAGTATAGGTGTTCAATCTACAAGAACTACATAAGAGATCTGAGGGTAAAAACCTACTGAATATTGATAGAGGTTCTGCAGGATTTGGTTCTAAATAGGAACGCTGTTACTATGTGCATAACTGTTGCAAACTAAGAATTCCCACTTTTCTATTTGGAGAGTCCTAGCTATCCATCCCATCTTTGTTTTATGATACAGCTAAATTCCTTATTATAAATGGAGTTCATAATGAATTTACATGACTTAGCTGCTACTTATAATAAAATACAGTATGATTTTGGAAATCATGTTCTGTACCTTTCTGACACATGTTTGCTGATTTTTGCTACATGCATAGCTGTGACACACAGTACTAATAATCAGAGTTCAAATTATTTCATCCTCTAGTTTTTGACATTTCTATATTCCTTTGACAATGCTAAATGTTAAGAACATCACGATTACTGAATTTGCTGCTCAATTTTTTGGCAAACATACATTGTTCTTCTTTCTCATCACTGCCATCTCCACAGTCATCCTCCTGGTTGCACTTCTCATGACTATAGATGCAGCGGTTATTGTCGCATCGGAAACGGAAAGGAGATTCACAGGCAATATCCACTGAAACCACAAAGATCTAGTCAGTCACATCGTGATACAAATTATCCCAAGCTCTTTTATCTGGTAGCATTTACACGCTTCTTATCTTTTAAAAGGTTTGGAGACATTCAGACCCCCCCAAAAAACTTTTCCACTTTTGGTGATTCTATGTTAGGACATGAAAACTTTCTCACCAAAAGTCAGTACCTCATCTTTGGCCAAAGACATACCCTACAACTACATACACCACTGACATTTCTATATTGTTTATGAAGTTCAGTGGTTAAAAAAATCCAACATGTTATTGAAGTGGCTATACAGTGTATAGCTGGCAAAAATTGTTTAAGTAGCACCTGAAACACCTCATTTTTAGAGGTAAAATTAGGCCTCCTCAACCATATTTACAAAGATATCCCAGCTTTACTGATAGCTTTAGAAGCTCAGCACATTTTACAATATTAAGTACTTGAATTCTTCTTTAATTGCAAATGGATGCTCTTGTTACAGAGAAACAACTTGAAAATATTAGTGTCCTTATCTCTAATAAGTTGCCTGCTGCTTTTATAACCATACACAAACATTTGCAAAGCAGTGAAAAACACAATGAAGTGAACTTGTATATAAGGGAGAATTCTCTGCACTCATCCTGAATGAAGTCTGTTAGAATCTCCAGTGAAAAAAGAAAGCATTTAAAATTTTAAGTGTTGTAATTACAGATCAAGCACATCTTGTTGTAATTAGATACTTTATTATGCGTAGTGTTAATTTTTGTCTCTTACAGCAAAGGTGAAGTTCTTCATCAGAGTCATCTCCACAGTCATTATCACCATCGCATTTCCAGTATGGCTGGATACAGACATGGTTTTTACATTCAAACAGCATGGGTGGACAGTATGTACCGTTGGGATACCGTGTTGCTGAATAAAAGAAAATTATTATCACATTTTTATTTATAATGAAAATTTTAGGCCTTCCTGAAAAACATTCAGCCAAATCCTGCAGGGTTTTATTTCATAATACCCTTCTCTCCATAACAGCAGATATAATACCATTGCAAAGCTCTTCTGCAACAACAGACAGCAAAGACTGAGGACTTCTTAGTAGCTATAACATAATAATTCAGGTTTGAATGAATGGTGAACCACATAATTTACTCACAGAAGCTTTATGCAATGAACTGTCATTACTTTAACAAAAGCTACTTTTGTACTTTTGTTGCTGAAAAATCTACTTCAGTAATAAAGATAAATAATGCCACCGGCACCAGAAGTGAAAGACAGAAATACCTAAGATATCTATTCCTGAAAAGATTATTATTATACAAACCTTAAACAACAAAACCTAGATCTTTTTTTAATATGTGAAGAAAACTGAATGAGAGCAAAGAGAAAGCAAAAATCCAACCTACATGAATAAACAAACACCCATGCCCTTTCAATGGCCTCTCATGCACTTGTCCATTACAACCAGACATTGTGTTACTCGGGTTCTGAAAGGCTAAATGTTGCAGCTTATGTTCCAGAAAAATAAAGGCTCTGCATGCAGATTCCATTTCTTACATAAAAGACAGGTGTTGAAATTCAGTACGCATAGGAAGACATTCACAACTGCCCTGATATCAACTTGAGGAGAAAGTAGTTTACCTGAATACTGAGGCCTATAACCACTTGAACATCTAAGTCAGAACCAATACTTCAATATCCCTATAAAACCAATGTTAGCCAGCACGGAGGAGGTAATTTCATTCCAAATGGGAACGACACTTTATGGGAAAACAACTGAAGCTGTATGTAACTCCGTACAGGCTACAGTGCACAGAGTTTTCAAAAGAAGATCAATATACAGAAGACAGAAACAAAAAAGCATTGTGTTTACTTAGCTTCAGATATTTTAGAAAACTACATATCTTTGAGCATTATAAACAACTCATCCCACTAAAGAACCTTGTTAGAATACAGTACAGCTGAAACAGTGACTCTTAACTGGGTATCTTCTGCTGGACCTTGTAAACACATTCGTTGCCTAGAATTAAGAATGTGTTTACAGGCAGTGTAAGACACAGCAACCCATTCCTATATTAAAAAGTTATATAAAAATATTATATTTCTCCTGAATGTTTACTGACATGCCGTTGTAGAATTCTAAAACTCTAAGGAGTCATCTTGCTTAGAAAAGAAAGTGCAAATCTTTTTGGAAGTGAGCACCAACTGCAAAGCTTGAAACTCACGACAAGTTGCTTCATCGGAGAAATCAAGGCAGTCTGCATTTCCATCACATCTGAAGCGCTCTGCAACACAATGTCCACTGTCACATTGGAAATAACCTGGATGGCAGGTCCTCAGCTCTGAAAAGAAGATTCAGAAGTAACTATTGAAATGTCTTCTTATTTTAATCTTGTTTACTTTTTGAGAACAACATCCTAAGAAACAACAGCAAAATTCTGGACCTCAAAAACTGCAGTATCCTCTACCTTTGATGGAATGACTAACATGATCTGGCCAACATTATTCTGTTCAAGACACTTCTCATACAAGATAATTTAGCAAAATAGTATATTGAATTAGAGAGAAAAGCATGAACATGTAAGAGGTAGCAGCATCCAGACAATACGCACCACAGTCACGTTCATCTGAATTGTCTTCACAGTCATCATCGTGATCACAGATCCACCGGGAAGGTATGCAGCGTAAATTGTCACAACGATATTCGCTTTCCGTGCACTCACGAGGACCTTCGGTTCAAACAAATGTACAAATAAGAAAAACTACCCAGACCTAAGCACCCACGTTTGTCTCATTAAACCAGACAAAGGTAATACGAGCAGATAGTGGTATAATTCTTTAAATGATAGTAAAAGCATTTCCCCAATACGTTTTAGCTACATTTAACTTTCTCTTACACAGCAAAAAAAAAAGAATTTTATTGGAGATTTTATTTCATCACATAACTGTACAGGAATTTTTATCCTAAACAAGAAAAAACATCCACTCTCATTGTTAAGGAAACTATATAATACTACATTTGCATGCAGGGCAGAATTCAAATATCATGTCTTCGTGGAAAACAAGAATTTCTGTTATTGTGATGACTAGATTAATCAGCAGTTTCTGTATCTAAAATTATTTACTCTGACACCACTGTGGTAATTCAGGAAAGAAAAAGAGCTCATAGAGTAGAACAATGAAATGGTTGCAGAGGAAAGCTGTCTGCTCCATTCTCCTAAGTAATAGGACAGTTAAGGCCAAAAGTGGGCATATATATATTGACAGAAAAAAACAACTCACTGCAGTTGTGCTCATCAGAGTTATCTCCACAGTCGTTATCTCCGTCACATTTCCAGCGCAGTGGGATACATCGATGGTTGTCACAACGGAAATCTCCAAGAGGATTGCATGTTATCTCCTCTGCAGCATAGTTTGCCAACAAAACAGCACACATTAGTCTTTCGATAAGGTGGAAGGAGAAAGAGATGCTCATGCCACAAACTGGGACAAGTAATTAAGAAATAGCTGAAATAACTACAGTTAACTGAGTGGGAAACACAAAGAGCTCAGCTTTTATACAAGTAGGAGGGGTTTCAACACAAATATGAGCATCTGGGAAAGCATCGTCACAACTTCCATACTGATGTTTCATCAGCAGAGAAGGCAATTTAAATAAATGTACAAAACACTGACTGTTTTAACTGTCTCAAATAGTTAATCTCAAGTAAAACTATTTCCTGTTCCATTTTAAGTCATATTAGGTAAGCAATAAAATCTTGATCATCAGAGCTCCACAATGAAGTGCTGCACACAGAAATTTTTCTGAAGACAAATATCTGTGAGGGTAATTAATTGATATAAAACAAAACAAACTCAGATACATTACTACTGAAGGATTCCAGAAAATCCCTGAGTTTTTAAATTACAGAAATATTTTAAGTACAAAGTTATGTTGAAATGATCTCCAAACATACCACAGCCTTGCTCATCACTGTTGTCTCGGCAGTCATCATTCCCATTGCACACTGCCCACAAGGGTATGCAGCGGTAGTTGCTTCTACAGCTGAACTGTGTGTGATTGTCACACCGATAGTCAGGGCCCACTGAAAGAGGCAGTTGTCAAAGTTAATGAAACTGTTCTCCTTGCTCTTTTGCCTTCCAAAATCCATTATTATTTATAGTAACATTATTTGAAGCAAGTAGAGTTATCTATCTTCAATGTTGAAGAGAGAAACCATTAAAAGTGTGTGCTTTTACTATCTTTTCTGATCTAAACTGCTTGTATTCTGCATATGCTACAAACTCATGACAGGTTCAAACGACATTCAGTGTGTTTCTCCCTGAGGCATTTAGATCTGGTTACAATGGTAACAGACAGCCTGAACCTAGGAGCCAGAGGAAACAGTTTGTCCTCGGATGGCAAAATTTGACCACAAATTCTTCTAAGTGGCGAGTGACTCAAAGTGACTTCCTGAAGCACATAGGGAAATCCTGCTGTTAAACACATGCTAGACTCTGCTATGCATCCACCCTCCTTGCAAACTTCTGCCTCCAAAACAAAGTCCCTATCATCATGAGGAACTTTAGCTTCATGAAATTAAACTTTCTTTTGCTTTTACAAAAAGTAAGACATGCTCCAAAGTAGAAGGTACAAAAGAAGGTGGTAAACTGGCATTCCCTGCTTCCACACAGACAATGCATCAGCATATATCCTTTTTGCAGGGTTGTTTAGAGGTCAAGCAAATGATGTTGCTTGAATCAAGTAACTCTCACTCTCAGTGAGATACTACTGTTTTTTTGATAATCTGCTGTTGCAGTTTGAAAATTAGCAAATTTTCAAGTGTTAATTTTGGTGCTTTTATGCTTAAAGAGCATTTTGTTTTAAAGCTGGGGATAGCTTTCCCAGCAGACACTTGGTGATTGGTGGACAGAGCCTATAAAAGAGAGTGTACTTCCTGTTTTCTTCCTTCTTCTATTGTCTTTTATAAGATGAAGCCCTCTGCTGGGAGCAGAGTTTAGCTGCCCCCCACTCCAAGGAGTGGCGGGCAAGAAACGCTCTCTGCCTACCTGCCACCAAAGGGTGGAACAGAGAAGAAGCCTAGCCTGCTGCAGCTCTGCCACAGGGGCAACCCATTGTGTTAGCTGTCTCCCATTTTTCTCTGAGGATGTGTAAAGGCATTGTGATACAGTTTCTGGTTTACCTTTATTTGATTCTTTTACTTATTTAGGGATTTCTTCCTTTTCTTCTTGGTGATGGGATCAATAAGCTCTTTTCTTTTTAGGAAAGTTACTTCACTGCCTGCTGAACTCTCAGCAAGAGCTGGTTGCTGTGCTTGAATTACAGGCACCAACCCAAACTGATTTAGACCCTTGCTCTAACCCATTACATCTGGAGAGCAGAAATAAGCTTTCTACCCTTCAAGAATAAGTAAATCCACAGGTTTACTTATTATCCCACAGGTTCTATGTTCTCTAAGACTCCTTACACTACACTTGTGCAATTATTTTGTAGAAAATGTTCCTTTCCAACAAATTTTCAACCTCAGGAATATTATGAAATGCAGTTGACTTTTGGTGCACTATAATGTAGGCAGTTTACTACAGCTGTGTGCTTACTGCATTCGTGGAATGGCTCATCAGAATTATCACCACAATCATCATCCACATCACACTTCCAGGACAGCGGGATGCAGCGGCCATTGTCACACTTAAATTGGCCTGGGGGACAGGTTCTACTGGAGCAATGAGCGATATCTTCATCTGAGTTGTCACCACAGTCATTGTCTCTATCACACTGCCAGGCTTCTGGGATACATCGTTTGTTGGCACACTGCCACTGATGAGTTTCACACTGATGATTAGCTGAAAGAACATCAATTGGCTGTTAGGATAGTGAATGGTCGGCTGTGATTATGGCAAGCCATGATCATGTCTACAGCAGAAAGTTTAAAAGACAGTAAAAATTTAAAACATCACATTTACTTGCCCAATTAAGTTAAAGATTTCTGTCACAATACACATCTCCCACTGGCATCTTCAGACAAGCTCACTTGCTCTAGATTTTTTATTAGAAGTGAGAGATACACAACCTTCTTCTAAAGCAGAGTGGACTAAACCAAGCATGCAAATGTGATTGAGGCAGGGACACTCAGTCACTTTGCAGAGAAGCTAAGTGGCATTCACGCTCTAGCCATGCGACCAACTTCGATGCACATTGTCTGATAAGCCTGTTCCTCTGACCATGAACAAACTTAGCAGAAGACCATGCTAATATCAGCTCCACAACTTAAAATTTACAGTCTCCATTTGCAAAGGACAAGACATTGGAAACTAATGTTGGCAGGGCTACAAAACTGATGAAGCTCCAAAGGTCTATGAAAATCAGAGTAAACTCTAAGCTCTGTTTCCAGGCACTTGCATGCCTCACAGCATGCCCCTCCACTACTTTTCTACATAGACTGCAAACTTGTCAGAGAGGAAACAGTATAATTGCCACTCATTTTCTAGGCTAAAGGATCATGTTCCTATGCAGGAGAGAGAGATGACGAGCAGAGGGAATTATATCGACCTGAAATGACTTCTATTGTACCAGGTACATCAAAACTGGTGAAGCATTATGCTGCCACATGTCTACATATTTCATGTTCCCCTGGGGCACACTTCAGAGATTATCTACTTGAAAAAATGGGGAAAATTGATATTTCATTTAATTTTGTCATTGCTGAGAACCCTTTGCTAATGGATGGCAATGAAAGCATATAACCACGCTGCTTTCACCAACACCATTTCCCCTTTGTATTACTAAGCTTGCAACTGCCAGAACTACATTAGTTATGAGAAGAGAACTACAGATGTGCCTTGAGAAATCAGACAAAGTATGTGGAATAAGAGAAAAAGGCTTTTAAAGAAATAAAATTATTCCACAAGCATAATTTGGCTCAATTTCTAAAATACTGCCACCACAAGCACTGCTGCAAAACAAATTTTCCCACATGCAAATTTTGGGCACTGCAGAAAATGAAATGATTTTGTCCTATTTTTAAAGCACTAGAATACAGGGAGAAACAGCATACCTAGTCATCTGTCCTGAGCATCAGGAAATCTTAGATTCCTCATACCCACCATGTCTTTACTCAAAATAAAGTGGGTCCTGCTTCTAGTATTTTGTACTTCAGATAGTAAGTTACATCAGTGAAACTCTGTTTGGTTTGATATAGTATACTTTTGGTCACCTTCTTCCCTGCATTTGCACTGAGATGAATTGTTCTAGCAGGTGCAAGATTAGGAAAGACTGCATCTGTCTACCTCAACTTTTCAGCTATAAATAAAAGAGATAATCATTCTGATTTTTCTACATCACACACTTTGTACTGGTGAAACACTGAAGTTTTTTAGTTGTAACATACCACAAAGTACAGGATCTTCATCTGATCTGTCATAGCAATCTGTCTGTGTATTGCACAAGAAATGTGGACTTGTGCAGTTCCCATCATTACACTGAAACTGACCAACAGGACAGTACCGGTGCGGACAGGTAGGAGGCTCATCAGAACCATCTCGACAGTCCCTCTGTCCATCACATTTCCACCAGATGGGAATACACCTACAAAGAGAAATAGTATTTTTTTGAGAAATTATCTGCATAAATATACAACCATCCTTTTACATCACAAAATAATCTTGTCTCTGTGTTATTTCTTGAACCTTCCTTCTTAATTTTCATGTCCTATGTTTCATATGTAAAAAATATGCCAGAGTGTTGTCACTAGAAACACATGATATTTCTAGAAGGGGATTCACAGCAAACTAACAGGTATTTAATTTGTATGTACTATTTTAATTTTTATGATTGTGGTAACAAACTTTGATGCTTTTTTTAAATCAGTCTTCCATTGATTTTCAGGGAGGCAACACTTTAATAATTCACCTGCCCTTTAGCAGGTCCTGGCTTTGTCTTTGCAAGCACACCACAAACTCACAGTGAAAGTAGAAGGAATCCCAAATTCGATGGCCCTTTGACAAGGCCAAACTGTAAAAAAAGACAGTGAAAAAGACAGTGAACAACAGACTTACCTCTCAGTGTCTGCACAGAGGAACTGGGTACTAGAGCACATTGGAAGGCAGTGGGCAGTATTGCCAAACTGTACTATCATGAAATGATCAGGACATTCACAGGAATAACCCTGACCACCAGCTTTTATTAGACAAAGATGGGAACAACCACCGTTGTTGGTGCCACAAGGATTATTAACTGTTAAAACAGAAGAGTAAATATTACCATACTTGGCAAATCATAGGACACAAAGGCCTTAAGCCACACTAGATTCCTCTAATACTGTATTGTAGAAAGTTGGATAAGTAGGCACTTATTGATAGACCTATTTCACACAGAGGTAATTTATTAAGCCATGACATTTTAGAAACTAATTTAAAAGTATGTATTTTCATTTTTCACATTATTCAAAGAAAATGTGATTTATAAACATAAAATACATTTACTCTGTGCACTTTATTCCCCCCCTTAAAGGCAACGGCTGAGCACATTCAAGACCCTTCACAATTAGTCTCCAGGTAACAGCTGTCCCTATAAATGCAAATACAATTGTGTTTTCTTACCAAATGGCTGTCTGTACGGATGGTAAACATGGATGTCAAATGGCCTGTGTGTGGTGTTCACAAGGACAGTCCTGTCTGATCCATCGTATTTATTTCCCTTTTCAACAGTTCTTGTATTCCAGTCAGTCCAATAGATCGTGTTTTCAAAAATTGTTATTGCAAATGGATGAGGTAAAGTCCCATCATAGACAGTGTGACGATGACGTCCATCCAGGTCAGAGTACCTACACGAATTAAAATATGTGCAAAACATATTTTCAGATGAATGCTAAAACATCTTTGCACCTTTACTATGTATACTTATGGTACTTCCTTACTCATGTCCAGGATCGTGCAATGTGGAACTGCAGCTTCTTTAGTCCCTAATGGGAGAGCACTGTCCTCAGTGAATTCATTTTAAGTGAATGACGTTATTTAAGACAAATAAATGAAACAAAGGAATATCTACTGGACTGTAAAGTCTTCCCACAGAAGCATATCAGCTAGACCCATGAAGATTTGCACTTCTACTGCCTTACATGTTATTTTTGTCACCCAGGAGACTGGCTTGTCTACATCATTCAGACTGCTAACAACAGAACGCTTAAGACAATAATAGGCCTCCTATATTTCTAAATTTTACACATCTTTCTGATTTAGAGCCTCTCTGATGAATCATCTTCAATAAGATTTTGTATTTTTACCATCAACTTGCTATAGGAGGAAAATTATGAAATGCAAGAGAAAAAAGAAAGAAAAACACACCCTTCAGCATAGAAAAGCTCACCAGAAGAATTAAAGTAGAGAAGAATAGAAGTAAATATAAATCTAAATGTCCATACAAAATATTAGTGCAAATTAAATATTAATGCAAATTAAATATTAATATAAACACAAAATATTGCTTTTACAGTATTTCAATGCCTTGACAAGAACCAGAATGCTAAGTATTAATTTTTACTGACATTTCAGTGGAAATTTTCTAAAACTAGCAGCAATTAATAGATCATGCTAACAGAAAGTTCCGTGCTATACCTATGGAAAAGCATTCAAAAATCTTCTAACTATCTGTGTACTATTTTATTAGCACATCACTGATTTCATTACAGTTCAGTTCTTATCTATAGGTAAAGAAACAAGAAAATCAGGAAAATAATGTGATTTTATACTGTTTTGCTTTGATTCATCTTGAATAACTAGGTACAGAGAAGGTGCAGATTCAATACAGATTGAGAATCCTTTCACTATAATTTTTGATCACTTCCACTTCCAGTGGAACCTCGGATAGAGGATCTAGGCTACTGTGTCATTGAGTGAGGCATATCATCTACTACTCCAGACTTTCTGACTCTGGTCTCCTATTGTCAGTGGATGTTTTATACATAAGATACAGCAACTCGAAACACTACTTGACATGATCAATTATTCAGTTGTTTCACACTTTTCTGCATACATACTCAATGTAGTTTAGATGGGCGTCTGCCCAGTACAGCTTGTCATTGGTGTAATCTATGGTGAGTCCATTGGGCCACTCTAACTTTGTAGAAACAATCACTGCCTTCTCCTTGCCATCCATGCCTGCTCGTCCAATATAGGCTCGATCTGCCCAGTCTGTCCAGTAAATCTGTCTGTACAAATAAATGATTATATAGAACTGTAGTGATATTACAAGCCACATCTTAAATACAGTTTATCCTGCAACAGAACTAAAGCAAAGATCCAGGATTATAAGAAAAAGATCAGCATGCTTGTTACTGCTGCAGCAAATGGTTGTCTTCAAAGAATACGACTGGCAGCCCCACCATCAAAACACACAAACCTCTATTCTTTTATCCTTTATCCTGAACACATTTATCCTTGCAATCAAAACTACATGCAACCAAATTCTGCCTTCAGTGATGTCTGACAATGATACCTACAAAAGGCAAGCTACTGTTTTATTCCTAAGCTGCAGCTAAGATCTAATGACCCACAAATGGTACGCGTAGGCAGCTAAAATTTATTCCAGATTTTCAGGGACACTGCAAGACTGAAAAGAAAAGCACTCTTCAAATGTCATACCCGTATTTTGGATGAACAACAATTGCTCTGGGGTACTGAAAGCAGAAAGTGTTGTTGGCATCGACACACCGATCCACCAGTTTTTTCCGGAATCTTCCATCAAGTTCAGAGACATAGAGACAATCTTTGTAGGCATCCACCCAGTACAATTTTCTGAAAGGTTTTAGAATTAATGCATTTAGTCTTATTTATTTTGCTTCACAGTACCTTAAATTTCAGAGCTTTTTATTTTATTCCTAGAAGCAGTATATCGACTGTAAAGACAGAGTGCACATAGTGTGCTGACATCTTTTACATCCTGCTCCAAGACTGCCCTTTACACTCCTGCTCCTCCTGCATTCACAGTGATTGGTGCTAAACACAAACTTGCAGTTGCTCAGTTGGTAATAATATGCCATTTGCCTATACATTTCTATATGCCCTTCTGTTCCCTTCCTCTCCTACCAACAAAGGTCAACAAAGAGGAACAGGAAAACAGATATGAAGTTCAATGTATGGTGACCAAGTTGCAAATTATTGGAGAGAATCATGTCCTGTTCCATGCTATTATCCCTCGTTCCATGCTGACACTTGCACTCTCATCAAACAGACAGAACAGTTCCCAGGTTCCCCTGAAAATTCCTGAGCAGTCTGGCAGCCTTATTTAAACCTAGCCTAGAATTTTCTAATGCTTTTATTATTTTGCCTAAGAATTATACAGAGCTGTAATCAAAAGACAGCATGCAAGGTGAAGCAGTGACAGTTTAAAGCCTGCAACAAAACAAAGCATTTAATATAAGTAAAACTACAGCAGGCCACCCTGAAATTGTCTACACAGCTGGTCTGCTCCAGTATCCAGAGGGCCATTCTAGAAACGGTCTAACATAAAATCTCAGCTACACCACTCTGAGCAGTACCATTCCCAGCACAGAGGAGGAGAGTTACTCTTCCCTAGGCTGCACTTCATGGCATCCTGCAGTCCATTCCTTGTACTGAAAATGAGCTGAAAAGACTCATCAACCTTTGTATTGTCCCTTCAGCCTTTCTGAAACACCTGAACAAAACTAACTGAAGACATACTCAAGAGTAGCTGAAATAATTCAGGAACAGCACAGTATAATCACATAAGGTTCTTCTTCACTTCTCCATCAATCAAAGCATTTGGGACTGCTGGCCACATTAATTTATGTTCAGAGACAAAGTCATTTAAAAATAAAACTGTTTATACTGCTACGTTCATATCAATCTCTCATATAAGTTCCAGATGGGACTTTTTGAACAATTCTCATTATTTTGCAGAGTTTGATCCATGTTATTTAAACTTTTCACACTGATAGTACTGCACTCAAGAAGCAAAATCTCATGAAATACAGCCAAGACAACTGTCAGACAGGACACCACATAAGGACAGAGTTTCTGTGGAAATATATCAGGCACTTTGGACAATTGCTTTCCAGTTATCTCAGCCTTACACTGCCTCCCTTATAGCAAATTATATGGATCAGGTTGTTGCAGTTTCAGTTTTCAAGAGTGAAAGAAACACATTCTTTACATTTCCATTTAATTTCATCACTGGTTATTATTTCCAACTTCACTGGAACCTAGTTACCTATTGTAACATATTGCTTTTGTAGAGTGAAGCCCTAACAACTGCTAGCACAGAAACAATAAGCCTAAGCTCAGAATTCCTACCCCATAGCCACATGTAACATTCCAGCCTGCCTGCTTGTCTACTCATTAATGGTTTCCTAATGAATTTTTCCCAAGGGTCACATGCAGTACTTTATTACCAATGAGAGATAACTCTAATATAACCTCAGTATACAAGATGCAAAAGCACTTAGGGACAAGTACTATGTAATGTATTCAGTGGCGATAAACCATGACAGAGCAGCTTGTGTAAGACTGCATATATGATCCAAAGCTATTTCAGCACTCATTGGGAATGTCATACAACGTGGGAGAGAAAACTTAAGATAAACTCCTTCAAAAAATTGCTTTAGTAGCCTAGAAAGACAGAAAATGAATATTCTTACCTGCCAACCCAGTCAACAGCGATACCTTCCCCGCTGGGCACGTCATCATTTATCACTACCTCCTTATTTGTTCCATTTAGGAACATTCGTTCAATGACCTTCCTCCCCACATCAATCCAGTACAACCTCTTTTCCACCCTGTCAAAGTCCAGTGCCACCACATTTCTCAGTCCTTGCAAAATGAGAGAGTAAGACTGGCCATCTGTTGTGAGATTTCTCAGATAGTAACGGTTGCTAAAAATAAGGTATGGGGAGATATTACTATTTTGCCGGCAACTTTTTCCGTCAGGCTCCCGGATATAGCCTGGGGCACACTTACAGATGTAGGAGCCAGCTGTGTTCTCACAAATCTGGCTACATACTGATGGAGTTTCATTGCACTCATCAATATCATCACAAGTCCGTTTATCAGACATAAGCTTGTATCCAGGATGACAAGAACAGTAGAAACTTGTCTGTGTGTCTGTACAGTCATGATCACATCCACTGATTGAAGGGTCACTGCATTCGTTTACACCTGGGGAAGGAAAGGAGTCTATTCAAGGAACTGGATAGCAAAGAAAACAGTGCAGTCACTTTCCAATGTGCCTTCTCCCTCTGTCACTCTTTCCCTGACAGCCTCTGAAAATGCTGAATATGATTTTGGCTTGGTGTAATAGAGGAAGAAGGAAAAGGATCTAGCCTAGTGTGAGATTGAGTACTCTAACACCTCTGACTGCACAGAGCAAAAAGCCTACACTTACAAGTGGTGCAGTTTGGAAATGTAAAGGCAATACATAACATATATTTACTTTATATAATTAGATAAGTAGATAATTTTACAGTTAGTCTAAACAGTGTATGAAAAATGTTATATAATTAAACCTAAAATTTGTTGTTGTATTCTTTATTTCTTCAGAGACAACCATGAAAGAGGTGTAACTGTAATTAAGCATTTAAGAGTTTATGTTTTGAAAGCTGCCTAAGTGTTTTAGTGTACATAAGACAGTACAAATAGATCTATACATACCACATCCTTTTTCATCACTGTTATCCAAGCAATCATCCAACCGATTGCAGACTTGAACCATGTCAATGCAGTTTCCGTTGTCACATTTAAAATGATGGGGAGAACACGTTGCTTCTGGTGTATTACAGAGATGTTCCAGCTCATCAGATTCATCACCACAGTCATTATCCCCATCACAGAGATAGGCCTTGGAAATGCAGCGCCCATTCTGACAAGTAAACTGGTGCTGTTGGCATGGTTCATAGATGCAACCCCTTTCATCACTGCTGTCACCACAGTCATTGCGCCTGTCACATCTGAAGAAGAATGAATGCATTCTTCAAATATAAGAAGGCAGTCACTATCTCTAGGGCACACAGACAGATGCATGCTGCTCATTTCCCAAGAAGGTTGGATATTATTGGCTCCAATGGAAGAGATTAAGAAGTCAGGTTCATGTTACACAGAGTTTGATTTTGTAAGCCCTGCTTATATTCCCTGTACACATTACAAGGTAAACAGAAGCACTGCAGGAGAAGGTACCAAGCACATTAAAAACAATAAAACACCAACGGTGACCACTGGGGATATTAACATAAAAATTTCCACAGCATTTACAAGCTAAGACTAGTGCATAAATGCATTAGTTCATTACAGTGTTCATTACAATGTTGCTTCATTACAATATGCAAATCCAATTACAGAATTAATTTTACAATTAAAGACCCTCTTGTCTTTGATGTGTCTAGAGACAGAGTCCAGGACGAATTGTTCCATCACCTTTCCTTGGATGGAGGTGAGGCTGACCAGTCTATAGTTACCTGGGTCCTCCTTCTTACCCTTTTTGAACATTGGAGGGACATTTGCTAACCTCCAGTCCCTAGACACCTCTCCTGATCCCCATGACTTAGGAAAGATGATGGAGAGTGGCTTAGCAATGACTTCTGTCATCTCTCTTAGCACACACGGGTGCACCCCATCAGGCCCATGGATTTATGTACATCCAGTTTGCTCAGCTTATCCCTAACCCAGTCTTCATCAACCAAAGCAGGATTGTCCCTTGCCTCAGCCTCCTCTGGAGCCTCAGCAGTCTGGGCTTTGATATCAGGACAGCTCACAGAGGTATAGACGGAGG
>VZRI01008059.1:73768-122567 GCA_013397515.1 Upupa epops
ACCTTCCAGCCCCTTTACCATTTTAGTTGCTCTTCTCTAGACTCATTCCAGCACCTTGACATCTTTCCTAAACTGAGGGGCTCAGAAGTGAACACAATACTCCAGTGTTCCTCTGCATCCCACGTTCCTTTTTCCCCCCAAGTGCAATATTGCACACTCCCTTCCTATACAACACAGCATCTGCTTTTACATCCAAAAATATCAAAATATTTGATATTTTTCATTGTTTAATTCACTTCCATCACAGTCTGACAAAGAGATAGGTGGTTATATTGAGAGTAATTCATAGTAGGACCAGTCAGTTAGGGTAACTAAAAGCCTTCCTCTGCGTTCCTCAGAGATTCAGACAGTGAATAAACTTCACAAAGTATATTCCACTTAGACTGGATTCAAGGTGCTGTCTGCAAAAGAAACTACTGTTTTCCCACAACCCATGGTGTGTTATCATCCAGATGTAAACTTACCACATGAGGCAGGTTCATCAGAGCCATCAGCACAGTCTATTCCTTGATCACAGTACCAATGAGCAGGAATGCAACGTCCCGATGTACAACGAAACTCACTATTTGTGCAAGTCAGTGAGACTGGAAGAAAAAACCTATGTATGACTTCTTTCTTTCTGTCACCTTTCCAACTTGTTTTAAGTTGCTTTTGAGTCCATGTTATACAAAAACATTATAGACCCCAAAAAAGAAAGAGAAAAAATTATGCTAGGAAGGATTTCTTTTCACAGCCTATCTGCATTCTACAACTAGCATGACCTTTGCGGGCAAAAAATGGCCTTAATTCCCTCTTTTGGTATATTTATCATCTAATAAACAGACAGAATTCAGCCTGAAAATAGGACTGCATGCAACAAATGTAAATATGTTTTATGTTCATACTTAATGTCTGTGTGCCCACAGTCAGATAGTCACTTCTCCAGTGCCCAAACCAGGTGGTATCAGATTCCAAGCTTTACAAGGAATCTAAATATGCCATAAGAGAAACAGTATCTCATGACAGATAATGCTTTTCTTGTTCTCCCTCTTATTTTTCTTCACTTGCAGTAGGAAGGTTCTCTTCATGGAAGCGATGAACGAACTGTAACTTGGTTCCAACTAAACACACTGCAAATAATCCTTCTGCGCTTCGGTTGAGCTTCTTTATCCTGGCATACATCAGACCCCAATAGGTTTGATAAATCCTTCAGTAGTTACTGATACTTTCCTGCAACCTCTGATGGTTTTAAGAAATCAAAAAGAACACACTCTGGCTTTTTCACTTGCTCTTCTATGTCCCCTTAATGACAGAAGCCAAAGGCAATTAACGCATTGCTTATTCCTGTCTTGGGGATTCTTTCATCTCTTTCTCACCCTTCATCACTGGTCAATTTAAGTAATTCCGTAGTACAGGGAGGACATGAAGAGTAGAAGGAACAAAGTACACCTTTCATGAGCAGCACAAGACTCACTATTTCTGTACATATTGCTACATACTTTTGACACGTAAGGGTTCATAGATAAAAGGGGCATGTTGAACTCACACAGCAGAAAAACAGTGACCTAATTAATTCAAGACAGGTACCTTTAAGAAAACTAATGAGAGCATAATCAATCTACTCAGGCAACACTAAAAATAAATCATCACCTTAAAATAGGCCTGGATGTGTTATAAAGCCATACAGACATGGTGGTCAAAGACATGGTTTAGCGGTGGGCTTGGTACAATCAGACTGATGGTTGGACTCAATGATCTTAAAGGTCTTTTGTAAACTGATCCAAAATACATTATAAAGCACTGCCTAACTGCCACCTAATGCAAAACTCTGTACTAGTAAAGATAAGCTCATTTGTCATTAAGGTTGATTGAAAACTAAACACTAATACACTAGCTAGAAACTGCAATGAACAATGAATCATAGGCTAAAGCATATACAACTACATTACACTGGTAAAAGAATTTACATTTGAGATTGTACAAAATTTTACTTGATTAGAAGGAAAAACATTCTAATGTTAAAATTCCAGAAAAAGCCACCTCCCTAAAATACTTAAGTGTCAATTATCTTGTATAATTATTAAGGATACAGAGCAGAATAAGCAAAAGGAATGATCCTTCAAATTCCACATAAAAATGTGTCAAACCAATATATATTTTGGTAACTGAGAGCTATTAACACAAAGCATTAACAAATACATATTTTTGTTAACTGAGAGCTAATAACACAATGCATTTACCTTAAAACTCTTTGGTATTACAAGAGTAGGTGTTTTGAGAACATTTGGGATTATGTTGAAGGTAAAGAGCCCTGGAATAAATTACTAAAGCACAAGAAAATTGACCACGACCTCATTAACTTACCACAATGAGTAGGGCTCTCATCACTCATATCTCCACAGTCATTATCACCATCACACAGATAAGTTCGAGGAATGCAAATATTTGTGCTTTGACATTTTGTAAAACCAGGCTGGCAAGTGCGCTCCGCTTAGGAAAGGAGAAAAATAAAAGCAAAAGCTATTTAGTATGCTTCTCTTAATGCTTTATTGAATTGAAAGGTACACAACATTGTTTAGAAAGAGTCCCATTCAATTGCTAAAGTGCACTCACACGGCTTGTGTGATATGGAAACAATTAGTTGCTTTTAATGACACAAATCCTGACACAAATATCAGCCAAAGAAATACGTGCCAGTAACTGGAAGTGACAGAATACAAACTGACACGTATTCACACTGTACTGTTTGCATTTGCAACAGCTGGCACTGTATCAATTATCAAAACTACAAATTACTAATAATCAGGAATATTAAATATTCAAATTTCACTGAGAATACAAAAGTAGTCATAATTAATGTGGGTTTTTTAATTGAAAACTCACACAAAAATGTAAAACTAAAGAAAATTCCTCTAAATGTATTTTCACCAGCTTTTCTAACTCCAGAGATCAATTTTCTACTCACAAATGTAATCTTAGTGCAAAGACATGCATGTGTAGTTCAACTGCAACTGATGACTAAAGTAATCTAGCATGGCACAAAGCAAAAACCCGCTGTCAAACTCTAGACTAATACTACAAAAACATAAACTCTGCATCCGATTTCTCTAAAGTAATCTTTCTGAAGTCCCTGCGATTACTCTCAAGACCCAACAATAAGCACTGCGTGAGCATTTTTTGTATAAAAAGACAGATTATTTAAAGCAATAGTTATTATGTAAAAAGGAGAGGACTCCAGAATAACTTCTAGAGAGATATTGCTCTATTTCTTTCAAATAACACAAGCAGAATCTGTAATGTAAATAGAGCAGCAGTTCCTCCTCTGCACAAACACATTTGCTGCTTTGTAGGCCTAAAGAGACTCAAATAGGCACTCGGTAATTTGGATAAACTTACGGCAATTTCTCTCATCTGATGTGCCATTATCGTAACAGTTGTTTACACCATTGCAGACGTACTGAAGAGATATACACCTTCCATTATTGCAAGTAAATTCTGTGTGAGAGTCACAAGTTCGGAACAAGCAGCCAATCTCATCACTGTTATCCCCACAGTCATTGTAGTGATCGCAGCGGTAATGATAGGGCACGCATCGTCCATTACCGCAGGTAAAAGCTGTTGGCTGACAAGTATGGAAAGCTGAAGGAAATTTAAACAAAAAAGAGTTTAAAAAAAGAATACACATGGAAAAAGCATAATCTACATTCTCTGATCAAATAATATGTAAGATTGCAATATTTTTACCTGCCAGGGCAAACACAGCTGCAAAACGGACTGCATGAAATGTAAAATACATATTTTGATTAAAGAAAATAGAATTTGGTTCAACATGATAAAAATTCACTATAACAATGTTTTTGGATTCTAGAGCATATCAGTAGGCACTCAGACATCAAGTCTGTGAGCAAGCAAGTAATCACTGACAAACTACAGCTGCAAGACCCATGGTCATAAAGCCATAAAAGCGATTGAGAAAACAGCACGATACCGTATGCATCATATTCTTGTAAAGTTACTTCAAATGCTTACCACAGACACTCTCCAACTCATCAGTGCCATCACTACAATCATTGTCATTGTCACATTTCCATCGTTCTGAGATACATTGCCCATTAAGGCACGTGAAGAAACCAGAATCACACCGGGTACCATTATCCGCAATACAGTGCTTGTTGTTATTGGCTAAATACCAGCGACCTTCAGAGGGGCACTGACATTCTGCACCAGCTGGACCTGAGTTCATGTTTGACAGGTTAAAAAAATAATAACATAGGAGACAAAAAACGAAATAAATTTAACATTAATGCTTTAGATAGGGTTCTATGAAACCATTGACAGCTGCAACACTGGAAAAGGCAATGAACTTCTTACAATTCCTGTAAGATCTATCTGTTCAGATAAAAGTCTAGCTATGTTACCACACTTGTATCTGTATCACAAGAATCATTTCAGAGTCTTCTAGAGGAAGTGAGATCAAAACTTGGAGTACCTTCATTACTTTCTGCTGTCCAGTTTTTGAGTGACAGCGAGATGGCATCTGACGCTTTCAAATACGAGAGTTACACAATCTGAGGCTCTGCCCCTCAAAATCACAACAGTTTTCAAAAACTCCTTGCACTGGACTAACTGCTCTTCTCAAAATCAGTGAGAAGTTTGCACTGTTTTCAGGCAAGACAGATTTCTGAAGGCATTTAAGATGCTAAGGATGAAAGAAGGCACAATAATTTCCTAAAGTCTACAACGCACAAAACAGCTCTGTAATACGAATGCTCTTTGGGGTATAGGCCCATTCTGGCTTCCTGGCAATCTGCACTGCTGAACATATGTCGGTCAGCCTCACCCCACTATACAGCTGATGACAGATTGTGTTTCTGAAGTCTGTGACTGAAAAGAGTATCTGCCCCATCTTCTTAGTAATTGCCCAACATTTAAAATGAGGTGGTAGAAATGTTCACTTTGGAAATTAAGCATCAGGGAAAGACTTTGTAATAGCACATGTCAAAGAAGTAGTGACCATCAAGTTTTCTTAAAAATATGGTAGGGAAGCATCTGCTCAGCATACAGCATAAGAGTATAACTGTATGCTGCAGAGCTCCCTTTGTATCTCATCCCATAGGGAAAAAAAGTTAAACCCCCAGAAACCAGATTCTCAGCTGCAGCCCTCAAAATACCATCACCTTGAAAGGCAATCATTTTGATTACACTTATAAATAAAATAAACATTAAACATTAAGCATTTAGGAACCCTAAGAAATATTTCAGCTATCCCTCTGTGACAAAATTAATAGCTTACAGGCAACAGCTTACCTGGTGCACAGATGTGACTGCAGCCACCATTGAACTGGTTGCAAGGGTTGGTACATTGCTGCTGCTTACGTTTTGCCCAGACATGAATATCCATTGGTCTTTGTGGCAGATTCATGATCATTACAATCTGATCTGAACCATCATACTTATTAGCTCGGTAAATGCTTCGTGTGTTCCAGTCCGTCCAATAGATGTGCTGCTCAAACAATGTCATTGCAAACGGATGTAGAGCAGTGCTAACAATTACCTCACGATTTGTACCAGTGAGAGTGCATCGCTCAATCTTCTGCCTAAAAATAACAGAAGACAATGTCTTTCAACTTACACATAAAGCCATGCCCTAATAACAGCAACTACTACTTCAGTAATCTGCACCACCATGTAAGGTGCTGCTATGATTTTCCTGACCTGTGGCTTCAGTAGTGATGCAGAGTAACAGCTCTGTAATACTGACACAATCACATAACTAGAAATCACCGAACTGGAGACAGGTATCACAAAGAACTACACTACTGAGAGCTAAAATTAGTGCAAAACTACATGAGAAAATGCACTTCTCTCACGGATATATTAATGGCTTCTTGTACCAGGAGAAAACCAACAGGACTATGAAACAGGACATGTTTTCATCTAACTGAAATCGTCTGCAGATCCAAATTTACAAAATCAGAAAATTCACAAGACTATAAACACGCTTTTCTGCTATTTCTCACTGAAGAATAGAGAAGGGAAAAACCAGTTCTAGTATATAACCACTATATATGTAACATCTAACAGCCATAAATAGTGCGTGATAAAAATATATGCCAACTTATCTTCCAGTTTTGATTCCACCTTAAGGACAAGATCTTTGAGCCCCAGGAAAAACAGAGTTCAACTCTAAGTTCTTTGATAGAAATGTTCTGCTATATGCGAAACACTTTTTATGCAGACAGTACTACTGACCCACAATCACACAGTCACTGCTACTTCCTCTTCAGTCATTTTGACCCTTAATTAAGACTTCAACAAAAGCTAGTGAAGAAGCAGGAGAACAATGTGTACTAGTATGCTGATACCAGGAGAATCAATATGTACTATTTATACATTTTTCATATTGCTGCAGTGATCTATTTGAGACCATGAGTGAATTTGATTAAATACAAACTAAATTATTTCTAAAAACTTTCCTTTTTAACAGAATTTTCCTTTTTAAAAACAGAAATTTAAATTTTACAGAAATTTCCTTTTTAAAAACAGAAATTCTAGTGGCATAAAGTTTAAGCTGAGTCACGTCTAGAAAGCAACAGCAAGAACATGATAGCAAATTCCACAGGCCTTAATATGAACAATGAAAGATGTAACAGGTGCACTGGGATTGCATTTGTTAGAGAAGATGCTTATAAAAGTCTTAAGTTTCATGCACGATGAGCAAACTGCCATAAAGAAGTGGTCTAAATCTTAACTGCATATAACAAAACTTACTGCAAGCTAGTTCACATCAAGACTTGACATCGCATTGCTATTAAGCAACTCTTAACAGGCTGTAATACAAAGCACTAAAATTTACTGAAATGATGAAAACCTGTTTTAAAAATGAGGAATAATAAATTGATCCATTAAACAATTAAACCGAATGTAAAGTAACGAGTTTGTAATCAATACATACAGATTTGCATCAGCCCAGTATAGCAGCTGTTCTTCATAATCGAGGGTAAGCCCATTTGGCCATACCAAATTGGTGCTCACAATAGATGTTCTGAAGTTGCCTCCAAGTGTTGCTCGTTCTATCTTTGCATTTGAACTCCAGTCAGTCCAGTACATATAGCTGTCAATAAAATGATCACAAATTACATTTGCAGCAAATAAAGCTCATAAAGATCTTATCTGCTCCTGGTATTTCCACCCTTGCGTGCACACTGAAGCGTGCAGTATAAAACTAGCAGAAAACAATTTCTTCCTCTATTTTGGCCCACACTATCAAACCAATGTTCTAGCAGAAATCTCTGGGGTGCACTGGAGGGAACTTTAGATAAAATTTTCCAGCTCTCATGAGAATCCAGTGATTTAACCTCTTTTTCTTTCTATATTTGAAATCATTAGTAATTAAATCAGAAATTATCATGGGTTCATCTTGTGAGATTGACTCCCGACACGACAAACAGCTTGGAGACCAGCTATATGTCTTCCCATGGCCACATAAATACATGCTTTGGCTAGCTGACTTCCCATTTTCTTGGCTGCTGCCTGCATGTGTGGAAAACTTTGTGGCTCTAATGTATTCACGATTCAGCAACTTTATCACCCTTTTTCTTTCTCCAATAACTCCTCCATTACTCCACCGCAGAGCTGAGGTAACTTCTTTCCTCCACTCCATTTTCCCTCTCCAGATCCAGACCTCTGCTACTTGGATAATTTCCCCCCACTCACACGCTCACCTCCTAGGTTTTCCCTCACTTTTTGTCTTTATTGCCTGTTTATGATATTTTTTTCTATCCTTTCCTACCCTGTGTTTCCAAACACCGTCATTTGGGGCAGCCCGGGTTTTTTTCTCTTTCCCTTTGGTCAGTAGCAGGTGGGTTTTATTGTGTCTGAAAATCCTGGGAAATGTAAACCAGGACAAGGTGCCCTATCATACAGTAATGTCCTCAGCTTTTCTGGGAATGTTTGGATACTGTAACAAGAATTCTTCTGAGGCATTAGTGAAATACAACAGAAAAAGGGCAAGATCATATCAGACTCTAAACAGAGAGATCTTTTGAAAGCACCATGTGATTATCATTATATGATATGTTAGAGGAAATCTTGATTTCAACAAATACCATTTGTCTTTCTGTTTTACACAGCAAGTTAGTTGCTCAACAATCACCTGCTTTGAATACTGTTTTCATTTAACCCCAGTTGCTAAGTAGAGCCTTGTGCACTGCACATTCATAAGTGCTCTAAAATATCCAAATAAACTCAGATCTGGGAGGCTGAGATGCACTCAGAAAACTTAAACCTAAAGAACTAGACTTAGGATAGATAGGCATGGCTGGCATTTAGTCAGAAGGTGAAATACCTGACAGACTAAACTGTGACAGACCTTCATCGAAGTCTAAACTGTGGTTTCACCTTCAGTCAAAATAAAGTATACAAAGTGCAACACATACCCTCTGCAGGGATCTAATACAATAGCCCTCGGCCTTGGAACTCGGGCAATCACTGAGCGGTTAGACCCATCCACAGCCATTGAGCTGATGGTCTGATTGAGGTAGTCACTGTAGTAAACTCTGTTGTTGATCCAGTCAAAGGCTATGCCATCAGGAGTCCCTAGGTCTTAGACACATGCAAACAAACACAAGTTCAGTACAAGTTTCCCAAGATATTGCAGTACTCTTCACCTACGATAATGCAGCAACTTGAGCGATGACTCTGAAAGGTCACTGGTATCAATGCAAGTTTGTTCATTTAAAAATTGGAAGCACTAATACTTAGGACTTGGTTCTTTCTTTGTATACAGCTGAGTTAAAAAGGTATTTACTTCACAGCCCCAAGTTCTGCTTGCTATTTGTCAAGAAGCAGGAACCATCCCTCCATAATATTAATTTACTACACATAATTTTTACATCATTACTAATATGATTTTATGCTTATAATATTTAACAAGTATTATGTCTTCATTTCATTGTGATCAAGATCAAATAAGAATCTCTGAAGAGGAAAAAACTGAAATGACACAAAAGGAAAATTTCATTAGATAGGATAATTAAATAGTCTCATCTTGATGATCAGCACGCAAGTACTGAAGTAGTGCTAGGTGCTCCAGTTCATTTTTTACAATATCCAATTACTTTGTGTCACATTTCAGTGCACTTACCAGATGCAATTACTGTTGGAGAGCCAATTCCTGAGTAAATACTAAAGTAACTGATTCTTCCTGTCCCTGAAGGATAACTTTGTGTAAAATAGATTCGGTTGTTTATGCTGTCAAAATCCAGTGCCACTGCAGTTCTTAACACATTGACTGTGCGGAAGGGAGGACTGTGATTTTCAGGATCTAGGTGGATACTTCTTAAGGCATTCTCAAGAGCAAAAATCAGGTAATCATCAGTTGAAATGGAACATCTCTTGCCATCATTGCCTAGTGTTCCAAAGGCACAACTACATTTGGGTGTCTGCATGTCAGGCAGGGCAAAGCATAGGTGAGAACAGCCTCCATTGTTGTCCAAACAAGGATTGTTGTTGACATCGAGGGGTGAGCGTGACTGGAAATTACTGTCGTAAATGGTGACATCCCTTAGCCAATTAATGTTGTCTCGTATTACTGTTGGCTGATCTGTATTGCCTGGCTCCTTGCTGGCTTGGAAGACTTTTTTCAGGTTCCGATCAACCCAAATCATAGAATTTCCAAAGATGGTGATACCATACGGGGTTGGATAGCGACTGCCGTAACGCACAATTTCAACCTCACCCCCATCAGGCTGAATTCTTGCAATCATATCTAAGGAATCATCCACCCAGTAAATGTAGCCATTGCTGTGATCTATGGCCAACCCACGAGGTGTGACAATGCCCTCAGACACGAGAACTGTTCTGTTGGTGCAGTCAAGAAACGCACGTTCAATCTTCGGATTTTGCCCATAATCTGCCCAGAACAGGTATCTGTTTTTTGGGTCAACTACTATGTGCCTTGGCATATCTATGGTAGTTTTAAGCAGAACACGGCGATAAGTTGTGTTTAAACGCAAAACTTCTATAAAAGTCTCTGTCAGGAATGCATTTGTAAAATAAAGATTCCCTGTATTTAAAGAAGGAAAAAAAAACAAAGCGGAAAAACAAAACAGAGTATCAATACATAGCATCAACAGCTGAGAAACACGAGCTCAGAAATTATTAAACATATCCACAAACATCTCAGTAGCTGGAAGTATAATTTACTTGCCTACCCTTTGAGGAAGGCAAAGTTTCCTCAACTGAGAAGTTAATTATTAAATCCTCACTGACTGCCATGAGGAAAATCAGTAGTGTAGGATCCAAAGTGCAGTAACTACAGTCATTCTTTGGGTGTACTTTTTTAGTTGTACTTCTTTTTTAGCCTACTCTTTTTTGGCTTTTTGCCCTTCTATACCCTTACCCCTTCACTTTTTGCAGCATGAAACGTATTTTATGGCACAGCACGGTATACAGTAACTGAATTCAGTGCACACAACAGGTGATTATGTTAAGGCTCATCCCAAAAAGCTCATCAATCAACAGAACTTTTGCAAAACAAATATATACAAGGCATACATATAAAATAAAGGTACTAATGTTCAGCTACTTAAAGTCGATGAACACTTTCTGAAGAGCTGACATTTGAATTAATGTCTAATATGTTTAAACAGGAACAAAAAGAGCAGGTGGGGAGATCAAAGACAAATAATTTCTGCTTTCTTTAGTTCTATTATTTTTACATATTTGTATTTGTATTTGTATCTGTATTTGTATTTATTTAGAGGACACAGCAATCAGAGTAGATGAAAGGTCCTTTTTTCTTGTTAACAATGTCATCAGGCAACTTTTATGTGCTCTTCTCTGATACATCTTTCACTAATGCTACAATAGATAACTGCCATTTAGGAATACACAGGCAAGAATAAAGTCCTAAGACAAATATGAAAGCATCATGAGGTGTCTTTCATTACTTCTTGGCCATAGACACAAGTTAGAAACAGGACTTCCGTTCAAAATAGTTCCATTGGGATTAGTTTATGTTAGTCTAAAAACTTCATAGTCTGTAAAGAATAACATCCTCCTAAATTCAGCCATGCTTACCTGCTACCCAGTCAACTGCAATGCCACGGATCCCATTTCGTCCTATTCCATTTGTAACAACATTTCTAAAATAAGAACCATCAGGTTTAATTTTACGTATTGCATTCTGAGAAGTAACTGTGCTACTGAAGTCACACCAGTAAATGAAACCAGAAGGCATGTGAACATCTACGTGAAGTGCATTTCGTCCTGAAATATTTTGAAAAGTAATAATTCAGTATCTTTTATGTACTAAGTTATTGAAATCATGTTCTATGCCAGCAAGAAATGCCAAAATAATAGGCATTTTAAGATTTTTTCCTGCTACAATACTCACATACCTCTTCCTGCCAGTGGTACCATGGCTTCAGAGTGATCAGATGTCTCTAAACTAAATCCTTTAATTGCAGAAAGCATAGAAACAACTACAAATGAACTGTATGGGGAACAGGTTCTGTTATCAGGATTTAGCTGAAAGCCGGTAGCACAAGCACAGGAGAATAATCCACCAGGTACAGGCAGGCAAAGCTGCTGGCAAACTCCAATATTATTACTGCAGCCATTTGAGGAACCAGCAGAATCTGTCAAAGACACGCATAGGCAGACATGAAACCATGAACTGTATCACCACAAACTCCCACCAACCTATAACAAAATTCATCTACTTGCAGAGCATTAACAGCCAGCAGACAAAATCAAAGATCTTAATCACTGTACCTTTTAGTGATTAAGTGCTAACACTTAAGGATTAGTAATGAATTTGCTGCTTTCTGGTCATGTTAGATTACTGGGACCATTAATTCGACAAAATAGGTACTTAAACTTGAAGCCAATGCAACAGAAGTCATAATTCAGTTAATACTATACCGACAATATTTTAGTAACACTACTGGTGCCTTAACTGGATAGTGGACCATCTTTTATCAAAACAAGGTAAAATGGCTCTGACTCTGGCATTGACTCTGGCAATGTCTCTGACATTTCCCCTAAAAGCTAAATCAAACCATTTGTTCTGAAAGAGCATGCATTCTGCCTCTGAGGGAAGTTCGAGTTTTCACAAGTTGGATATTCTGAAATACCGCTTTAGGAAATACTCACTGTCTCTGTAATACACACGTAGACACTTCAGTCTTGGGACATTATCTCTCAATACTACTTTGTTTGCTCCAGTGGACTTGTCAACTCGTTCAATAACTTCATAATCTCGATCAGTATAGTACAGGAAAGTATCATAAACAGCGATTCCCCACGGATGCGAAAGATGAACCACCAGAGTCATACGATTTGTGCCATCCACACTGCCTTTCTCAATCTAAAAGAAGTTTATTGTAAGAAATACAATGCTTAGCTTTAAAGGTTTGATGTTACAAATCAAAACGTGACATATACAACTTAAACTTTTTCTTATGCACAAGGTAGGAAGGAAAGGTTCAGAAAGATGCCAATGATTTCTGGTTTTTGATTCAAAGTCATAATGTATTTTTAACAGTAATGAGTAGCAATGGTTATTCAGATTTTGCTCAGGCCTGCAATTCCAGTTACATAAGTAATGACTCGTGGAGTACAGATGGAGAGATAGATGAACAGGTGAAAAAGCAATTACTAAAAAAGTCTCATACCACTCCTGTGCTTGTGACAGCCCAGTACAACTTTTGTTCCTTAATGTCAATTGTTATGAATTCTACATGGTCAAGGTTGCCAGTGAAGAGGGTTTGTATGCCTGATCCATCCATGTTTGCACTGGCAATCTTTGCTGGAACACCACTGTCAGTTCCTTGGTCTGTCCAGTACAGCTTCCTGTAACGCACATCATCACATCTGTTACCAAAGCTCATAACAGAGTCACCTGGGCATATGCTTAATCCATTATCTTATTTGGTGTTATGCTATTTAACATATGACATAGGCCTCAGGTCAGGAAAGATTTTAAGGTCCTCTTTAGGTTCCCATTTTTCAGATTTTTTTTTTCCATAATCATATTTTGAAGTTCATTTGAATTAAAAAAAAACGACAGCATAAGCAAACCCAAAAGGGTGAAGATCAATGCAACAATTTATGAAGACATTACATTTTCTAGGGCTTAAGAAGAGTAAATAAGTTCTACACAAATACGCAACAAACAAAACCTTGTCAAATAGAAGATGGAAACTGAAGACCTTAAAAGGTAAGAAAAATATGGAGACCGTATTCATGTGCAAAGACAGCAGTTTCAAAAAATTACCCTCTTGCTGGATCAACTGTCAAACCAACTGGTGTGCCAGCTCCTAGAGAGGTGCCATCATTGGTGATCAGTGTTTTCCTGTACGTTACATCACCATGCAGCTTCAGGACCTAGGCAAATGTTGAACTTATTAGAGTACATAATACAGAATTTCTGATACCTAAATTCAAAAGGAGTTTAAATTGCAGAAGTCTCAACAGTTATGAAGAAAAAGCACAGTGTTGTGTATTCTAGCCATCTCTCTTTCCAACATGCAGCCCTTGAGTGAGCTGCTCGCAGCTTCTCACCCAATTATGTTAGCAAATAAGCATTCTACATATAAAAATAGTTACTCTTTCAGCTTCCATAATATCCTATGGCAAATATTTTGTATTACAGGCTGATAAAGGATATCATTCCATTTCATTTGTTTAAATTACCTGCTTTTTAATTTAAAAACATGTATTTATATTTTGTGACAAAGATGTTTATGACGGGGCTTATTCACAATCCCTATTGCACTATATGTGGTGTTCCTCTGTTTCCTTACACTAAACGGCAATGTTACCCTTCACATGCCATCAGCCTCCAGAAAGCTACATCACACGATACCAAAGCTTTGGGGAATGGATCTTACTGCATGAGATTACAGCATTCCTTCACTAAGAGATGGCCTGTACTGGGATCATTTATTTCAAGTAAGAATAGTAATAATAATATAGTAACTCTAGTGGTCAAAGAGATTGTGTTTTCCACAGAAGCCTAATGATTTGAGGGGAGGAAAAAAAGGAAGATTAAAAAGAAAGATCTATTCACAAATAAAGTTCTCAGACGTACTGCTTTCAGTGGTTTTAACTATGTTCAAATTTAGGTTTACATATTCCAGTTTGTAAAGCACTTTTCTACAAACTTCATTTTAAAATAAATCTAATTTCAGTTTTTCACTGAGAAAAAAATACTAATTTCAACTTGTATACACACAGAGCAATGCAAAATCTCAGCTCTTACTTTCTAATTGTCCCTCTTAAATAATTACCTCAATTGACTGTGTCCCTGGATTGCTGTAATACAAGTTTTCAGATATCCAATCCAGTGCCAGACCAAAAGGAGTACCAATAACTGCTGCTGGTGCAAAAACTGTCCTGTTGAGTCCATCTGATCTCACTCTGTGAATTTCACCCTTGAAAAAAAATCAACTCAAGTGAAAAATTGTCAAGCAAAAAACTGCTCTGTTCTGACTACATGAGCACCTACTTTGTATTCCAGCCTTCTCTTAGCAAAATGAATATCCAGTAGACAAATGTATTTCTATATGCTCAAAGCATGATAAAATATTATTGTAAGTCATAATTCTCCAATGTGAGGAGACATTACCACTGACCAAACAAAACCTGACTGACAGAGATAAAATTACATATAGAAAGGTGCTGAACTGCATATATGTAAGCTATATACAGTAACACATTTGTAATGCATAGTATATTGCCAGAAGTTTTTTATCAGCAGAAAACCTCAGTTAACCACATACCTTGAATAAACCTGTAATCCAGTAAAGAAAAACTCTCTTCATGCATAAAGATTTAAGAACCAAATTCTTAATAAGTTGTAACAGCAAGAACCAAGATTAAGATTACTCTTGCCAGTTTTGTTGTAATGGTAGAGGTTACTTCCTGAGCTTTCTTAACATTATGTCAGTTTTGCAAGAGAACAAGTCAGTAGGGCTAGGGAAGATGTGAGCGAGCATTAAAATCTGTTTCTCCTTTGTGATTACTTCCTCCACTGATGTAGATATGCTGTGCCTGTCCTGGAAAGATTTCACTCCATGGTGCATGCTCCCAGCCAAAGTAGTACACAGTACATGTGCTGTAGGTCTGTTCTGCACTGACACTTTGTTGGGAAGACAAAGGACACTGCCAACATGAAGAGATAGAATATATAGTGCACTACTAGAGCCCAAACTTTGCACTAGGTGAAGGCCAAAGCTGTGAAGCTAATGCTAGCCCAGTTCAAGAAAGATCTGTGCAGGTCCCTCTGGATGGCATCCCTTCCCTCCAGCGTGTCCACCACACCACACAGCTTGGTGTCATCAGCAAACTTACTGAGGGGGCACTCAATGCCACTGTCCATATCGCCAACAAAGCACTGGTCCCAGTACTGACCCCTAAGGGACACCACTCATCTCTGCTCTTCATTTGGACTTTGAGCCATTGAACTATTTCAGTGCAACCATCCAGCCAATTCATTACTCAGCGAGTGGTCCGTTCATCCAGTCCACAACTTTCCAGTGTGGTGACCAGGATGTTGTACAGGACAGTGTCAAGTCTTGTGGGTCAAGTCGATGGATGATCACTTGAGCTCTAGCTATGGCTTCAACTGTTGCTATAACTGGCAGCAAAATTAGAGCTAAAACTTACGCAAAGGCAGACAGCCACCAAGAAAACCCTAACATGGCACAGGTGGAGCCAAAACAGGGTGTTAAGAATGATGCCTTGTGATTAAGGAATTAAACAATTAAAGAAGTAGGCAAATAAGCTTCTGCCTTTAGGAACTAGAGAAGTATCTTTTTTTCAGAGAGCAAGTTATGACTGGCACAGATGTCTCAACCTGAGGCTGCAGGTCAGGAGTATGGATAGGGTCACAGCCCAGAGTCAAACGTTTGTCAGGCTGCAGCTCAAGGCTTAACAAAATGCAGTGCTTACCTGAGCTCAGCCTGCAGGGCACCTGGCATTTCACCTGCCAGCTCTGTTAATGGATATATAAAAGCCAAGGTCTTCTAAAGAACTGTTCAACCTCTGGTAAATGTCAGCTATATCTGCTGGTTGAGATCTGTCAAGAACACTTTTTCAGACTGCATGGAGGATTAAACAGATTCTTGAGGATCTATCTAGTTCCTTGAACAAAGGTTTGCTTAAACAGGTCTATTTAAATCATGGAATGCTTTGGTTTGGTAATATTTCCTGGGAATTTAATTTCATAAATTTAAAAGAATAAATAAATATAAACATAATTCTTTTAAGAGTGACATAGAAAAGGCTTTTAAAATTAGTGATTTTACAACTTATTTTGACTACAAACCTGCAAAATCTGAAGTTAAAAAACCCCATAAATTTTGTGTCAATGCAAGGTAACAAGTTATTCTGAACTCTTTCTGTAAAATATCACTATGGGAATATCCTTACCTGCCATCTCCAGGACCTAAGAACTGCTTTTCTTGAAAAAAGAATGGTTTTTACATTTCCAAGAGCGAAAATGTGTTGCTGAATTAGCAGCTTCCTTACCACATCTAGCTCCCAGAACACCAAAAATTTTGTTTTTAAGTGTCCATAGTGCCAAAATTGTGTTTGCTAGTCTATCTTAGTTCAAGACACGCATTAAAAACACTTAGTCAAATAATTACAATCAACTATTAACAATTTTTTCAAACTGTTTTTAGACCTGTAAGTCTCATATGACATACCCTGAAATTGTTATGACTTTGCAACCATTTTCTTCTATTTAAAAAAAACAAACAGATGCCTCTCTACTATGTTACTTCATTAGGTGCTCAGACTAGATAAATGTATTTTCATTCTAATAGTGCACTGTATCGAAAGGACTACTCCCATGGAGAAGCATTCTGGCTGTACTTGCAAAACTAAGACCTAAATTAAGAGAAAGGAGAAAGAATAGACCACAGTAAACAGGCCTGAGACTATGGTTTTCTCAATGCTTTCCTTCCTGCTCATGTCTCTGTCTGAGCCAAAATTAGCATTAATTAAATATTTCAGCTGACAAAGATGAAAACTAATTTATAAAAGAGATGAAAGGTATTTATCTTTCCCTAGAGGGAAAGCAAAATAAAACAATAAAACCCCATCCGCCCATAAAAAAACACTCAATTATATTTATCAGAATTCTTATGTGCAGCCTTAATATATTTCAGCCAAAAATATTTTAAAATAAAAAGTCATACTTTAGTGCATATTTTAACCCGAATACTAACTTACTGGATTTTCAACCCAATAAATCATCTGTTTGGAGTCATCAAAGTCAACATCAACACCGTTTTCAACTCCTGCTATTGGAACCATAGCATCATTTGTCTTCTCTTCAGGATTCAGAGAAAGTCCATAAATTATATTATCTCTTACAGCAATAAGAAAAGGGTGTTCATCTGTGAAAACATATAACACACAGTTGTTTCTGATGAGGAAAATGCCATTCATATGTATACTTATATATACTTCCCTTCTCCCACCCAAAAGTTCCCTGATGCTGAGAATAGTTGAAGTTCACCAGTGATGTTTTCTAGCCATTTACCTGTAAGTTTGTTCTCTCAATAAAAGTGAGCTTAACATTTCTTGTCATTGTTCCAGCATTTAAAGTTTCAGCACTAAACAATCACAACACACATGCAAGCAAAATCTGAGGAGAATCACAGAATTATTAAGGATTGGAAGGGACCTCGAAAGATCATCTAATCCAATCCTCCTGCCACAGCAGGATCACCCAGACCAAGTCGCACAGGAACACATCCAGGCGGATCTTGAGTGTCTCCAGAGAAGGAGACTCCACAAGTCCCCTGGGCAGCCTGTTCCAATGCTCCGTTACCCTCACTGGGAAGAAGTTCCTTCTGATATTTATATGGAACCTCCTCTGTTCCAGCTTGCACCCACTGCCCGTTGTCCAATCACCAAATAACCTTGAGAAGAGCCTGGCTCCATCCTCCTGACAACCACTCCTCACACATTTAGAGACATTAATGAGGTCACCCCTCAGCCTCTTCTTCTCCAAGCTAAAGAGACCCAGCTCCCTTAGCCTTTCCTCATAAGGGAGGTGCTCTACTTCCTTCATCATCTTCATTGCTCTACACTGGACACCCTCCAGCAGCTCTGTGTCCTTCTTAGTGCTGGCCTGGGGAAGTGCATTAATGCAGCTTCTTCAGATCTCTCAGAATGGGAACCAGCAGCACAAACCTCTGAGGTCTCTGCAGCACGTGGCTGAGATGGATTCTACTACCAAAAGAAGCAAGACTGACAAGCACGGTATAATGTCACAGCACCAACTGCTTTAATATGAAATACCACTGCTGTACTGTGTTTTCTTGTTTTATCTCTAAGGAAGTAGACATACTCCCTCATTGTATATTTACTTTTAGCTAAATTTGTGCCCTTTTGCTTAAATTTTATTAACAACGGGTGCCTAGTCAGATGATCTGAGAAAATGCATTGGAGAGAAAAGTGTGAGTCAATGACTTAATTTCTCATCTGCCAGGGAGTAAGGGAACATAAATTTCAATTCCTCTCTTTCTCATACTTTTGCCATTGGAGAACAAACTCCAGCCTATTCTCTCCATAGGTACAAGCTACCACTTGTTAGGGAACTGGGCTGCTGCTACATGGAGGCTAGCAGTAGCCTATTCCCTCTTTTATAGAGCATCAGAGACTTTTTATTGTTCCTTTTATTCCTCACTTAGCTGCTTCATGCATGTACAAGAATACTGCAGTGAAAACTTGGACATGAAAAACCACAAACCACATCACTGCACGTCTCACAAACTGTTATCAATATTTCTCTCAGGCAGTGGCAATTATCTGTCCAATTTCTTATAAGCTTGAAATATCATTTGTCGCAGAATGAAAAGGACACTTTGGCAAATAATTGCCCAAAGACATATGCCTGTCTGTGCCTGTGACTGTGGTTTTTTTCAAAGAATGTAGCACAGCAATGATTTTCTACAGAACATCTGCAAAGAAGAGCTAAACGCATGTGAAGTTGTTCCCATGCATACAAAGCCTGGAGTCATTCCTCTCTTTCTAATTGTACACAGTGCTACTCTACTGAGTCCAGCTGAAATAGATGAGTGAATTCTTCAGGTTAGCTTGCTTGTACAATTATTATTGTTTCATTTAAATAAATTGTATTCTACACACACATTTTGCTGATTGCTTCCTTGAAGATTTACCTCCATACAAGTCTGTACCAGCTAATTATTCCTCATTGTTATTTATTGCTGTACTTACCATGTACATTTACCATATTAACGCAAGATTGTAATATGCAAAAATTCCTTGCTTTGCTTCCAAGCCAGCTTGCTATATACCATCTTTAATATAAAGCTGAAATGTGGTTAAGAGTAAAATAAGTGCAAAGGCAATCTCACAGTATTAGCATTCTTTTAATTTTTTCATTTTTAAGTTGCACTGAGTTCTTTCCCGATGTATTCTGACAGCAAAATATTCCATGTGTTGGGAAAATGTTAAATGCAGCTTCTTTAAAGTTCTCAAAAGAAAATTGAGTTCATCCATTTTCCCTAAATGAAGTATCTGAAGCTCTGACAGTGTTCTGTCCACAACCTGACTCTCAACCTTTAGGCTAAGTACATTCCATCCATCCTAAATGAAGTCTGCTTGGAATGGCCCCAACCTTTGATTTCATGAGTAGCAGTCGACAGACCTGAAGCATGCTTTTTGTCTGACAGAGGGGTGCATTTGACAGCACCAGGTCTTTCTTTTCATCTCTCATTATTACTGACATACCTCTCATGCAGTTCCTGTTATCAGGAGATAGTGTCCATCCTGAAGGACAGGCACAGGAAAAAAAAAGTGGTCCCAATGAAGAAAGCAAGCAGAGGTGGCTACAGGGGGATGCCCCACAAGAATTAATACCTGAAGATAAAATAGACAGTATCAGCAACAATACAAAAAGTTTTAGTAACAATATGAAAGATTGGAAAGAACAGTCAGTCTTATGGCCACTGAGAACATTAACCCAGCTCTAAAACACTTTTTATATTTTCTTAAATTTAAAAGATTATTTCCAAGAACCACAAGCCATATACTACACTTGTAAGGGGTTATAAATGTTCATGTAAAACAAGTACCATTTTCAGAGCAGCCTTTTTCTTGTCTTTTTTTTTTATTTGCAGCATAGAAAAGATTTCAAACGCCTTTTCAAACTTTTCTTAACTACATCAGGAGGTGCAGGAGACCTGCACCAGGAGGCCTACACCAGGATGCCTGCACGATTCTTCTTTGATCATTGTAACACTTCTAGACAAAGGATTGAAACTATTTACTGAAGCTTCTTGGAGAAAACTTAAAAGATAAAATAGTTGCCTATACCTGGTACTGAGAGTTCTTAACTTCTTGGATCACTTTGAAACTGTCAGTCTCCATTTGTGGAATAAAAAGTATTACTGTTACTATTATTACTATGCACAAAACCCCATCCATTTAGAGCATTTCCACAAATGACATTTGCAGGGTAAGTCATAAGAAAATAAAAATCAGACTTTGCATATATCCTTAGCAACTGCTGCAGGTCTTATTCAAAGAAACTTGAAAGCTCCAAGAAATTACACATTTTTTCCTAATATGAAAGCTAACAAGAACTCAAAATAACTTAACAAGATGATAAGACAATGGCATTAACTCAAGAAGTCAGGCCAAAAGACTATTATTCATCAGTACAAGTTCAAACTCTACTAGATGTGAGATCCAATGATTTTTTAAAAAGGAGAGTGGTTGACATACGGAATTTCAATCAGCAAATAATTATTTCTTCATTTGTAAACATGCTATTTTGCAAGTATTTTCTTCCTTCTCTTCTTTAGAGGAAGTCTAAATGAAAAATCCAAAAATCTACTAATTGAATACAATAAAAACAAAAAAGAAAACATTTCTCCAAGTTTTTTTACACCTTGGATCATAAAATAAAGCCTACTACACCAGAACTATGACGTACAAACTAATGGTACCATTTGGTATTGAGAGTGCTAAGTGGCTTTACCTCTCAACATGATTGAGGAAGGTTTTGTTCTAATACATAGTGCTGAAATTACTAGTGCTTTACTCATACACAAGTTTCTGCTCCCATGGTATGAAATTTTTTAAGAAAATTAAAAATAAGTCACTGTAACACTTATTAGTCAGGAACACTCCGTGCACAAGAAATCTATCGGAGAAGAAAGACAGTATCTGTGTCAACATATTTCCCACTTTTCAGGTTATGCCGTGAAATGACATGAGGACTGATTTGAAAGATAATTCTAACAGAAAGCGAAAGAAATACATTTCATCTGCAAAATCACCTATATATGATTTCAGAGGGAATCTTGAATGCAATGAAGGGATTTATTTATTATTTCATTCAGTAAAATAATGCAGAAGTGCTTTCTGAAAAAGCCGATGACAGTAATGTCTAAAAGAATGATACTAACGTACAAGGAACGGAGTCTGCTATGGCAAAGAGACAACTCTTAAAAAACTAAAATGCTTTCCAAAAATGCTCCAATTGCCTTATAAAAACATTCACATCAAGGTGCAAGAAAATGGCATGTCCTACTTCCCTTATTATTCTTCAGAGCTAATCATAATGCTTACCTACACCACAGGTTGTACCAGCTGGGTGGGCAGGTTAGACGGGCTAACATGACATTGAGCTGCATGTCAACAGAATGGATTTTACTTGGTTAACCCAGTCCAGCTTCTGAGAAGAATGATTCTAGAAGTGTCTATGACATGACATCGCCACATGGCTTCTTTTATAGTTACCAAAGCTGTTTACCTGAACTTACCATTAGGTTGCTTTACAGGATGGACTGACACAAGCCCCAAAGGCTGGTGAATGTTATAAATCATAACTGTCTGGTTTCCTCCATGCCATTTATTGGCCCGGACTACTCGATTAGTATAGCGGTCACTCCAGTACACAAAATCTTCAAAGATAGTTAGTGCATGTGGATGCTGTAATATCTGAAAGCATGTTTATCAATTTAGTTCTGGAAATTTGAACACAAGACTTGCAATGAAGTAACATGAAAGACGAGCTTTTTTTATTAAAGTCAGAAAAAAGCCGCTGTGATTCAAAAGAAACTTACTGGCAAAAGATTATGAATCATTATCGGTTGTTCAATAACTAGATGAGGGAAACAGATTTTTTTTTAATTAAAATGCTGGGTAGACCCCATGAAATCTACAGCGTGAGGAATTAAAGAACAGTCTAACTGTAGGGCAGAACACAGGCAATCAACTGGTAAAAATTCAGTTGTAGCTTTTCAAGCACATACGAGGAAATACTTAGCAGCAGTTACAGACTTGACAATAAGCTCCCCTATAATTTACCAGAGGGTCAAAAAAAGTAGCTTATTTAAATTTCAGGAAACTAGGAGTGGGGCTAGATCTTGTGGTGTTGGTCAACAGCCAGCTGATAAGCCAGCAGTGTACCCAGGTGACCAAGCAGGCCAAAGGCATCCAGGCTTGTATCAGAAATAGCATGTCCAGCAGTAATTGTCCCTCTGCACTCACCACCTATGAGGCTGCAACTCAAATACTGTCTTGAGTATTGGGCCACTCACAGGAGAGACACTGAGGTGCTGGTGAAGGGCAATGAAGCTGGTAAAGTCTAGAGCATTGATATTATGAGGAGTGGTTGAAGGAACTGGAATTGTTGCCTACACAAAGGGAGGCTGAGGGGACACCTTATCACTAGTGCTCTCTACAAGTACTTGAAAGGAGGTTGTAGCAACATGGGGGTCAGTCCCTTTCCCCAAATAACAAGAGATAGGACAAGAGAAAATGGCCTCAAGTTGCAACCAGGGAGATACAAGGAAAATTTTCTTTACTGAAGTGTTTGTAAAGCACTGAAATAAGGCTTCCCCTCATCAACCCTGGAGGTATTTAGAAGTTGTAATGCTGAGGGTCTAGCAGCACCTTGATGATCTCAGACATCTCTTCCAACCAAAATGGTTCTAAGATTCCATTTCAGGAGGATTGTCTCTGGCCAAACATAAGCCCAAAGTTCAATTATTGAAAATACATATGTGGTTATTTATGCTAGCTTGTATGTGCCAGCTGAACACCTGAACTGTTGCGCTGATACAGGGACAGTGCTACAAGCTGACAGCAGCCCTTCATTGGGAGATAGCCTGTAAGAAGGATTGATCTTCATGAAGTGCCCTGTTCTCATTAAGTCCTTGCAACATAAAATCCTTCACTGCTCTTAAGAAGAGTAGCAATCACCACTCACAGAGGCTGATCATGCTAAGTTCTTTAAGGCATTTCAAATACAGTTGCCTACAGCAAATACAGTCAGTGGCAGCAGCATCAGATGCTACCTGCAGATTTTGTGCATGATGCCAGAAAAAATGAGAATGACCTAAAGCACTCAGCTCCAGTTCTGTTGAAGATCTCCTGAGAGACTAAATAGGATACATAATTCTTCTGTTTCCAGCTGTTAGGAACAGCTAAAAATACTTCATATCTGCTTCCCCAAGCAGAAAATACATCCCAGGCTATGACAGTGTAAATATGCTGTTAAGTACCACGACAGCAAGGAAATAGAAGCGCAATGTTTTCTGTCTTACCAGGTCACTTGCAACCACCTGTCGTCTGTTGTTTCCATTATAATCACAAAAATCAATATAATCAAGATAAGCATCAGCAAAATAGAGTAGTTTGTTTGGGTAATCAATGGAGAGTCCATTGGGCCAGTAGATTTTATTGTTAATAATCACTGTTCTCATTTTGCCATCCATGCTGGCTTTTTCAATTCGAGGATTTTGGCCCCAGTCAGTCCAGAACATTACGTGAGCACTGAAAAAAACAACTTGTGGTTATCAATCCGAAAAAAAAAAAATAAGCCCCTACCTGGCTACTAAGAAAAGTTACATCCAGACCCTTTAGCCAAAAATCAGAAACAAGCCTTTCTTGAAAAAGTCCTACACAATGATACTGAAATTATTCATTTCAGCCACAAGCTCACTTAAGAATTCACCATAGTCTCTGTTGTAAAAGTTTTCATCTGTCATTAACAGCAGCATCTAGAAGCTACTGTTATCATTATTCTTCAAAATTGATCAAAATTTGATTCTTCAGTTGCCAAATAATAATTTGATGTGTGTTTGTACTTCTATGGGCATTCATTGACCTCATTAACACTGCTATAACTGAGGAGCTCCCCAGTGCTGGCACTAAACAGTTCAAGGCATTGAACAGCTCAAATCCCAGCAAGTCTGTAAATGAGCAGTTCAAATTATAATTTCCCATTTACTCTGTGTTATCTGTTGTTCGAATTGAGAAAGTGCTTTTGTGATAACATTAAAACAATACAGGTAATTATTTTAGACTGTGAGGGAAACTGTTCCCTGCCAGACAGGCATACCACATCATACTACATGCAAGTTTGTGGTATATCACCGAATGACAAACTATATGTCAGAACTTTGAATTACCACTACTTAACCGGAAAGCAAAAATGGGACAATCTGTGTGACAGTAAAAAACCCTTGTTACAGTGAAACAGAGCAACAGATTACAAATAAATACCATATGACTTCATATATTAAATAAACTCTGCAAACGTAAGATTTTACAATACTATGTCAGATTTTCTCTTTCAATTGTTATTTAAAATTGCCAGGCAATGTGGCAGTATCTCCAATTTCCATATTGTTACATCATCAAAAAATGCATCTTTACAAAACTAAAGAAAACAAAACAAAATTCTTACTCAATTCTGGGATCTAAGACAAGTCCCCTTGGGTTTGTTATATTTTCACTAATCAGCACAGTCCTGTGGCTCCCATCCATTTTAGAGACTTCAATTGTTTCCAGAACAAAGTCTGTCCAGTAAAGATTGCGACCTACCCAATCTACTGCTATACTTTCAGTCACAGTGACACCACTGTCAAATACCTGTTTAATAACAAGAATTAAAAAAAAAAGAGAGAGAGAAAGAGAACAAACTAGTTGATATTAAATTTTAAGCCTTTCAATTTCTACAGAGGTTAAGAAATGGGGAGCCAAATCTCCAACATTTTCTAGGTCTCTTTTGCAAAGTCACAATGCACATAGGCAAAGAGCTGGCCAAGCTTATACCCAAACACTCCTACTAACCTTAGTGAGTCTAATGAAGAAGTCAGCATCTACTAACAATAAAATTAACTCACTACCCAGTACTATAAGAGGGCATCCTGAAAGTTCTCCATCTTCTTTTTCAAAATGACATATGAAATGCTGGCTTAGTATCTACAAACTTTTTTCACTTTGTGTATCCCTTCTTACTGTTGGGATTTCCCTCTTCCCCTTTGTTAACTGGAGATACAGTGTCTTGATTTCCCCTCCACAATGAAAAGACAATAATAACTAAGCAGAACTTACTATTTTTCGGTCGGTCCCATTTTGATAAGCACTCCAAATTTTATCCTGTGTTGTATCAGACCAGAAGATACGATCTGTGACTGAATCAAAATCAATAGCCACGATACTCCTCCCATCCCGTATCAAAGAATAAATACTGTGTGACTGAGAGGTGATGTTGTCCACAACAATCTGATTACGACTTGCCACTAGCAAAAGAAGGTTTCCAGACTCTGTCAAAGAGAAAGTAGTTGAAAGCTATTCAGCAGTAATTCTGTAAGAAACACTGGGTAATTTGACACAGCTTTGAGGTATCCAAGCAGCTGTATCTAGATACACATATGGAAAGGACAAATTCAAATGAATTCTCAGGTCAAGACATTTTATCACATCCAGTCTGGCTGTTGGATCTACCTTGACTTTTCTCCACCCTTTCTTAGTCATTTATTCTCCACTAGACTTCCCATCAAGTCTCATATTGGGACCTCAGGTGCTCTTCCCTGTTGTCTAGCCACTTTACTGTTAACATCCAACCTTCATTCATCTGTAAGCTGCTCTTGACCCTCAGTCCTGATCCAAACCCCAAAGTTCATTTTACCACCTTCTCCTCCTTTTTAGCCAGCGTGTTCTTTTTAGCATCTTTAGACTGCTTGGGGACTGGGGGGAAAACACTCTCATTTCAGGAAAGCCAGAGGCTGCCGTGGTTAGATTGCTGTGGTACACCTTACACTTTATGAACTGATGAACAGAAGCTGAAGAGTAGCAACCACAGAGACAGCAAACTGTGATCAAGCTCCTTATTGGAACAGGCCAAACTTACTTGCTGGTAAATAAGGTTTTCCCCAACATTAGTATATCCCTAAACTAGGAAACCTGTGGTAACTAATGTCAGTGGGTATGTGGCTTCTTAGTGCTGTCAGTGTACTCCGTAAGAGATACAGAACAAGGGATAGCTAGCCTGTTGTCAGTGTAACATGCTCTTTAGAAATGAACAAAGAAATGAACAAAATGTGGCAGAGGCTCTAGGTAAGTCATGAAAGGCTGCCATTTAAACACTCAGTGAGCACTGAACTGTATAAAGAGCATATTTTAACCCATTGCTTACATGTGCCTGGCATTGTTTCTTCTCCGTATTACTAGCTTTGGCCATTCCAGGGTTAAAATTATAGTGTTATTTTAACTATAGTATTTCCAGGAAATCAGAGTTTCCAATTAGCCCCCCAGATGATTGTTTAGATACAACTTCAAGTGTCTGTTTACACCAGCTCTTCTAAAAGAGAAATGGACATTTTCCAGATGCTGCTGTCATTCCTTAGGTTGACATCAATGTTCCTCACCTGCTGCTTTGCAAGTCCTCCCATTGTTTTCTAGAACATATCCTTCATCACAGTAACACCTAAAAGATCCTCTCTCATTGTAACAATGCTGACTGCAAAAGCCTGGAGGGTCACATTCATTAATGTCTTCACAGGTCTTGGAGTCATTTGCAAGCTGGTATCCAACAGGACAGGTACACTGAGCTCCAAAGGGTCCCTGAATGCACTCATGAGTGCAGCCAGCATTATTGTCAGAACAGCTTTCCTGATCTGAATTTGAGGAAAGAAATAAGCAAATAGTTAGCAAAAGATTTTCATGCTGAAGTTAATACTTTGCAACTGCATTAGTAAGACTGCTGCTAAAACATGAGACCAGACTGTATATCTACACAATATAAAATACACACAGTGGATAAAGAGTCAGGGAACAACATAGCATATATGACTGAATCCCACTAAATGACTGCTAAACAGAAGGCTGTCTAAGCATTCTTAAATATACAAATATATGAAAGCTAGAAATATACAAAAACTTTACGCTCCAAACTTAAAACTGTTTTAATAGACAATGATTTAAAATAATTTATAATCATACCTGGCTGAGGTTCATCTGAGAATGTGCAATGATTAAAAGAGGTGGAAAGAAGGGAAGAAAGAAAGGAAAAATCAATTATGCTTAAATCAAACTATGGCAAGCGTAAATACAAATTCCAGCTTCATGTGAGATTTTAGATTTTTTTCATGATTTTTCAAGTTAGAAATTTAAAAGAAAATATTAAGGACTGAATCACATTTCATCTGAAATTAAAGCATACCATGCTTTAGTGAATGTGATCAGGAACACAAAGCTCATTCATATAATGCTATATAAAAACCAGTAAGAAGTCAGTAAAGTCACATTTGATTCCAGAACACAAAACTAGACATAGCTAATGAATTCATCAACCATCACAATTAGCATTAACAATTAACATTAACAATTCAAACTCTATTTTGCTTTTCTCCCAAAATTGTTGCTGCATTTAATACGGCATGAGAAATATTCCATTTTCTGAAGCCACAGCACATAGTAACTTCGAGAAGATGCTTGGACAGTAACTTACTGCACAGTGGTGATTCATCAGCTCCGTTAGGACAGTCAGCAGAATTATCACATACTTTGCTCAGATTCACACAGATACTGTGACCTGGACATTGCCACTGCCAGCTGGGGCACCGGAAGGGTTGAGTAGGACAATCTCTCTCATCGCTCATATCCCTGCAGTCATTATCACCGTCACAGATCCATGCTCGATAGACACAGTTGCCGTTATCACAGCGGAAAAGAGAAGGAGGACAGGTTCTGGCAGGACATCGATGGTGTTCATCTGAGCCATCTGCACAGTCAGGATGGCCATCACATTCCCAGTTAGCAGGAACACAATTGCCATCTGATTGACACTGGAATTCATTCTGGTGGCACATCCCTGGTGGTCTTGTAGCTAAAACAGTGACATTACAGTTCAGAAGCTGTTTAAATTTTAGGCAGAGAAGTAAAATCACTGGTTCGTTTCTTACATAACTAGTTGTGATACTAAGAACTCTGTTGCTTTTGGAATTGATGGGGCATTCCAGAATCTGACCAATGTAACAGCTATTCCGCAATAAATCCTAGTTAGCGATATGGTGAACGTGCACTTCAATGATTGTTATATTTTGAATAAGCACATATCAATGTCTGTATATTCAGATATCTACATACATGCCCCAAGTGATATGAAATCACTTGCTGAGACAAGTTTTCACTGACATGCAGTGTAGTATTTTATCTAATGTAAAATTTCAAGCTAGCTCCCATGGATACAAGGTTTTCAGTTTTCTTTGCCTGAAAAAGCTGCTAGAGCCTGATGTGTTTTCACTTTCTGCTCAGAAAAAAGATTTCTAGACAAGTTCACCTAAGAAAAGGGGTTAGGAACAGTACCTGATACAGCAGATAAAGGAAATTTTCAAAAACATCACATAATAACTGAAGTCTGTCTGCATTGATATACTTACGGCAATCAAGCTCATCTGAGTGATCATTACAGTCAAAAACACCATCACACTGGTAGTAAGTGTTGATACACTGGTCTCCACTTCGACATTTAAACTCTGTGGCACTGCAGTTATATACTATGAAATAAACAAATACCTATGTTATTTTACAAAGCTACACTACACTAAATTTCCCTACAGGTGCTCAAATCATATATGATATCAGGAGTCAAAGTTCCACTGAAGACCATGATTTTCATGGGACACAGAAAACACAGTGACCTCAGAATCTACAGGAAACAGACGAAACAGATTTAGGCTCTCTGCAACAAGCCTAGAGATCAAAGGGCTCACTAAAATGCTAAAACAAGCATCACAAACAGGGGTAATTTATGAATAGGTTTATTACAATTCTGCTGTCTTGGAGCTGGTAACATGAGGTCACCAAAGACTACTCAGGGGCAAGAGTGAGGAAACAATAAAGAGGCATGCAACAGATAAAGCTACACTTACTGCAGCCACGCTCATCAGCACCATCTATACAGTCTTTGTCTCCATCACAGACATAGAACGGGTCAATACATCGATGATCCGGACACTGAAACTGCTTGGGTTCACAAGTACCTGTGAAAGCTATTAAACAGACAGTAAATGCAGATGTGGGCTTTTTTTATTCCTTCTGAAATCAGCACAGTACTGAGACAGCAGAAAGACACTATTACTAATTGCAGCATGTAATGCAGTGACTAAGAATCATACAAATTACAAGTATTAATGCATTACTATCAGGTAAAACAACGTAAGTTTAATCAGTGGTAAGTGACACTGAAGAAAGTGTATGGGAAAATTATTGTCTCCTGATACAAACTTTGAGAAGTCATTACTGAGATTACTCATTAAAGTAAGTGCTTAGAACATCTAAGCTTCAGCTGTTTTTTGTTGTACATGGTGGTGGATGACATGCAGCACCATGATTATAACTAACACAACTGCATCTTTTGGGGTTCTTTATTATTTTTACTTGGCACTGGCAGCTCAAATCAAGTTTTCCACATCCTATGGACTAGAAAACATTAGTCTAACTTAGATATTAGCTCTTTCTTTCTAATTTTATCATCCTTACACCAATAGACATAGCCATGTACACAGAGATAGCTGTTTAAAAAAAGACAGTTGTGATACTCACTGCAGTTTTTTTCATCTGACCCATCACCGCAGTCATTATCAGTATCGCATAACCAGATCCTAGGAATACATCTTCTGTTATCACAGGTAAATAAGGTTTCAGGGCATGAAGTGGGTCCTTGTGTAGGACAATGCAATTCATCACTGCCATCAAAACAGTCGTTATGTTTATCGCAACGCCAACGACCTGGAATACACTGGCCACTGGCACAGGTAAAAGCTGATGCAGCGCAAGAATTGTCTAAATAAAATTAAAAAAAAAAATCAAAACAAAGCAAATCACACAAAAAAGGAGAAAATTTTTATGAAGAAATCCAAAACTTGCCTTCACTGCCACAGTTTGTGGTACAGTTAGTACAATTACAGAATGCATCCAAATCTAAGATACACATTACAGGATCACAGTATCACAGTAATGATGAGGCTGGAAAAGACCTTAAAGATCATCCAGTCCAACCTGAAACCAACCAAGTAACCCTTAACATCTGACATCTAAATCATGCCACTGAGCACCTCATCCAGCCTAACCTTAACATTAAAATGTCTGTCAGACCTGAACAGAATACTTACAGGCCTTTTAAATTGTAGGAAAAAATAAAAACATAAATTGTTAAGCTCTTCAAAACAATCTAAAGAACTAGAAAAATAAATCCAAGTACCTACTTGCTTTATACTTCCCTTTTCCTCAAAAGACATTGCATTTTTTCTAAAATAGCCCACTAATAAGAAATAATATTTATATCTTAGTGATACTAGTTAGTCCCTATAACACTTATATCTTAGTGATACTAGTTAGTCCCTATGCATTAAGGAGCAGATTTTATTATAATGTCCTATTTTTCTTGTTAGTTATTTTTAAAAAATAATTAACTGTACAGTAAGAAGCACCAACTACATCATAAAAGCCAAGAACTCTTCAGGATCTTATAATTATCCCACTGCTCTCTCAATTTATTAATTAACACAATACCTTACAGTAAAACCTGACAATGAATCCAGAAGAGTCCAAATATGATGACCACCATAGCATTTCTCTTTGGATGTTACATGAAATAAAAAAATGAAATAATCTTCCTCTGGTCTTGGAGGAAGTTTAGACCACACATATGGGTTTGTTATATTTCTTATGGTTCTATTTTTTTACTAAGATTGTTTGTCCTTCCCCATGCATCAAGTGTCTATGGATTCAGTGTTGAATCCTGCGTTCTCATGCGTTAACTGAATAATTTCCAAGGTAATTAAACTCCCAGGCAGATATCAGAATTCATCTACAGATGCAATCCTAAAAATATTCCAGCAATATCAGACTGACACATCAAACTTTCTTAACTGCACACAACAATTACTAACTGTAACTTGCACGGATTACTTACTTAAAGAGCCACAGTTTTGTTCATCACTGTTATCATGGCAATCATCAACACCATCACACTTGTAGTACTGAGGTACACATCTTCCATTAGCACAGGAAAATGAGTAGGAGCCACACTGCAAAGTGGGTGGCTCATTGGATGGATCTTCAACACATGTCACCTGATTAGAAGCCAGCTTCATGCCGTAAGGACAACCACACACTCTCTGAAAATTTGGTACAGGGAAGCAGAAATGGCTGCAGTCTCCATTGGGATTTGTTGCTCTATTGCAGTAGTTAGAGCCTTAAAAAGTCATAGAGAAAAATCAATGCATACACTACTGATACCAGCTTGGGAACTGTTAAAAGTGCAAAGTAACTGTAAACACATATTGTACCAAAACAATTAGTGCTGTAGCAAAGAGGGTCAAGTTCACTGCCAGTAGCAGTAACTTCTAACAATATCCATTCCATTTCATACACCATTCATTGACACAAATGTTAATGGATACAAAGAACATACTGTTAAATTTCATGCCAGGTTCAGCAACTTTCTGGAAACAAATGTACTACCACAACTGAGGACCTTAGTCTGAGTAAGGCTGAGAGACCCACTCCAGTGTTTGGACACCAAGCGGTGAGCAGAGCACATAGTTTGATCATATGTTTTATAAAAGCACTGGGTGTTTTACTAAGTTAACTGCAGTATTAAATGCCTGCTTTAGATCATAGAATTGCATAGAAATCAGCAGTGAAGAGAAGAAAAATTACATAGTTACACACAGCAAATAAGAATAATAATTTGATAGATGTGTATCCAATTCTTCAAAAGAAATAGTTCAGTTTAACTAAATCTTCTATCAGAAAAAGAAATACCAGGATGGATTGGTGATATAATTTCACCAAACAGAATGGAACCACAGTTTCATTTTACAAAGTAATTTGATAAAGCAACAGAAGTGGTGGAGGAAAACTGCATGCAGTGAAATGTATTACCTGTGACTACAGGTGCCTGTGCTGCCTCCCCTGCCTGACAGTTAATGCAATAAAACCATTTCTAAAATTGAGAGTGGAAACCTGCTGTCCTGACACTGTCTCTTCCTCCCTGTTTCATGTTTCTGTACAACAGAAGAGCTCACCTATTTGGGAATGAGCATCATATGCTTTAACATGCATAATGTTAGTAATGCCCCTCCTAATAATAGTCATTTCTCCTCCATCAGACTTCCTCACTCGAACTATTCCACCAAGTCTCCAGTCAGTGAAATAGGCATAGCCTGTTTTGAAAGACATAGAACACGTAGCAGTTACAGAGCAATACAACATAAAAGATTATGCATCATAAAAGATCATGCATCATAAAAGAAGCTACAAGTGTTTTCATATAAAATTATCACTAATGCAAAGTCAGTCCTTCAGTCATAAGCAGATGTAACTTAGAAAAATAAGCCCTCAATTCAATTGCAATATAATAGACTCAACTAACATTTCAAATTCCAAAGCAATTTTAACACACATTCATTCAGACAACTGTGGAGAAAACATTAGAGTATTTCTGAAGACATTTTAAGACAAAATCAAACAGGGTCAGATGACAGCATCTTTCTTCACACATAACATAAATCCACTGACAAACTCTACATATGGTTAATGCAATCCTGAAAATGCTTATCATCTGCACACCAATGCACGCAGCATGGGGAATAAGCAGAAGGAGTTAGAAACCTGTGTCCAGTCAGGTGATTATGAACCTGGATGTTCCTGTGCCACTTGGTCTAGGTGATCCTGCTGTGGCAGAGGGATTGGACTGGATAATCTTTCGAGGTTCCTTCCGATCCCTAATGATTCTCTCCCTCTCTAGGGAGGTGATTTATCTTGTCTGTGCAGCATGAGTAGCTCACCTTGGAAGATGCAATTAATACAGCATATCTGTCTGGTTACACTATAACACTCACCGGCTCCTGTCGCAAATAATTTGAACACAAACATATAGAAAAAACAGTCCTAAAAGCAAGCAGTATTACAAAGGCAACATTACTTTATCTCTCATACAGACATGAAAAAGAAGTTAAAATAGACAGTATTTGTCAATGTCAGACCTACCTCCAAAAATAGTAAGGCCAAATGGGTGCGTCATCTGAGTGATACGTTCAAGAGTCCGTCTGTCCAGCCCATCAAAGGTGCTGTGCTCAATTTTATCAAAAAAGGCATCCACCCAGTACAGCCTTAAAGCACTAGAAACAATGACAATGTCATACCTCTTCAAATGACATCATATCCATTTGGAAGCAGTATCACAGTATCACAATATCACAGTAATGATGAGGCTGGAAAAGACCTTCAAGATCATCCAGTCCAACCTAAAACCAACCAAGTAAATCTAACATCTGACATCTAGCTCATGCCACTCAGCACTTCATCCAGACTAACCTTGAACACCTCCAGAGACGGCAAGCTCCATGGGCAGCCCGTTCTAAAATCTGATCACTTTCATTAAAAAACTTTTCCTAATGTCAAGTCTAAACCTCCCCCAGTGGAGCTTAAGACTGTGACCCCTTGTCCTGTCTCCAGTGTCCAGGGAGAAAAGACTGACCCTCACCTTTTAGATAGTTACAGACAGCGATAAGGTCACCCCTGAGCCTCCTCTTTTTCAGGATAAACAGACTCAAGTCCATCAGCTTCTCCTCATAGGGCNTGATCACTTTCATTAAAAAACTTTTCCTAATGTCAAGTCTAAACCTCCCCCAGTGGAGCTTAAGACTGTGACCCCTTGTCCTGTCTCCAGTGTCCAGGGAGAAAAGACTGACCCTCACCTTTTAGATAGTTACAGACAGTGGTAAGGTCACCCCTGAACCTCCTCTTTTTCAGAATAAACGGACTCAACTCCATCAGCTTCTCCTCGTAGGGCTGACCTTCCAGCCCCTTGACCATTCTAGCTGTCCACTAGTACCCCCAAGTCTCTTTCTATCTGAGTACTCACTAAAGACAGTTTTTTGAAATAATAACCTTAAAGTTGTCAAGAGGCTGTTGGCAGAGGCAGATTCTGAGAGAATCCCATTTTACAGGCGTTTCAACAAACTGAAAAATAACAACTTCTGTACAACGTCCCAGTGTGAAAATCTCACACAATTACATTTTTAATTCCAAACAGTTTGAAGAAAAGCATTTGCTCAAAAAGATTCAGTGTCTTTCATGTTGTCCTTACCTCCAGTCAATAGCTAGACCGTTAGGCCAGCCTAGCGTTGTATTCACAATTGGCAAGGCATGGGATCCATCGCTCCAGGCCCTCATGATTTTTGCAGGACGGAACCAATCTGTCCAGAATATGTATCTGAAAGGACACGTGTCAAGAGACACATAAACCCAATGAAATAATGTAAACACAGCAAACATCTGAACAGCATTAATGTTTTCATTTCTTCCACAGCTTCACAGATCTTTTAAAAATTGCAATTTTATGTTGACCCATTCCCTTTCCACAACTGGTAGTTGTACCAACAATTATTATGTATAAGGAAACATGAATATTATGAAGAATCCTCTCCCGATACTTTTGACCTATGTCTACAGTCACAGAGTTCAAACTATCGATAATTAACTTTACTAAGCAGCAAACTGGAAAGGTTAGGATACCCAAGGATCCAAGGTCAACATTATTCTTAGGAGATGACGTCCAAAGGAGAGTATTTTTGTTAATAAACATGAAAGTTCTATATACAAAAATTGAGAAATTCAGTGGCATGGCAGTAAGAGCCTTAACTATGCCATGAAAGAAACATCGCATTGGCATGGCCAAATAACACTGAGTGTTGAATCTGAAGGTAAGCATTTCCATCGAAGTACAGTAGGACTTCACTTTCTGTGCACAGAATCACATATAGTAAAGACTGTATCAAACACAGCCAGTTCTATCTAATGCTTCAAATAAAGACATTCAGATAGAAAAAATATAAGAATCGAGGTTAGCATTCTGAGAACCAGAAATACATTTAATGTAACATAGAAAGATTTCCCTTTCAACTATGAGAAACAGCTTTCTAATCTCGGTGTTACACAGAAATAAAGTTCTTTTGCCTATTTATCAACACATAGGAATAAATTAAAATCAACTGGTGCTTTTAAAGAGAATTATTTTGAGAGCTTCTTGACATGGAATCTGTGTCACATTGCCCTTTCCTCTGGGTACTCAATCCTAAATCAAAATAAAACAAACAAGATAAAGACAAGAGAAATTAAAAGAAGGCAAATCCAAACCAAAATCCTGAATGAGATGTAAATCTAACCTCACCAATTCTGCTTAAACAGACAACTTATCTGTGTAGTTTCAAGCAAGAATCAAAGCTAAACTTACCCAACAACAGGATGAACCACTACTGATCGAGGATTATTTAAATTCTGAACAATAGCTCTCCTAGATCTATCTGCCAGCCTCATCACACTAATGCTCCTGTATCGAGGATCTGTCCAGTATAGATTCTTTGAGATCCAGTCAAAGGCCAAATCTTCAACACTTTCTACTCTATTAGCTGTCAGGATTTCTCTTCCTAGAATGTGTAACACACATAATGTTTCAAGAGTTTAGGAACAGAGGAAATAACTGTGAATGATAACAATGAATGCAATATGCTGTTTGCAAATCTGGTAGTTTCCCTTGGTAAAAATTCTGCCTCGGTGATACTTAATTATATAAACCACAATATAATTGGTGTTATACAACAAGACGGGGAGTGAGTGTGCCCGTTGTTCCAGGTACAGTATGAATATATATTGGAAGCACAAACTCAAAAGTGCAAAAACAAAGACTAGTCAAAGATGAGAGAAAAATCTGACACTAAATTTACACTGAGAAGCATTTTATGAATGAAGGCCAGTAAGGACATCCTGCTCAACAGTCAGATCTTATATACTCTTTGCACAGTAATGGTCAGCTGCAGTCTACCATTACTCTGATCCAAGGCAGCAAGCAAGCTCAGAAAACTGCACTGCCTCAATATTTGACCATTATTACAAATTGGAGAGAAAAATTCTTCACGCTGCCACAAACAGGACTTCCAAAAATCTCACAACCATAATGTTATTTCCTGTTTTGCAGTGTCATAATAAACATCTTGATCTCCAGATAAGTAAATTTAAATGTGGAACTCAATTTTATACTACCAAAAGGCCTATTAGTCCACATACACAGCCCAGTGACAAATGCTAGTTGACAGAAATGCTACAAATAGTTATTTCCAAATACATTCAGCAAGTTTGCCAAAGAAGAGGAGAATTGGACAAGTTGAGTATGAGTTGAACAAAAATCTTTCACATTTTCCATATTACTGGGGTGACACTGAGATTTACTGATATATTTCAACATGATTTTTTGGGTTTTTTTTAGAAATATATATCCTACCCTCTTTACTATAATTACTCTACAATTTCTGAGGCTGAGTCTCACCTGAACCATCAGTTTTCTGTTTATATATAATATCTTTACTTGTGTCTGAAAAGAAAATTGTGTCATCCTGAGCAAAGAAGTCAATTCCAACAAAGTATGAAGGGCTCCCTGTTACAGGTATGATCACATCTTCCTGGGTGGAGAGATTGAACGGGATCCCCCGCACTGCTAGCTGGGATGAAAAGAGGAGGAACTGTTGCACAGCTGCAAAAGAAAAGATCAAGCAGAGTCTTTACTTATCCACAAAGTGAGAAAATGGGTCATACATTAACTGTGAGCTTTATTTTAATTTTGGCAAAGTAAGAGCCTTGAAATAGAAAAAAGAAGAATGAGAAAACAGAAATTTAAATACATAGGCACCTAAAAACTGAAGAAAACCAGAATGCAACCTGCAACACAATGCAGAGTATTAGATCATCAGGTCAGGTACTTTTCTCGCATTGTTTCTGTGATGCTAATACATCTTTACAGAAAACATCTTCCCTGTGAAAGCAGAAATCCTCCTTACAATCATCTATAAAAAATAAATCAGGTTTGTAGAACCACCATGTAACTAGACCATACCTGAGCTAGCCAGACAACCCATGGTCAAATAGTAAAACCATACACAACATATCTGGATTAACTTGCCAACAGATACATGAAGTAAATCTCCCATGTATGGCAATTCTGCACTGAGACAGGAAGCAGCAGAGTGCTGATGGAAGCCCAAAGCTCCAAAACTGAATCACTTGTTCTTAACTTGTCCTCAGAAGGAGAAGCCTGATCAAATCTGCACACCACTGCACTTATATGGCTTATATGTTCAAAATAATACAAAATCCGCACATGAGGCAAGCATCCACTCTTGATTTCAGGATTAAGAGCTTAATCATACAGCTGTCTATACATACTCTAACTCTCCTAAAGTGCTCACAAAAGGTGGTGAGTCTAATTTGTTGTAGTTTGACAGGAACATCTGCAGAAATTATTGCACTGAGTTGCTATTAGGCCTTTGGCATACTGAACCAACAAGGCTATTGAAGAGAGGAAGGATGTTCTAGAAACAACTCTATAACTAATAGAATTGTACTATTTCTAACAAGCTTAAGGCATTTTCTTACCAACACAATGTCGTCCATCTACGTGTAGATCAAAGCCCAGTACACACCGACAGCGATAGCCTAGTCCATCATTGTCTGTTTTGTGGCTGAGAACACAGATCTGCTCACATCCCCCGTTATTACTTCCACAAGGATTTCTGACTAGAAAATAATACAGGATTATAACTTCAACTATTAATACAATGTCATCATTATCTTGATTTTTCAGGATTTTTTTCAACGTCCACAAAAAAAATCAGGGACTCTGGAGGAATTGCATCACATAGAAATCATACACACACCACTGGTTCTACCCTGGAAGGCACAGAAATCACATCAGAGCTAAACGTCATTTGAGGTATGCGGTTGTGTACAGCGCTACTCAGCACACAGCACTGAGGCCATAATCTGGTAGATCTACTTCAGAATTTTATCTCCAATAGCCTTGTTCAGCTGAACCCTCACTGCACTGGTGAGGGAAACAACAGTCTCAGTTCCAAACACCAGTAATGCTGATAGGCATGTTTGACTCTGCCAAATACCAGTACATTTAAGAAGCTCCCTCACTCTTAAATGTTCAGTACGGGAGCTGAGTGAAACACCACATGTCAAGAAAGTAGTTACATTTGCAAAATAATTTTGAAGTGTCAGAAATTTGCCAACTTTGGATACAATAGTCCTTAAGCCTCCTCTAATAATCTACTTACTAACTTACCATACGGCTGCCTGGCAGCATGGTAAACTGTCACTCCGTAAGGTCTCAGTGAAGATTGGTAGACCACTTGTGGGTTAGATTCTGAAAACTTGTTAGCTTTCATCACTGCCATTTTGGTCCAATCAGTGAAATAAACATTGTGTTCAAATAAAGTGATCCCATATGGATGAGGAATCAGTGAGCCCCCATGAGCTATTGTTCTCCTGTAATAAAGAAGGTTTTAAGGTTATTTACAAAATATTGTTAACAGAGGGAAGGATACAGGATTATTAACTCATTCACTGACTTCTGCTTCTTCATAGCAGCTGCCGAGGTACAAATAAAAGCAATCAGATGAGCTGAAAAGATGAAGCTGAACACACGGGGTAAATAAATATAGAAGATACAGCAGTGAAAACAGAGCAATCAAAAGTGTTAGAAATTTTCATGAAAACAGTAAGTAAAGATGATGAGTTTAAAATGTAGGAAAATATTCACAATTACTGAAAGAAAATTGAAGAAAGGTCAAACAGAGGAAATCATGGACACCAAGCTGGGTGGTGCGGCTGACACGCCAGATGGACAGAACACCGTCCAGAGGGATGGGACACCATCTAGAGGAACCTGCACAAGCTGGAGAAGTGGGCCCAGGAAAACCACATGAGGTTCAACAAGGCAAAGTGCAGGGTCCTGCACCTGGGCTGGCACAACCAGAGGTATACAGGCTGGGGGAAGACAGGCTATAGAGCTGTCCTCTGGAAAAAGACCTGGGGTTGCTAGTGCATGAAAAACTGGACAAGAGCCGCCAATGTACAACTGCAGCCCAGAAGGCCAACTGCATACTGGGCTGCATCAAAAGAAGTGTTCCCAGTAGATCAAGAGAGGTGATTCAGCCCCTCTACTCTGCCCTGGTGAGTCCTCACCTGGAGTACTGCACCGAGTTGTGGAGCTCCCCACACAAGAAGGACAAGGACCTTTTGGAGCCACTCCAGAGGAGGGCCACAAAAATTAGCAGCTTTCTTATAAGGACAGGCTGACAGTTGGCGTTGTTCAGCCCGACACGGTGAAGGCTCCAGGGAGACCTTATGTTGACCTCTACAGCTCTACCCTGACAGGTTCCCAGGTGACTCCATTTCATGCTGTAAGCATGCAACATGTAACACGAGTGGACAATAAAGTGGATTTTAACATTCTGTGCAGACTATGCCATTGCCACTTGCTTGCTTCCACAGAATCTACAGGATTTTTGGTTGCTGTGAATGACAAGGTTTTATCTCCACCGTTTGTAGATACATACTCTTGTCTCACTAAACCCTGATAACAAAGTAAATGTAGCAGGATTATTTTTATAATTTTGTAAGTGAAAAGTTGCATTAAGCAAAAAACCTGTGAAAAAAGCAGAGAACAGTTTTTCAAGTCACTATGTAGGAGGTCCGCTAAAGAGGATGATTTTTTTTCTTGTGCTTGAGTTAGCATATAGTAATCAGAGATGCAGAGATAAAGAGGCTTCTGAAGACACTCCACTCTTGCATGCTGTGAAACAGTTTTCTCAGCATCACAATAGTGTTGGCAATGCTTAATTTGTGACAGCGAAGATTTATGCTATGTAACAAAAGCACTTAATAGACATTGGACAAAGTGGTATCTTGAAGTGGAATATTTCAAATACATTAATTCATTAAAAAAGATGCCAAGAAAATGTTGGGCAAGACAATGTGTATAATACAAAAACAATACAAAACAAACACTCCAAGTGTGATAAAGTATAAGATAAGTATTAAAGGTAGAAACAGGACAAGAATGCCAGAGGAATTAAGAACCATGTAGAAGTATCGTGATGCCATAGGTACCAAGGCACACCATATTGGCTATGCTGCAAATTTTGTCCTTTGGGTACCTCATTTTGTTAGACAGATCTTTCTTTGAACTAAAGACATTTATTATCTTCTCCCTGTAATCTGCAAAGAATAATACTTCTCCTACCTTTGAAGCCCATCATAAGTTACAGTTTCAATGTAATCAAACCGGCTGTCAACCCAGTAAAGTCTTTTTGAAACAATATCCAGAGTTATTCCACCAGGCCAGCCTAATTTTGTTTTTATCAAATCCTGACGGTTTGTGCCATCCATGAAGGCCCTCTCTACTTTAGGATCACCAGACAGACTATCCCAGTCTGAGAAGAACAGGTAACTATAAAGGGGAAAAAAGAAAACAACAACAAAGTCCCATGTTTCCTTGAGATTTTACAAAAACACCTTTAACAGAATTTGACACCAGCACCCTTTCAGGAATAGAGCTTGATTCTCAACTGGCATACTACAAAAACACCCTTTATGTCTTCTCTCCAAGAACTAATTTGCATTTTCTGACATAGAATGTATCTAGAAAGATACACATTCACCCAACATACTGAGTTTCCTCAGTAAAACATAGAAACATAGACTTCAAAGCACTGGTGAAAATCAAACCAGCACAAAACAGATCACATTATCACAGTACCACAGTAATGATGAGGCTGGAAAAGACATATACATCATGAAAGCTGCATCTAACAATACCAGCTGTGTGAATTTCTTCCTGTTCTCTAAGGATGTAATTTTTAATGGTCCATATGTAATTTTAAAGCCCATTGGGTTGAGAAACTAGCTTCCTTGACTTCGTCACTTTATTTCAGACAGTGAATGGTAGATATCACACAGAAATATTCCAGGATAGTTTCTACTCTTCTGCAGGACAATTGCACAGTTCCCCGTTCTCAAAGTTGCCTGTGCATCTGCCACTAGCCACAAAACAGATTGTGCACATTGGGAATAAAATCAGTGCACAGGCCCCCTCTATCAATTTAAGGTGTTGAACAGATTAGGATAGAATGTAAACGCTCAATAGAGTTTATATCTGATTCTAATTGCTAATTCTAATTGACCATACTTGCTATTCCTTAGTTCTCTTCCTCTGCTCCTCCATTTACATGAGAATAATTTCTGATGTCTTTTACCATTACCTGACAAACAGCACTTACCCAACAGTAGGATCAAGGGCTATTCCTCTAGGATTTCCAAGATTTTCAGCAATAAGAGTCACACGGTTTGTTCCGTCCAAGTTAACCATATCTATTCTGTTCACACTGGTCTCAACCACGTACAGTTTATTGTTAACCCAATCCACTGCTAGATTTTCAGGTGTGTCGACTGAAACATTTAAAACTTCTTGGAAATCAGAGCCATCAATATTAATAGAAAAAACCTGAAAATGATACAAATATTGTCACATGATGTTTTGTTACTCACAAGAGACACAGCACTTATTCTTTATCGTAACATTGGGAACAGAGTCACAACTTGACACAATCAAGCTACACACTAAGCTATTCCTTAACTTAGAGGGTTTAGCAAAAATTTGGAAAACTGCAGAAACTCCAGGAAGCTTGGCTTCAACGAGCGTCAGATAAAGTAGAAAACTAAACCGGCTTTATGATTGAGCAAACATGACAAATCACTTGTTGAAAAACAAATAAAAATCCAAAGATGAGGAAAAAACATCTTGCTTTCCTGGAATCTAGCAAAAGAGAGTACTTTCATTAACTGAAAACAAAGAAACATGTTTTATCAAAACTCTCATCAGTGATCAGAAACAAGAGGGGGAGCTCTTACTACAGCAACCTGAAGGGAGACTGTAGAAAGGGGAAAGCTCTGCATCCTGAGAGACAGATGATTCCTTTATTTAAAGCTAATTTTAATAGCACCATGCTCATGACAAAATATCATTGCTATCTTAAAACAAGCTCATAGCCGTGTGAAGCAAACAGTATTAACAGGGTAATTTTATATATACACTCTTCATGTGATTATAATGCTGAATAATATAATCATTATTCCTTTTTTGGAACAAAAGCATGGCATTTAGTATGTTCTTAAATGAAAATGCAGATTACTACAAGCAAGTATATGCATGAAAAATAAGAGCTGAAATAGCCACATCATTTTAAATACTTTTCAGGTCCAGCTAACAATAATCAAGCAAAGCATCAGCCTACTCTATTCTTTGGAAACCTTGTTGACAGAAGGGTTTACGAGCATTAGGTTATCTGGCAGCTCACTAAATGAGATAAAGATGACACAGAATACAGCTCACAATGTTATGGTTCAATTAACACCTCAATCTTAAAAAAATAAGACAACCAAAACCAAATCCCGTAATAATTCTTTTATTTGAAGGCATCGGGTGGAAATATGCATCAGATGAAAAATGTATTAATGCCACTGTTTTCATCTATGTATTCTAGAAGGAATTAGATTAATTAATCCTCATTCATTAATTAGGATTTAACTATATTGAGGTATGTCCAAAGGCAATCCTGGCTATCCAGGGCATACAGTGAAAAAACTCATCTTTTATTTATACCTTTTGCAAAGGTATCATAAATCTCCTGCCTTGTGAAAGTTCAGATTTGACCCTGACTTAATTCAACCATTGTCAGTGTAACTGCAGCAATGGCAAATCAATGCAATGAAAATAAAAATGCCAGAATTGTAAATAAGTCAAAAACACATGTGCCTACAAATCCTCTCCTGCTTTGTTAACATGCCTGGTTATCTCTATCTTGAAGCTAAAGTATTTCCTCTTCAAAAAAAAAAAGAAAGTAAGGAAATATTGGCTCATTACACAAAATACTGTCAATATTTGTTATCCAAGCTCAATTACAGTGCCCTGTGAAGTATATGAGGAAATCTGATTTTTATCATCTTGGAAGGCACACAGCTTTTACATTAGAAATGATCATGTTTCAAAAAATTACCAAGAAAAATCCGTTCAGTCTTGAAAGAATGTCTACTATTTCTCTTAATTAGTTTTTTGGACTTCATCTCGAGTAAAATTAAAGTTGCACAACATATTCTCATATAATAAGATTCTTTGTTTAATATTTCACTGTAATACTATAGCTTGAAAAAACATAGTCATTAACATAAAACATTTCAAGGTGCTTTTTTGTTTCAAAACAAAAATACAGCCAGCTTCTGCTCTCAGAAAAGAAGGCCTTATCAACACATTCTGACTCTGACAGTTCTTGACTTCCCATTCTTGAAATTTCTACCCACCTTATCTTGCACTGTATCAGTCCAAAAGATTCTGCGCAGGTAAAAGTGAAAGTCCACTCCAACTGCAACCCCACGATTCTGCGACTGCACCAACGTACGAACACTTCTTCCATGAAGATCTCCAATCAGTAAATCACGGCCATTGGAAAAAATAATTGATGCAACACCAGCTGAAAGCAGGCATGACAAACGCGTGACTACTCTGCAGGCAAGTTATTTGGCAAAGGAGTAATGAAAGACATACAGGCTGCTTCATAAATACTGGACATAAAGGTTTAACTTAGTGTTTCTATGGGAATGCTAACTTGCTTTAATTTGCCTTTAGTATATAGACCTGGAGCAAAAAATCAGGAACATGTATTTAAAATCCTGCCAAAACTTTTACAACCCCCCTGTGCATCTAAACTCCAGGAGATTACTTCTGCTTTTCTCTTTCATTGCTTCAGCCTCTTTAATCAGAACATAAGACTTCTCTGACCCATAAGATTCAGATATTCCTTGATATCTGAATTTCTTATCTTTTAAGTAGTGCTCTACTCTATCCACCTTCATTCTATCATCTCATCAGAAAAGGTGTGCTGTATCTTAAAAGAGAAGCCAGCCTTTGAAGGGAAGTTCACTTTCAAAGTAGATACCTATTGAAAGGTTTGGTCTAAGTCAGACAAGAATATATTCAATTCCAAATCCTGTTCACTCTATAAATAAAACTTCCCCCAACAACAGCAAAAATTAATCCAGGGAAACCAAGTATAAAATCCCCTTACCATTAATAGATAGAAAATTACTACTTCACAAACAACTCACTGGCTCAAAAGTCACACTGATTTGAACAGAAAACTTATTGTGAAAGATACAGATCAAATTTTTTCTGAAAACAGAACAATCTTTCCCAGTGCTCAGATAAGCATGACTTAATACGGTCCAGCCTATTTCATTAGCTTAAAAAACACCCTGATTTTTAAGGCATACTTAAGAAATTGGGAGATGATGGCTATTCAACAGATGTGGCTGAAGAGGGAACTCGGCAGTTCATGCTTTTCTAAGAAGCAAGACCACTAATCAGTTATGCCAAGCAGGGACTCCCATTCCCACTGAGTTCCTTCAGGCAGTAACACCTGCCTCACACAAAAGCCTGTTCGGCTATTACAGCTCCACAAAGAAGGGCTTCCCAAGGCCTGTTTCCAGAACACAGCAAGAGATGAAGTACCAGGAACAGTTGTCTACTGTTGATGGGGAACCACACTCTGTGCTAAGCATGGATTCTTGCGGAGTTCAGACTCTGGGACACAAGAAACCAGGAGCATGGTTTATCTCACAGGCAAGTGAGATCAGCCTTCTTGCATGACATAGTCTAGAAAAAGTGAGGTTTCTCGATTTCTTGATCTCACTGAGCTCCACAGGGGGCTAGATAGGAAACTGCCTCCAACAGGAGGAAGTCCAGATATGTTTCCTTTTGAAGAAAAGCAGCCCTGATGAGACAGTCAGTTCCATGAGGCTACAGGTGGCAGTGGATGCAGACTCTCCTGACAATTGCTGATGTTCCGAATGCTGTCTTGAACTCAAGTCCTTATAGCCAATGTTAAAGACAAACACAGTTGTACAGCATAGCCATGCAAACTTCCCCATCTGTCTAATTCTGTTAGTCTAACACCAAGAGGCTTGCATCCCTATACACTAACCTGAAGTGTTGGCCCGACAATGCCGATGATGTTCTAGGAAATAACCTTCCACACAATGGCACTGGTGATGTCCCACACGGTCTTCACACAGCTGATCACAGACACCCCACATTTTGCAGTCATCAAAATCTGTCAAGTGAGTGAGGCATATTTATGAATAACACTTTGTGTAAAAATATTTGGGAAGCAAAAAATACGTCCTCCGCTTGCTTTATATCTGTTTGCAAAACTGTGGCAGGGAAAAAGAGGTTTCTTATGTTTTAATTTCTTATTTCTGCATAACAAGACAACTGATGTTTTCTGCCCAGGCATCTACCTGTGCCCGCTCGCTCATTTCCCAAAAAAAACCCAACACCTGTCAAAGGAAGAGGAAAAATCATTGGAAGGGAAATCCATTGTCTACTTTCCATAACACAAAATATGCCTGTGCAGAATTCTTTCTGCAACAGATCTGTACCCTTTGCGCACACACTGTCCAGTTTTAAGCCCACTCTGAAGGAGAGCCCTCCTACCTTTATGTTAGTGCATATCTCAAGCTAATAAGTGTTTATGAGCTCAGACTTGATACCATGCTAACAGGTGTCTGACTTCCAATTACAAGTTGGCTGTGCACCAGAGTAAGACAGCAAAAAGTAGAGAGTTCACTTCAGCATGCCAAATGCCATCGAGCTTGAGTCTGCAGCTAAGACAATGCAGCAAGTTCTCACAGATGTACTCTACAGGTGATATCCAGAGTTGCTGCAGAATCTTTAACTTCCAAAATTGTGAAATATTTAGCTAGTCACCGTTCAAGAACAAGGATTTTAAAATTCTGATTTAAAAAACAAATCATATCTGAACACTGGTGTTGCACCCAATCTCTGTTTATTCCAAGCCCAGGTGATTTATAACAGTACTTAACACATTATTTTGACATTAAAAGTCTAATGCCCTCCACTTGAAAACTTCAGTAGAATGATTACCTTGTATTCTTGAAACAGTGTTAAATCACGAAAGGAGAAAATGAGACCTCAAATATTCTTCCTAGTGGAACTTCTGGCTTTAAACATTTATTAACGCTTAAGTGAAAACTAAGTATGCCCTAGATAGAACATTTCAGTACTGAGAAAATATTGTTATTATCTTTCCAGTTTCCACACGGGTTAAAAACTATCAGTATGTGGTGAGCCAGAAGCAAATGCAGAGAAGACAAACTGCAAAGATGATGGGCTTTAGAAGTGTTATACTTGGCTAATACTGTAGTTTCATTCTCATGGCCTTAAACCAGTACCACTTTTAAACTAAGACTTAGACCAAGATCATCCTGCTCCCACTACAAATAAATACCTAGAGCTCAGGAAACCAAATATACTGACTCAGATTCAAGAGCCAGTATCAGATAGCTGTGTTTACACGCAGCCAAAGAACAGAATACTCACTGAGACTGCGCCGGGTTTGTGAGTGCGTCTATCTAGATTTCATATGAGAGTGAAACAACTGAGTAAATTTAGTATCTTCACACACAGCCACCTTTCAAAAGGTTTTTCAAAGCATACAACAACAAACAGCCCTGGAGCAGAAACAAACCCTTCCCACCTGTTGTAGTTTTAAAATTGTCAAATTTTCAGGTTGATTTTTGTGTTTTTATGCCAAAAGAGCATTTTATTTTGAAAGTGGGAGTAGCTTTCCCAGCTTTTTCCCTTTTCCCCTGGGTCTGCATCCTGACTAGACCATACAGGTGATTGATGGACAGAGTCTATAAAATGGAGTGGAATTCCTGTTTTCTGGTATTCTGGTTTTGTTTCTTGGCAGACAGAGAGCTCCTTTGCAAGAGAGCTTCCCCTGTCACCCCCCTGCCCTCCCTTCCTGACCCTCAGGGCAGGGAGGGGTGAACAAAGGCTCTTTGCCTAACTGCTGCCACAGTCCTGCCACCAAATGATAGACCACTGAAGGAGCTTGGACTGATGCCACAGCTCCGCTGCAGGGTCCAGCCCAAGCCCAGTTCTTGGCAGTGGGCTGAAGTAAGAAGCCACCGCTTCCACACGCTCTTCTCCCAGCTGATCGTCTAGGGGAGCAGGCCCTGAAGCAGGCATATTTACCATGGCAGGAATACCACATGACCAGTGCCATGTTGCCTTTGTCTCCACCAAAGACCTGATACTAAATCCTGTGTACTCTACCACTGAGAGACTGAGAGGAGCCTCTGATAAGAGAGAAAGAGAGAGAGATTGTTAAGTACCTATTCTCCTAAACCTTTGGCAAACAGAATAAGACCGGGAATCTGTTGTATTCCTATCTAAGATGCTGTTACAGCCTGAAGATCATTAAATATCTGCCAACCTTAGTCCCAGTATGAAAAACTCCCAAGACAAGAGGAGTCAGAAGCAAGCCTGCAACGTCAGATGAGGCTGGTGTCTGCAAAAGGACTGGAAAAGGGACTTTTCCACAATCATCACAACATAAGAGGGCCTCAGGAAACCCACTGGATTCTATGGCTGGAGGGGATGGTTGAATTCCCCCTTTGATTAGAATGTTGGTGCACACTCTCGTTTTCCAGGGCTCTCATCAAAAGCCAAAACCCATTGTGTTAGCTTCTCCCTTGTGTGAAAGGCATTGTGACACAGCTTCTGTTTTACATTTTTTGGTTATTTATTTGGGGATTTTTTTTTCTTTTCTTATTGGTAGCAGGTTCAATAAATTCTTTTCCTTCTAGCAAAGTTACTTTACTGCCTGTTGAATTCTACCTGAGAGTTGTTTGCTGTGCTGCTATTACAGGCATCAACCCAAACGGATTTAGATCTTTGTTCTAATGCGTGACAACACCTAATGACTAAAACGACTGTGAAAAAGAAACTAATAATAGTCATACCAGAGTAAATCTCTTTAACAGAATTATGCTCTCTCTATGCTTTTAAGTCTTATTGAAAGCTCTGGTTTGTTTCTGTGCCACCATGCTGCTATTGTACTATTTTGATTAGCATTCTGCCGTCTCTTGGGATGTTCTTACTCACCTTCCTGGAATCCAAATTCTCCCAAGGAGCTGTGAGAAGGTACTAGGTATCTACAATCATTGTACTTCACTTACCAATACAAGTACGACTGTCATTGCTACTTATTGTATATCCTGCAGGGCAGTAACACATTCCTCCTGATGGAGAAGAGTGACAGCGATACTGGCAGCTCAGAGTAGCACAGTGTGATATGTCTGGAGAGAAAACAGAATAGTTCATAAATGCAAGTATTAGTAGTAGAATACCTTTTTGCCTTACCGACATTTAACAAGCTGAAGTTTTTTTCTGTGATGAGCCTACAATTTCAGGAAGAGCTTATTAAAACAAATCTACACAAGACTTTAAGTCTAAAGTTCCATGAAATCACACATGATTACATAAACGCTTTTCCTCCATTTCTTCTCTTAAACACCTTGCTTTGCAGCCCACATCTCCTGTTACTACTAAGCCACTCAGCCAAGAAAGAGATACTTATTCACAATAAAGTTTAGTTGTGGAACAAGGGGTAGGCTGGCATGGGTGACACTGTTGTGGGTGTCTATTGCACACCACCAGATCAGAATTAGGAAGCTGATAAGATCTTCCAAAGGTAGC
>VZRI01008060.1:15660-36252 GCA_013397515.1 Upupa epops
GAGGTCCCCCCTCAGCCTCCTCTTCTCCAAACTCCCCCTGCCCAGCTCCCTCACCTCCCCTCAGCTTCAGTCACACAATTCCCTGGGGCTGCCAGCACAGCCCCTGTGCCTGAACCCTGAGGCAGACCAGAAGAAAAGTGTCTGGGCTGCTCTAAAGCCAGAAGTCGAGCGCGTGGCCACAACCCACGTGGAGCATCATTGCCTCTCGGGCTGCGGAAGGTACCATTAGGCATCCTTTAAAAATGGGCTTGTTTTGAGCAGAAAGGCAGGAGGCTTCAAGCCAGCAAAGAAAATCAAATCAGCTGGATGCAGTTTTATGATTTAATAGTGAGAATGAGTAACCAAACCGTGGGGCCAGCTCTGGAGAAGGATCGTTGTCATGCAAAGGTCAGCGGAGCATTAGCACCGAGCTGTGTGAGACCTCGTCATCCTCCTGTCAGCGCTGCCTTCTCCAAAAGGCCAGGCTGATTGATCAGGTTCCATACGATGACTGCAAGGAAGGGACTGATTCGAGTGCTCTGGCCTGGGTTTAAAGGGTATTTGAGCTCCTTTAGAGGGTTCTTCTCCCCCCTCTACTCTGCACTGGTGAGACCACACCTGGAGTACTGGGCCCAGATCTGGGTGTCTCAGTTCCAGAAGGACACAGAGCTGCTGGAGGGTGTCCAGCACAGAGCAACGAAGATGATGAAGGAAGGAGAGCAGCTCCCTGATGAGGAAAGGCTGAGGGAGCTGGGGCTCTGGAGCTGGGAGAAGAGGAGGCTGAGGGGGGACCTCATTCCTGTCTCTCAATCTGTGAGGGGGGGGTGTCAGGAGGATGGAGCCAGGCTCTGCTCAAGGGCATCTGGGGACAGGACAAGGGGCACTGGGTGCCAGCTGGAACAGAGGAGGTTCCCTCTCAATCTCAGCAGGACCTTCTTCCCAGGGAGGGTCCCGGAGCACTGGAAGGGGCTGCCCAGGGGGGCTGTGGAGGCTCCTTCTCTGCAGACGTTCCAGCCCCGCCTGGCTGTGTTCCTGTGCCACTGGGTCTGGGTGACCCTGCTGTGGCAGGGGGGTTGGACTGGATGATCTTTTGAGGACCCTTCCAGTCTCTGATGATTCTATGATTGTCTTGGTTTCATTCTATTTGAAACTACAGCTCAGCACTGATTACATTTAAACACCTCTTCAAAACAGAAGGTTGGGAGAGGATGCTCTGGGCACCGTGACGGCTCAATGCAAAGCCATGCCGAGGGCCTTGGCCCTAAAAGGTGTTGCTGATTCAAACCATCACGTGCCAGCAAGGTCTTTCAGCACTGCAGTGCAATCTCTCAGTAGTTACTATACTTGGTCTCCTCGCTGTCCCTCTGTAAGGGAAAACAATGCCTTCTCCTGATGCCGCAATCAGGAGCGATACCCTATCCCCTGTGGAAGGTGTTCTGCTTTGATAAACAGTCCCCCATCATCAGCGGAACAGAAATAGCATCAAATATTATCTTTGCTGACTGCTCTCTGCTGCGTCCACGGTTCAAAAGCAGCTTCGTTGTGAGGACCTAGGGAGAGGGAGAAGCTGGTGCTGGAGCGTTCGCAACGAGAGGAGTTCAAAGGGAAAGTACTGTTTCTTCATGTTAATTGGAGAGAGAGTGAAAGACAGAGGGGAAACGGTCCAGATGCCCACAGTGACTGGGAAATGTTCTGTATTGATCTAATAAAGCCTCAGGTTTGACCTTTGCCTGCTGGGTTTGGCTCTAAAGGGTTCCCAGACCCAGTGGAAAGTCGGAGTACGAGGGATCGGATTGAATAGGGGAGCCTGGATGTTCCTGTGTGACCTGGTCTGGGGAATCCTGCTGTGGCAGGGGGACTGGACTGGGTGATCTTTCCAGGTCCCTTCCCATCCCTAAGGACTCTAGGACTCTTGTGTTTGATGGAACCTGTATGGAACCTGTGCTGGCACTGAAGTAGCAGCACACACCCCCCCCCCCCATCATTCTGATTACTGTGGAGCAAATGAAGGTGATAACGAGGCTTTGAGAGGGGGGAAAACCTCTGCTCAGACTGGTAGAGACTCACTCGTTCAAGTTAAAAATAGAGCAGAGACACAGAATGCTGTCTGCTACTTCCTCACCAGACTGCTCTCTCGTGTGATGCGTGCCCTTTCCCTGTAGTCCTTGACTACACCCCGCTCCTGCTGCACGCTCCCTTCTTCTCTAGACAACCTGGGGCTGTATGAACAGTCTGCTTTCAGCTCCTGCTCAGCAATTCAAAGCTTCAGGTGTCAGTGGTGAGAAAACGGGGACCAGGAGCCTGCAGGGCACAAACCCAGGCTAAACGAGCACTACAAAGGACTTTTCAAAGGTCCCCTGAGGAGTTCCCATGAGAGCTTCCACTTAAGTAGGATGAAGGAAGGAGTGTTCTTCTGGAGTCTTCTGGAGCCCTGCGTCCAGGTCTGGGGCCCCCAGCACAGGAAGAATTGAGCTGTGGGAACGGGGCCAGAGGAGAGGATGAGGGGAGGGCTGAGCACCTCTGCTACAGGGACAGGCTGAGAGAGCTGGGGCTGTTCAGCCTGGAGAACAGGAGACTCTGGGGAGATCTCAGAGCAGCCTTCCAGTCCCTGAAGGGGGCTGCAGGAGAGCTGGGGAGGGGCTGTTTGCAAGGGCTTGGAGTGGTAGGGGCAGGGGGAATGGTTTCCAGCTGGAAGAGGGGAGGTTGAGACTGGAAGTCAGGAGGAAGNACGGATGCTTTTAATGCACTCAAGGTCAGGAAAGCCTGACTGTATGGGAAGTTCCTTCCTTCCAAGCCCTAGCTATTGAAGGGAGGAGAGCAGCTCCCTACTGAGGAGAGGCTGAGGGAGCTGGGGCTCTGGAGCTGGGAGAAGAGGAGGCTGAGGGGGGACCTCATTCCTGTCTCTCCATCTGCGAGGGNGAGATTTATTCATGGCATCTCGTACAGGCTTGCAGAATTCTATGTGTTGGGAACAGCTCTGCAGTCTGTCTGGTGAGGAAAACATTCTGTCTTCATTTAGATCCCCTTAACTGCACGGCTGCTCCCAGCAAGAGCTCTTGGGACAGAGCACCCTGGAGTCCACTCGGGAGAGATGCATTGCCACAGAGAATTTTCAGGGAATCACTGAGGCTGGCAGAGCCCTCTGAGCTCCTCCAGCCCAGCCCAGCACCTGACAGCACCCCAGCAGCCAGAGCAGGGTACTAAGGGCCACAGCCAGGCTGTCCTTCAACACCTCCAGACACAGGGACTCCCCCCCTGCCCTGGGCAGTCCAGTCCAGGCTCTGAGCACCCTTTCCCTGAGGAAGGGCTTCCTGACAGCCAACCTCACCCTCCCCTGGCAGCTTCAGGCCCTGCCCTCTCATCCTGGCACTGGGTGCCTGGGAGAAGGACCTGTCCCCCAGCTGAGTACCATCTCCCTCCAGGTATCTTCCCCTCTTGCATCCTGCCCTTCCCAGCAGGAGGATGCTTTTTGCATCAGCTCCATCTGCTACCTTCCCATCACTGAGTCACTGCTCAAATGTTCTCCCTTTGCACTTTCTGTGAACGGGAGAGGAGAGGCTGACAAACAGTACCAGAATTCTCCTGAGCAGGGGGTTTGGAAGCTCTAGTCTGTAAAAAATGAATCCATGCAATTCTGCAATGAGAAATCCAGGGAATCAATGCTGAGTGAAGAAGCTGGGCTCCCAAAAGCGCTAATTACTACCCAACTGCGTTTGACATCCTGTTAATGAGCACTTTTTCATCTCTTATTAATATCCATTAATCCATTAATTAATTAATTAATATCCATTAATCCATTAGCTCTATTCATACTGGTTATGCCAGTCGTGGGCAAAGCCATTCCTTAGCCACAAGGTCAGCAATGGATGGCACCCATTCCAAGGCTCCACGGCGCCGCAGCGTTCATGCTTTGCTTGGCAGAGTGGAAAAGCCAACCTGGTTGGGCACTGGCAGGGCCTTCCCAGGGAGGTGGTGGAGTCCCCCTGCCTGGAGGTGTTGAAGAACCCTGTAGCCATGGTGCTTCACACCCTGCTCGAGTGGCAGCAGGGAGGGGGTCAGGCTGTGTCTGTCAGTCTCTCAGGGACTGAGGGGTCTGGTTGGGGTGGGGATGGTTGGACTGGGGGAGCTGGGAGCTCCTTTCCAGCCAGGATTGTGGAGAAGTTGTAGTTGCACTGAATTTGCAGGCAAACCTGGCTGCCTGCTTTGGAAAAGAAAACCCAGCTTATTTGCAAGCCAAGCATTTTATTATACTAATCTCAGGAGCTTTTAATGCTGCTCATAAAAACGTGTGCATGGTTTTAGAGACTGTTTCTGCATTGTAAAGCTAACCCCACGTCTTGTAAATCAACAGAGAGGAGCAGCCTCAGACATCAAGCATACAGACCCAGCAGCTCTGTCTTCCTCTTTAAGATGTAAAGATAATCTGGTTCTAACCCCCCTGCAGCGAGCAGAACACCTCTCACCAGATCTGGTTGCTCTAAGCCCTGCCACAGGCTGCCTAGAGAGTCTGTGGGGTCTCTGAAGGCATTCACAGCCCCCTGGAGCTCTGTGGAGGCTCCAGGTGTGATGCCTTGCCAGAGCCGACTAGATCAGCAGTCACTCCACGAGGGCAGGCAGATGAAAACCTGTGTGAAGCAGATCAGGAGTGGGGTCCCACGCGGGAAGAGACGAAGCACTTCAGCTAATTAGCTGGAGAGCAGGGAGCAGCAAAAGGTAATGAGAGCCCTACCTGACCGGTCTTGATCACCTGGGAGCCCTGATGAAAGCTGGGAGTGTGAACACCCTCTCTTGAAGAAGCAGAGCAACCTCTTGGCTGTTCTGACAGACTCCATCTCCTCGTGACATGAAGTACTGGTGCCACCCCAGTGCATCTGAACAGCACTTGTGGGGGCTCCCCGGGGAAGAGAGAGGACTCGTTCAAGTCATCCCCCGTGTGCTGCTGAGAGGAGGGGGCGACTTCAGGCTTGGGAAGACAAAGAATCAGCTAGAAGGACAAAAGCTGCGATGGCAGTGACCTGGAGTCAAGCAAACACCTGCTTATGGAAGGAATTGCTCCTGCAGAAGGAGTACGAATCCCCTGCAGACCACGGGGAGGCTCTGGAAGCAGAAGATGGGTCTGCTGGGGTCTGGGTTCTAGAAACAACTTCTTCTTTGGCCCTCAAGCTGGGCTTCATCCTTGGTACTGCCAGCTGGGGACCAGTGTGATCGGTTTGGGTCCCTACCCTGTGCTTACAGCGCCAGAGTCCAACGCTGGCAGCACTCACCAGTGGGTAATGAGGTTTTCACTCCCTGTTGAAGCCATTGGCTCCGCTTGCACTGCTGGGTTAAGCTTTGCCTGGATGTCAGGAGGATTTGAAAAGCTTGGATCAGGAATCCTGCCTGGATCAGGAATAGTGTGGCCAGAAGGAATAGGGACGAGATTCTCCCTCTGCACTGGGCACTGGGGAGGCCTCTCCTCAAGTCCTGGGGGCAGCTCTGGGCTCCTTGCTGCAAGAAAGGGATGGAGGGGCTGGAGTGGGTGCAGAGGAGCAGAGAGGCTGGGGAAGGGACTGGAGGGAGAGGCTGATGGGGAGAGGCTGAGGGAGCTGGGGGGGTTCAGCCTGGAGGAGACTCAGGGGGCACCTTCTCCCTCTCTCCAGCTCCCTGAAGGGAGGGTGCAGTCAGGTGGGGGTCAGGCTGTGTCAATATCACGTAGCAAAGAATCTTCCCTGGTTAGTCTGCTCTTTTTGGCAGCATCCTTCTGGCAGAAACACATCCCTCTATTTTGTTGTTGTAACGCAAGAGCTCCCGGTGAGTAATTTCTGCTTTGCAGATGGTCTGTGATTGTAGATGATTCTGAAGTCCAATTTCCAAGCTGTAGAGGGTTTATCACTAAGGGGTTTGCTCTAGTCCAGTGGCAGGAGCTCTGAGCAGCCAGTTTCCAGTGCTCATTTACAAATGAATCCCTCACGATAGAATCACAGGATGCTAGGGGTTGGATGGGACCTCAAGAGATCACCCAGTCCAACCCCCCTGCCAGAGCAGCATCACCTAGGGCAGGTCACACAGCTGGGGTTTGAAAGTCTCCAGAGCAGGAGACACCACAACCTCTCTGTGCAGCCTCTGCCAGGGCTCTGTCACCATCACAGGGAAGAAGTTTCTCCTTCTGTTGAGGTGGAAGCCTCTGTGTTCAAGTTTATCCCCATTATTCCTTAGCCTATCACTATGCCCCACAGAAAACATAGTGGCCCCTTCCAGTTAACCCCCACTCCTCATGTATTTACGGGCAGTAATGAGATCCCCTCTCCGTTTTCTCTTCTCCAGACTAAACAGCCCCAGTTCCCTCAGCCTTTATTCACAGGGGAGATGCTCCAGTCCCTTCATCACCCTCATAGCTCTCTGTTGGACTCTAGGATGCAGTGTTCCAGGTGTGCTCCTACCNATTCCATCATGAGTTTACATCTTTCTTCCATACATTTACACAGCTCGAGTTGTTCTAGGACTTTAAAGCAGGATCGAAGTACTTTAAAGGGCTGTGTGATGACACGTTGCCAGCCCAGCAACCCCCTCGACAGCCTAAACTGGATGGAGTGTTTGAAAGTACAAATGAGTTGGAGATTTATTCATGGCATCTCGTACAGGCTTGCGGAATTCTATGTGTTGGGAACAGCTCTGCAGTCTGTCTGGTGAGGAAAACATTCTGTCTTCATTTAGATCCCCTTAACTGCACTGCTTAACTGTGGCAGGGGGACTGGACTTCCCATCCCTAATGATTCTATAATTCAAAGATTGATTCAATGATCCAAAGTTTCTATGATTCTACGCAGTGTGGGATGAGACTGCAGAAGCCTGTGAACCTGATTATACTGCAGAGAACAAACAAGGACCCTTCGTTTTACAATAACAACCCCCAACCTCACTGGAACAGGGTGCCCTTACATAGAAACAGCAAACATATCCAGACCATTAATAAACACAGCTAGGGATGTGTGGAACGGGAGGTGACCCGAGTTTCCACAGATGACTTAGGGGATTATTCCGGCACTCAGCGGACAGCAGTGACCTTGTCCTTGAAGCAGTTCCCTTAGGAAAGGAAAGGAAATCCCCTATTTCCAACTAGGAGAGATAAAGGGCCCATTTCTTCAGAGAAGGAAGAGCCAGGAGAAGCAGTCAGCCCATGCAGTTGCCATCGCTCCTGCCCTGCCGTTGTTAACTCCATGTGACAGGACCAGTCCTTCCACTCTTACCAGTTGAACTCTGTCGACTGCACTTCATCCTCTCGCCCTGTTTTTGAGTGGTTCACATTTTTCTTTGGCTTTAGTAGTGACATAATGGGCTAAGTAGGGCTCAAGCAGCTCCTGCATTACTACAGGGGCACTGGAATAGGACTGCAACTGCTGTTATCACTCACCAGCATCCAGACCTGGGCTGCCCTTCGCTGGCTCCACGCTTTCTCCCCTGTCCCCTGCTACCCCGGTCTCCTGCTGCTTTCTGCCCTTACCTGTCACGCTCTGAGTGCTCCTGGGACACAACCACCATGTCTGAGCATGAGACTGCTTCCCTCATCCTCTCACAGAGCACTCCCATCCATCTGCTGTTTCTCGGTGACTGAGGACACGCACGCACTCAGCGTGGCTTCACCCCGTGTGGTTTTCTCTGGGAGACCTTCTGTCCCCGCTGCTGTTCCTATTGCACGGCTGCCCCTTTCCCCCAGCTCTTTCACTGTCCTTCTCGACAGTGAGGGGACTCTGCTGAAGAAGAAAAACCCTATCTTTCCAAATATTTGTGGGAAGGGAACAACAGTGCTGTTACTGCCATTCCTGATTGCCAGGATTCTGACTGTCTGTACTCAGATCCTCCAGATAGGCAGATTATGTGATCAGGAGGATCCGAGCGAGCCCCGGGCTCGGAGCACACACTAAAGAGGCTCAAGCCTGCTCTAATTCGTGTCTAGCTCTGCTAATGCTCCTGCCTTTTCTCAGGGGACTTGCTGAAATACGTCGTGGGGCTCAGCTCAGTGCCCTCTGAGCAGGATGGGCAGCCGTCGCCTTTGAACGATGTAGAGTCACAGAGTCACAGTGTCAGGGATTGGAAGGGATCTTGAAAGANGACACCCGGTGCCCCTTGTCCTGGCACTGGGTGCCCCTGAGCAGAGCCTGGCTCCTTCCTCCTGACCCCCACCCTTTCCATCTTGATCAACAGCCATGGGGTCCCCCCTCAGGCTCCTCTGTTCCCAGCTCCCTCAGCCTTTCCTCAGCAGGGAGCTGCTCCCCTCCCTCCATCATCCCTGTGGCTCTGTGCTGGACTCTCTGCAGCAGCTCTGTGTCCTTCAGGGACTGAGGGGCCCAGCACTGGACACAAGATTCCAGATGTAGTCTCCCCAGATTAGAGTAGAGGGAGAGGAGAACCTCTCTATCTCTAACCACCCCCCTTGTAATCCAGCCCAGGGTGCCACTGGCCTTCTTGGCCACAAGGACGTTGTGTTTTGCTCCCCTTGGAAGGGCTGGAGACACCCCAGTCGTTCATGTATGTGACATGAGACACCCTGAGCACCTCACTCTTATCCTTTAGCACTGCTAACCAATTCCTCTCCATCTAGTGGGTAGCCTTGTGTCTTTCCAGCTCTTGGCAGACCTGAGGTGCTCACGGGAGCACAAGTCCCTCAGAGAGCAGAAGGGATGCGAGGCGAATGCTCTGGCTGAGAGGAGAAGAGCTTTCATGCAGGCGACAGGACTCGCCTCTTCACAGCTCAGCTAGCACCCAGCCGTCTGAGCTCCAAGCAGAGGCCACCACCCTCCAAATGCCCTTTGGCCATCAGCATTTCCCGTGAAGAGATGCCGCGGCGCCCTGACTCGGTTAGGAGCTCTGAGAAGCTGCCAGAGTTTGCCAAGGCAGCCACGCAGAGAGGAAAAGCTCCGTCAGAACTGACGATGGGAAGAGAACGGCGGGGGCAGCCTCTCTGCAATGCCAGGACCTTCAGGGTCTCATTTCTCTTGAGGGAGGGCACCTGAGTCTCCTGCTCTGTGGTGTCTGTGGGCAAGTGACAGCGTCACAGAGGGCGTTACGGGGCAGGAACGGGTGCGTGAGGCAGAGTCAGGAAAGTAAAGGTAGGAAAGACCTAGCAGGAGGTTTTTACTGAGGAACAGGGAAGAGGATGGAAGTGGTGGGTGATGAGAGACGCAGGCAGTAACAGGTGAAGGTGGGGTGGATGCGACGAAGCAGGTCCTGTGGGTGGGGGTAAAGGGATTGCAGTACCTCATCACAGGGGCAGAAGGCTCGTGTTGAAAATCCAGGGGTAGGAAACACTCGGAGAAGAGCTCTAGACAGCCAAGAACAAACGGCAGCGGGGTGGATTCAGCAGCAGACCCTGGAAGGTTTAGGCTCTAGTGGGTTTGCCGTGTAATATTCCTTGCCTCACTCTCCTTGTTTCAGAGAGAGGGCTGATTTCTCTACGTGATGCATCCCCCGTGTGAGGTGACAACCATCATGATCCAGATGTCAGACGTTAGGGTGACTTGGCTGGTTTGAGGTTGGACTGGATGATCTTGAAGGTCTTTTCCAGCCTCACCGGGACTGTGGGACTGGGATACTGTGAATCAGAGCTGGTTGTGTTTGGCTCCAGAGCCCACCACAGGTATAGGGTCCTGTGAGAGAGACTCCACTTGCCAAGCCTCTAATCCACTCTGACAACGTTATGCTGTGCCAGTCTCATCCTCCCTGGGTCTAATCTTCCCCTGGCTGCCTGGGGGCCCGGTTTAAGTTGAACACCAGCTTTTAGCACAGGACTATGGAGCAGCAGCACATCCATGCCACTACATCCGCAGAGCAAAAGCACAGCCATCCAAGCAGCTTGCATGTCTGCTTTACATCCTGGCTCAAGGAAAAGGCCTGTAGCTTCCAACCCCGTTATCTTGGAGGCAGAGAGCAGCGTGCTTTCCCAAGGACGAAGCCGGGAAGCAAACAGAGCACTGTGGAGCTGTTGTTTTTCACGTGAGGAAGGCCAGTTTGGTTCAGCTTGGGCTGGATGGCCTTCAAATGCAAATCCTCCGGGCTACTTCAGGCGAACTTGATCTCTTCAAATGCTTCAGGACCAAAAAAGGCCTGGTGGTTGAGGACACCGCGCATCCTTGGTGTCCGCGCCAGGCTGCCAGATGATATTTCAGTCCTCTGCCTCCCTAAGAATGTCCTTTTGTCCCACGAAAGGCTGACACCTTCCCGTGCCACAACGCAGCCGTGAACCGGGGAGGGAGGTGTCGAGGTTGTCTGTCTAATGAATCAGTCTAGGCTCCCGGTCGGCTGGCTGACGGTTGCTTTTCTGGACTCAGAAGTGAAGGGGGTGCCAGGCTCTGACGAGAACTCCTGTCCTCTGGCTGCCCCCTGATGGCTGATCCCCCGAGTCTGCCATCCATCCATCCTGGACCTGCCATCCCCCAGGGCACGGAGCAAGAGCTGTGCGAGGGAAGTCACCACTAAACAACCGAAGAGTCACTTTATGTCTCCCTTACGGTGACCCCAAGCCCTGGGGTGGGGGTTATTTCCTCTTGCCTGGGTCTGTATCGTTGAAAAGGGTGACGACTGCTCAGCTAAGCTTTGGGGATGCTGTGCTAGAAGCTGCCAGCTGCTCTAATTTCTGCTTAGATCGACTTCCATTCCTGGTTCGTGTTCTCTTGCGGAGGCTTCCTTGCACGCACAGCATCCTGTGCCAGAGTCACTGCCACCTTTATAACCATCACACAGCCACAGCTGCTGAAGTCACCGCTGCACGCAGCAGCAATTCCACCTAGGTAAACTCTTCTCAGTGTAGGTTAAGCACACAGACACGTGAATGCCACAGGGTCTGCCCTCAGCTGTTGAAGCTGGACTGCAGCAGGTGGGGACTCCAGCTAGCTCACGGAGGGCAGAACTGAAGCATTCATCCTGGGGAGCAGCTGGGAAAGATTTGGCCAGAGATAGATCATTTTTCTGCCACAGCAACTAACCGCCCCATAGATCTTGCTTTAGAAGGACGTAAGAACTCTTCTCCTAGTCTAGAGGGCCATCTAGCTCAGTGTACTAGGCTGACAGGACTGCTTAGGACAAGGATATGAACACAGGGCTCATGCAGCCTTTGGAGCATCCTCTTGCCACCCAGAAGCCATTGTCTGTGAGGTCTGGTACAGAGGGGCTGTGTGAGAAACTGAAGGACTGAATTGTCTCAAAATTGCTGGTTACTCAGGAGTGCTGGATGGGTTCAGAGGAGGGCAGGGAGGCTGGGGAGAGGGCTGGAGAGCAGGGCCTGTGAGAAGCAGCTGAGGGGACTGGGGTTGTTCAGTCTGGAGAAGAGGAGGCTGAGAGGAGACCTCAGCACAGCCCTGCTCCCTCTCCACTCGATGACTCCCATGCGCTGCACCCCAAGGCCAAATAGCCCGATCCTCCAGCTGGGAGTGATGTGAGGACTGAGCAGCAAGTGCAGCCCTACTGCTCTACGCCAGAACCACTGTTTCAAGACAAAGAGGATCTCAAGGCCGTGTCCAGCAAAGGCTCTGTAAAAACTCACTCAGGCTGACTCTGAGCACGGCTGCTCGGCGTCCAACATGTTCTGGTTTGCTGCGTTCACAGATGGTGTACCAAGGGAGCCCCAGCGGCCACTCACAGCAGTCCCTGCCAGCAGAGCTTTGGATTTCATGGTTTGAAAGAGACCCAAACAGAATTAGACCAGCTCGTTCCTTTATTTGTTCTGGGTCGGTAACCCCTCACAGCCGGTTACGAGAGGGACCAGAGGGATTAAACCTTGGGTTTAGCAGGCAGATTCCTACATGGAAATTGGAGGAAACGAAGCACTGCATGTTTTATGATGATAACTTGTTCAGGAACAACGAGTGGGCACCTCTGAACGCAGCAGATTCATCCCCAGTGGGAGCTGCACGATGAGAACAGCCTCACCAAGATGATACAGACTGGTTGTGATCACCCACCCAGCTCTGGAAACACTCACAGGTCTACAGAACATCCACCCTCAGTAAAGTCATGGATGGTACCAGGGGGAGGGCAGTGTTGATCTGCTGGAGGGGAGGAGGGTGCTGCAGAGAGAGCTGGGCAGGCTGGGTCACCGGGTAGAGGCCAGCGAGGTGAGGTTGAACAGGGCCAAGGGTAGGGCCTCAAGAACCTCCAGCAAAGCCACAGACTGAGGCTGAGAGCAGCCTGGCAGAGAGGGACCTGGCAGCACTGGGTGACAGCCGGCTGAACAGGAGCCTGCAGGGTGCCCAGGTGGCACCAAAAGCCAAGGGCATCCTGGCTGGGATCAGCACTGGTGTGGCCAGCAGGGCTAGGGATGGCATTGTCCTCCTGCACTGGGCACTGGGGAGGCCTCCCCTCAAGTCCTCTGCCCTGGGCATGAGAGGGACCTACAAAGCAGAGGCAGTGGGACACTGATGCATGGAGTGACAGCACGCTGGCTGCTTAGGGTATCCCCAGAGGAAGAGACAGCATCACTCCCTGATACCCTGGAGCAAGGGACAAAGCCTGGTGTTTGCTTTGCTTTGAAGACGAAGAAACACTCTTGAGGTAGCAGAACTGACCTGCTTCTCCCTGTCTGCTCACATAATATGAAGGCAGACAGTGTCTGTCAGCCCTTGCACTGCAGCTCTCTCAAGCAGAGCCGGATACCTTTCGCATGCTAGGCAGAGGCTCTGAGTTTATGTGGATAAAAGCTCCCTAAGGGGGGACCGTGGCCCAGATCCGCTAAAATATTCAGGTTTCTCACTTAGCACTAAAATCAATGATCAGCTATTAGCTGCCAAGGATTTCAGGAATATTCCTAGTGCCCTGGAAAGATCAAAGAGGAACAAGACCTCAACCTGCTCTCGCTATGTTGTACAAGGCAGACAGCAAGACACACACACAGGGAAGAGATTCAGACGTCCTGAAACCAAAGAGCTGTAAGCTGGGTCATAGGGGTAAGGAAGGAATTCTGTGCTTCCAGAGTATTGTCCGTGTGGACAAGGGTTTGGAGAGGAATGATAACTGCTGTGGCAGGGGGATTGGACTGGATGATCGCTCGAGGTCCCTCCTGATCCCTAAGGATTCTGTGATGGTCTGGTAAACATTAGTTCACATGACCACAGAAAGGTGATCTAAAGTGGATGATCAACACAGAATCAGTGAGGCTGGCAGAGCCCTCTGAGCGCCTCCAGCCCAGCCCAGCACCCAGCATCACCCCAGCAGCCAGAGCAGGGCACTCAGGGCCACAGCCAGGCTGTCCTTCAACACCTCCAGACACAGGGACTCCCCCCCTGCCCTGGGCAGTCCAGTCCAGGCTCTGAGCACCCTTTCCCTGAGGAAGAGCTTCCTGACAGCCAACCTCACCCTCCCCTGGCAGCTTCAGGCCCTGCCAGCTCATCCTATCCCTAGATACCTGGGAGAAGAGCTTTGTGCAGGGCGAGCATCACAGCCCATGAGGAGCTCTGACAGGGCACAGGGCTGGGAGTTGCCCTTAGGGCAAAGCCTGATGCCATGGGGTGCTTTTACCCCTGGCTACACAAACCAGTCTGAGGGGTGAGAGAAAGCATGGACACACAGGGAGTGGAGGTGAAAGCAGAAGTCCCACGGAGAGCCCGTTTCACGGCTCAATAAGGCCGTCTCGATTCCTGCCAGTTCTCCCGAGGCAGCACTGGGAATTCCTGTTAATTATCCGTTGGCAAAAGCTATGCTGGGTTGGGTTCTTCTTTCCCTGTGAAGACAGTCTGAGAGAAGCTGGCTGGCAGCTGGGACAGAGGGCAGGAGAGCCTCTGCGAGGGGACGGCTGCTGAGGCACTTGTGCATGCAGCATGGACCTTGCTATGCTTCGACACGTTAGCATCCCAGACCCCGGCTTGGTGGGGAGGCCGTGTGGGCTGAGCTCCGAGGCTGTCTGAGCAGTGCTGTTATCCCGTGATTCTGCCTCAGGACAGGCTTAGCTAAGCCTGCATGCGTTTAGCACTGTGCATTGCAAGTAGAAGGGGAAGAAGGATGCAAACCAGGTGGGCTTGGTAGCCAGGGGAGCTGGGGGTTTATTCACAAGGAGTGAGTAGTGAACACCTCGCTCAGTATTCCCCTGGCTTTGCAGAGAGGCTTAGGAGGGCTTGGTGATCATCAAATCCTTAGGGATGGGAAGGGACCTGGAGAGAGCACCCAGTCCAAACCCCCTGCCACAGCAGGATCCCCCAGACCCAGTGGCACAGGAACACAGCCAGGCGGGGCTGGAACGTCTGCAGAGAAGGAGACTCCACAGCCCCCCTGGGCAGCCNTTCTCCCAGCTCAAGAGCCCCAGCTCCCTCAGCCTTTCCTCATAGGGAGCTGCTCTCCTCCCTTCATCCTCTCCGTTGCTCTGTGCTGGACACCCTCCAGCAGCTCTGTGTCCTTCTGGAACTGAGGGGCCCAGCACTGGACACAGCACTCCAGATGCAGCCTCTCCAGTGCAGAGCAGAGGGGGAGAAGAACCTCTCTCGATGGAAGCCTGAGGGCTGGGATAGTGACCCACACCATCCACCAGCTCCTACATGTAAATGCCCTTAGGAGCCTCCCTGTTCCACCCCTCTGCTCTGTTGCTTCTTTCCCTTTTGGCTGAGGACAGAGAAGCCTTTGAGAGCTTTCAATAAACTCATGCAATGGGGTACGCTTTCCACAGCAGAGCTCTGTTCTTTCAAGGACTTAGCTAAGGACATCACCCCGATTCTTCTCCGGGCCCTTCAAACTCACCGCTCCTTTCCACCATGTGCAGCGTGGAAGATAACAAATCCATTTTCCAAAGCACCCCAAATCCCTGCTGCTTTCATCACTTCCCTTCCCTCTGCCCCCCAGCTTGCCTTCTCCTTCCCCCAGCCCTGACCTCGTAGCTCCATCTCCAAGCTGCAGGACACGAGCACTCCGTCTTCCCCCCTCTCTCCCTCTCACAGTCTCACGGTGATGATGATGCTGGCAAAGACCTTAAAGATCCCCCAGTCCAGCTCGTTCATCCTCTGTTCGGGTCCCCCACGCCACGCACGCCCCTCGCTAGCTTTGAGGAGCATCCCTAAGGCAGCAGGCTTCCCTCTCCTCTCCGCGTGGGTGCGAGCCCCGAGCTTTTCACATAACGCCTTGAAAAGAACAGGAAGGGGACAGCTCTGGGCAGAGAAAGCCAGCGCAGAAGCCATGAAAAGCGGGTGCCAGGCGCTGGGGCTGACATCACCACCCTTTCCCACAGCGCTCATTCACTCGGGCGGCTCCAGTGTCCATTCAGCGTCTTAAAGCCAGCTTTCTAGAGCCCTGGGAGCCCATCTCTCCGGGCCTGAATGCCTTTTTTGTTGGGAAACAGTGAGCTGTTTCTGCCTCCCCGCACAAAGGGCTGAGTAATTCACTGCAGTTGCCAGGAAGTCTGAGCCGCTTGTGCGCTAACAATAGTTAACTTGATCTACCGGCCCCCCGCTCCCCCTCCCCGTCCAGCTGTAGGTCCCCAATATCTAATCAGGGCTTTTCCTCCCGGCTCTGAGGTTACCGTAATATTTTAGCCATCTTTTTTTTCATGAAGACACAGTCGTGGCCACTGTTGAGGCACGGGAGGCCGGCGCTGTCGGCTGACGGAGGGATGGGGTGAAGGGAAGCCGAGAGCTTTTCCTATCGAGCAGGTCGCTGGCTGTTTTGTACCAGACACATCAGCTGGGTTTAAGGGAAAGAGGGGAACAGGATTCTTAGCTATCACATCAGAAACCTCCCAGTCAGGGAAGACCTGGAGTACTGGGCCCCTCAGTTCAGGAAGGATGGCGAGGGGCTGGAACGAGTCCAGAGAAGGGCAACTGGAATGGTGAAGGGGCTGGAAGGTCAGCCCTACGAGGAGAGGCTGATGGAGCTGGGGCTGTTCAGCCTGGAGAAGAGGAGGCTCAGGGGTGACCTTATCACTGCCTCTAACTCCCTAAAAGGGGGTTGGAGTCAGGCGGGGGTCGGTCTCTTCTCCCTGGACACTGGAGACAGGACAAGGGGTCACANCTGAGTGGCAGAGCTAGATGGCAGATGTTAGGGTCACTGGATTTGGTTAAGTTTTTCCTTTTCAGATAACCAGGCCAGTCCAGTGCAGAGCAACGAAGATGATGAAGGGAGGAGAGCAGCTCCCTGATGAGGAAAGGCTGAGGGAGCTGGGGCTCTGGAGCTGGGAGAAGAGGAGGCTGAGGGGGGACCTCATTCCTGTCTCTCAATCTGTGAGGGGTGGGTGTCAGGAGGATGGAGCCAGGCTCTGCTCAAGGGCATCTGGTGATCTTCTCTACAGATGTTCCAGCCCCGCCTGGCTGTGTTCCTGTGTGACTTGGTCTGGGGGATCCTGCTGTGGCAGGGGGACTGGACTGGGTGATCTTCTGAGGTCCCTTCCAATCCCTAACGATTCTACAGCCCTCTGATTCCATGAAACACTTTACACCTCGAGTAGTGAAACCACAGAGCTGCATCTGTGGAGTTACCTGGGTGGGAGTCTCCCCATGCCTTTTCCACTTCTGCTTTCAGCATCCTGCAAGCAGTCTCTCTGATCTCAGTAGCCCACTCAGCCCCCTTTGGTTCCTAATGCTTTGTCTTCTGCTTTTAGCGACTTCATTCTTCTCCGTTTCTAAGCCTGCTCTCTCTTTCTATTCTCTCAGACCTGTCTCTCACTCCCTGAGTTTTCATTATTTAGTGGGATTCTTTCTCATCTACCACCACCCGGGGCTACGTCCTGCTTGTTCTTGTTCACTCCCTCCTCAAAGTCTTGTTTCCATCCCTCTCCTGTTGGACTGGGCTTTTTCTCGTTAGGAAGCCCTGGCTCAGGAAGCCTCCTGTCAAGGACCGTGTTATCTCCGGGGAAGTGTCCCCTACAGCCTCAGAACTGGCAGAGTTACCTGTGGATCCAAAACACTTTGAAGAACAAATAGCTAGCGGTTCACTCAGACTCTCTCCTGACAGTTTCTGTCCTGCAAGACGTGAGGTGAGCGATGCTCTGCATTCAGAGCAGAGGTTTGAGTTGCAAGGAGGCGCCTGCGGGAGGTAACTCCACGCCTTCCCAGCCATTTGGTTCTTGAGAGCAGCACGAACCCCAGGGTGCTGTAAGAGCAGAGCGATCCTCTGCCGGCTCAGCTCTTCCACCGGATTGCGGTGGCTGCCCAGGCTCTCCTGTCTCTGGGTTAAGAGAGATCTCTGCTGGATCTCTGGCAGGAGACCCTTAGCAATGGTACCTGCCGCTGAGGCCACAGCATCCCTCCTCACGCGCTTCCTCATGCAAGGGCTGAGTGCTGTGAGGGCTCTGTATGTGAATACAGGGCTGTTTCATCCCCGTGCCAGCCCTCAGCTAGGATCTCCACTCAGCCCTTGTGAGGTCTCTCGAGTCCTGGGTTCAGTTCTGGACCCCTCATGATAGAGACTTGGAGACGCTGGGACGGGTCCAGAGCAGAGCCACTGTACTGCTGGGGTGATGTCAGGTGCTGGGCTGGGCTGGAGGAGCTCAGAGGGCTCTGCCAGCCTCACCATTCCCTGACCCTGAATGATCTCCTTTCCCCAAACACCACGGTGTCTGTCAAGGACAGCTACTCCCCATTGCTTTGCACCGGGGCACCCGTTCCTGTGGCAGGAGGGAGCAGAGCTTAGCTGAGCGAAAGCAGCTGATGTTCTAATTATGTCCTTCTACTTCCCTTTTCTTTTAGACTCCGCGTCGGATTAGAAACTTCCTTAGGGGCTGTCACTCTCCTGGAACGGGGTTTGTGTCAAGAAAAGCAGGGACAGGGAAAAATCTTTCCAAAAAAAGTCCCAAAGTCCTGGTTTCATTGGATCTGAATGGGATTGGGCTTCAAAGAAACCAACCAAACCACCCAGCCCCGAAGCAGCCTCTGCAAACGTCTGGGTTTGACATTTTCCTCGCGAAACTCTCTGACCTTTGGGTTCCGAATGGCAGCTTTCACATGGGAAGGGACCTCCACTAAAAGGCAACCGGGTTCAGCAAGAGATCTCTCCTGCAGGGACAGGCTGAGAGAGCTGGGGCTGTTCAGCCTGGAGAAGAGGAGACTCCAGGAGATCTCAGAGCAGCCTTCCAGTCCCTGAAGGGGGCTCCAGGAGAGCTGGGGAGGGGCTGTTTCCAAGGGCTGGGAGGGGTAGGAGCAGGGGGAATGGTTTCCAGCTGGAAGAGGGGAGGNCTGGCCGCTGGGCTGGGCTGGGCTGGAGGAGCTCAGAGGACTTTGCCAGGCTGTCATCCTGTGACTCTGTGGTGCAACCAGGTCTTTCAAACTGTTATCCCTTCTCATCTAAACACAGCCCTACGACCTTTCGTCTTGTTGTTGAGGCCCCACGTTACCGACCTGGGCATCCACCCAGCTCCTTGGAGCTCTTAGCACATCCCTGTCAGTGCTGGAGCTGCTGCCCTTGTCCTCTGAGCTTGCAGGCTAAAAATACCCCGAGTTATGAAGCTACCACATAGCAAAAGCTTTCCTTTCTCCCTGCAGAGTCCATCCCTGTGGGTTGTGTTACCATCCCGCCTCGGATAGCAGGTGCCGTCTGGGATTAACTGGCCTGTGAAACTGGAACCTGCCTGGGGTCAGGGCAAACCCAGCTCAGCCCCCGGACCACAGTCCATGTCGAGGGCAGCTGGGAGACTCAGTGGTGCTCTTCTCAGGTGCCTCCACTGAGGGTTGTTCCATCAGAGGGGTTGGCATCTGTTTTACTTCTCTTCCAGGGTAGTCCAGGCTTAAGGAGTAGTGGTCACTGTCCCCCTCCCTAGCTCCCCTAGTGACTTCCCCCTCACACTCCCCAGCATTCGAGCTCTTTTGTGGTCCCCTGGCTTACTGCTGTCACCCAAACCCACCTTGCTCACCAGGGCCCTCCTTCTTTCCTTCCATACCTTCGCAGGGATAAGAAGGAGCTCGGTGAGGTCCCCTGCCTGCAGTACATGGATAGAGTAGAGGACACTTCTCTCTGCGCAGACTCTACCATCCAGACTCCTGGGCTCTCACTCCTTACCTTGTGGATCCAGTGCAACCTTCCCAGTGCGAGCAGAGCTGCCTTTTATACCTGGGCTTGGGCTCAGCACTGGCTTAGAGTCTGTCCTTGCAGTAGTGGATGGGTAGACAGACAGACAGACAGGTAGACAGGCAGACAGGTAGGTAAGCAAGTAGACAGATAGATAGAGAGAAGGTAGACAGGTAGGTAGGGGGAGAGAGAGAGAGAAAGGTAGATAGATAAGTAGATAGGTAGGTAGGTAGATGGTAGGTAAGTAGATAGATCAATAGATAGGCAGATAGGTAGATAGGTTGATAGATAGGTAGCTAGGTAAGCAGATAGATAGGTAGATAGACAGGTTGATAGGTAGATTGATAGGTAGGTAGGTAGACAGATAGATGATAGATAGATAGATAGATAGANATAGGTAGCTAGGAAGCAGATAGATAGGTAGATAGATTGATAGATAGGTAGCTAGGAAGCAGATAGATAGGTAGATAGACAGGTTGATAGGTAGATTGATAGGTAGGTAGGGAGACAGATAGATGATAGATAGATAGATAGATAGATAGATAGATAGATAGATAGATAGATAGATAGATAGATAGATAGATAGATAGATAGATAGATAGATAGATAGATAGATAGATAGATAGATAGATAGATAGATAGATAGATAGATGTCAATTGATAGATAGGTAGATTGACAGACAGGTAGGTAGGTAGACAGGCAGATAGGTACATAGGTAAATAGATAGGCAGGTGAATTTCAGAACACAGATGTCACCGTAGTACCTTGCTGACACATGGCTTAGGCCTTGTTGCTTCTGCAAACAGGGTGCCGGGAAGGGCTGGGTGGTTTAAGGAGTCTGTGAGGAGGCATGGAGCCCTTCACACCTGGCTCTCTGGTTGAGATGTGACTCCATGAAAGCAGTGCCTGAGGCTGCCTCCCATCAAGACCAGTCTGTTATTTGCTTTTGGTCAGAGATCCCTCGGACACTGCCAGAGCCTTCATCTGAGCTGAGGTTCCCACTGGAACAAACAGATGTGAAAGGAATAGGTGAAAGATGGCTTTTCTTTCTTTCCTTCTCCTAGGTCAGGGCCCAGGCAGACTGGCATCTCACCAAGGGCACCCCTGCACTCCCTCTGCCCTATGCGATGCAGGACCGGGTACCCTGGCTATCCTTGCAGCGCCTCGGGTGTCGACAAGAGCAGAAGCTGTGCAGAGAGCACAGAGCTCACAGTGCACTCCCAAGGATGCCTGGATCATTACGGGATGTAAAGAGAACCTTTTAGAGGTGTCACTCCTACACGGCCGGCTACAGCAGGAGGGCTGTGTGTCACTCACAGCGGGGACTGCCAGCACAACGGCTCATGGTTCTGCTGCCTGTTGGGTGTTATTTGTTTTATGTTGATACTGTCAATGCACTTAAAGAGATGATATATTTTTTCCCATGGCATAAACAAAATGACTTGCATTTTGCATGAGGAGCGATGGTAATGAGAAGACAGGCTTCAAGGGGAAATGACGGCGAGGTTGACAGCAAGGAGAAATAAATCTGCTCAGCTCGGGCTGAGCTGACTGCCGCTTCCTTAAACAAATTAATAAAGTCAAGTCCCCCCCCCTCTTCTAACCTTCTGGGGAGGGGGAGAAGAGGGAATGAGCTGAGCCCTCACAGCGGGCAGCATTTTTAATAG
>VZRI01008060.1:47288-59219 GCA_013397515.1 Upupa epops
TCCAGCACAGAGCAACGGAGAGGATGAAGGGAGGAGAGCAGCTCCCTGATGAGGAAAGGCTGAGGGGGGACCTCATTGCTGTCTCTCAATCTGTGAGGGGTGGGTGTCAGGAGGATGGAGCCAGGCTCTGCTCAAGGGCATCTGGGGACAGGACAAGGGGCACTGGGTGCCAGCTGGAGCAGAGGAGGTTCCCTCTCAATCTCAGCAGGACCTTCTTCCCAGGGAGGGTCCCAGAGCACTGGACCAGGCTGCCCAGGGGGGCTGTGGAGTCTCCTTCTCTGCAGACGTTCCAGCCCTGCCTGGCTGTGTTCCTGTGCCACTGGGTCTGGGGGATCCTGCTGTGGCAGGGGGACTGGACTGGGCGATCAGGTCCCTGCTGATCCCTAAGGATTCTAAGAACACTTCACATTTTCAGCTGAGATTCACCTTCACAGTGGAGAAACTGAGGAGAAGAGAAGGTAAACAATTCATCCGGGAGGACACGCTGCCAGCTGGGGACAGCCCTGCTGGAGTCACACCAGCCAAAGTTATTCTCTCTGAAAGAGCCTTCAGAATAGAGAGAGCAAACTTGATTAGCAGAGCAATATAAACCAAATGAGAACAGCTCCTGAGGGTGAGTCATCCCACTCGGAACCGCTTCCTTCACCACTGTGAGCCATGCTTGAGAAACACAGGAAAGCAGAGAGAGAAGATCTCTCCCCCTGATCTACCAGCTTGTATGCAAAGGCAGTGCTACTGAAGTTATTTATAGAAGCACCTGTCACGCTTGTTCAAGTCAGAGAACCCCAGTGGTTTGGGGCTGAAAGGTGCAAGCTGGGTAGCAGGAAGCCTAGGCGCGCGTACGTGCGCACGCTGAGCGAGCGCGTTCGTCTTCCCAGGCAAAGCTGGAGTCAGCGTAAGGTCGGGGGGGTTAAACTGCTAACACAGAACGAGCTGCCTGTTACACAGTACCCAGCTTCCCTGCTGTCTCAGGTTGACTCTGAGCAGGTTTCTTGCCCGAGGCGCTGGGAAGTTGCTATGGCAATGTGCGAAATGTCTGTGGCTCTGTGAACCGGTATGGCTGGTTTAGAGCTTCCTGTCTCTGCTCCTCCCTCGTTTCGGTCTGTTGTTCCAATAAGACCAATGAAGTTAAGAGCAGCAGCCATCTCACCCTAGGAACATGGTGAATAGAGAGATAGTGGAACCTTGGAGATGAGCAGGAGGGTGAGGTTGGCTGTCAGGAAGCCCTTCTTCAGGGAAAGGGTGCTCAGAGCCTGGACTGGACTGCCCAGGGCAGGGGGGGAGTCCCTGTGTCTGGAGGTGTTGAAGGACAGCCTGGCTGTGGCCCTGAGTGCCCTGGACTGGCTGCTGGGGTGGTGTTAGGTGCTGGTCTGAGTGAGCTCAGACAGCTCTTCCAGCCTCAGTAACTCTGTGATCCCTGAGTAGTGCAGAGTCCGACTTCCCCAGGCGAGCCTGACTGCAGCCAGCACAGGGGCGAGCTGCTCCGAGCTCTTTAAACACTTCCCTTGCACATGTGTTTTGAGAAGAGGAAGTGTCCCAGAATGACAGAGTGCTTTTTGAGGCAAAACCCTTCGAAGCCTTAGCTGCCACTTGCTGTCTAAGCAAGGAATCCATTCCCAGTCTCAACCACCGTGGGACAGAGCGCAGACTGTGCCACGTTCTGATGTCTCAATACAATCTCCACCTGGTATTTCTTACCCTGAGGTGCCAGTTGATAGGGTTCCTAAATCTCTCTGATAATCAGGTCTGGTTTAATCCGCTCTGTGTCATAACCTGCACGAGATCGAAGACAAACAATGGAGCAGCCGAGGTGGATGCCCGTTAACGAGATTTATAGCTATAATTAGCAGCAGAGATAGCAAACAGAATAGGAAAGAATTACAGGCCCGGGCTCTAGGAACAAACAAGGAGCCAAACAAGAAGGGTCTCAAGAAGCAGCTGCAAAAGGATGAGGGGATGCAGCAGCCTGAGACAGGCAGAGACAGAGGAGGCAGGTATACAAGCTGCCTCTCGGGCCAGGCAAGGAGTGGTCCAGCTGGCTTAGCACAAAGAAGATGTCAGGTTTTGATGGAGAGGCTTGGCTTTGCCTTTCCATCCTGAAATGACTCTGGATTCCAGACCTTTTGTCTGAAAGATAAAGCTTCGCTTGGGAAAGCCTGTCCCTGCAAACCTCTTCTGTCTGGGTTACTGATGGCACGGTGAGGGTGGCGCTCTAGGAGGAGAGGGACTGAAATATCCCACAGGAGCCAAGGAAGGACAGTGAAAAACACTTGTCTGTTAGAGATACTGAGCTCGAGAGGAGAACTGCGAGCGTGAAACAGCACGAGGGGAGGGAGCAAACAAAGGGCAAAAACCAACACACACAGGCACACAGGTCAGCAGGGGTTGGAAGGGACCTCCAGGGGGCATCGAGTCCAACCCCCTGCACAAGCAGGATCACAAAACNACTGAGAGCCCTCTGAGCTCCAGCTCACACCCATTGCCCCTTGTCCTGTCACAGGGCAAAAGTGACAAGACATTGGAGAACCACCCAGCATCCAGGGGTGAAAACAAGGCTACAGGGAGTCACAACCATTATCTGGTAGTTCACAGGGATAGCCCCAGCCCTTGGGAGCTCAGCATTAAGGCACCACCACCACGTCAGCAATGGTTACGCTATTGGAGCTGCTGGGAAAAGATGCTGCAGGCTCTTCTCGAGGTCAGCTGGTGATAGGACAGGGGGCACTGGGTGCCAGCTGGAACAGAGGAGGTTCCCTCTCAATCTCAGCAGGACCTTCTTCCCAGGGAGGGTCCCGGAGCACTGGAAGGGGCTGCCCAGGGGGGCTGTGGAGTCTCCTTCTCTGCAGACGTTCCAGCCCCGCCTGGCTGTGCTCCTGTGCCACTGGGTCTGGGGGATCCTGCTGTGGCAGGGGGGTTGGACTGGAGGATCTTTCCAGGTCCCTTCCCATCCCTAAGGATTCTATGATGAGCAAGATAAAACCCCTGGCAGGAGGAGCAGAAATCACAGGCCAGGCCATCTATCTCACTTGAACAAAAGAGCATCACACATTTTGCTTACCCAGACCTCAGGGGAGTGCTCACAGCGCAGGATTACACCTTTTGGGATGAGTCTTCAGAAGATGGCAGGTAGGTCTGTCTGATGGATAAAAACAGGCTGACTCCATAGGGAGCACTTGGCTGCAGATATTGCTAACGCTGGCGTTCTCAGGGCATCCTCAAGTGCACAGGGGGCACAGCACTTGGAAGCTCTGCAGGACTGGATCAGCCTTGCAGAGGGAAGGGGTATGATGTGAGGAGTAACCCTGAGAGACTGACAGACACAGCCTGAGCCCCTCCCTGCTGCCACTCCAGCAGGGCAGGAAGCACCATGGCTACAGGGTTCTTCCACACCTCCAGGCAGGGGGACTCCACCACCTCCCTGGGAAGGCCCTGCCAGTGCCCAACCACTCTGGCTGCAGAGAATCTCTGCCTCAGAGCCAGTCTGACCCTCCCCTGCCTCAGCTGCAGAGCAGTGCCCCTGCTGCTGTCAGCAGGCACCAAGGAGCAGAGGCCAACAGCCACCCCTCCACAGCCTCCCTGCAGGGAGCTGGAGAGGGCAGGGAGGTCCCCCCTCAGCCTCCTCTTCTCCACACTCACCCTGCCCAGCTCCCTCAGCCTCTCCTCACACCACTGGTTCTCTCAACCCCTCCTGAGCTGGGTAGCTCTGCTCTGGACCCATTCCAGCATCTCTGGATCTTTCCTATCATGAGGGGTCCAGAACTGAACCCAGGACTCGAGAGGAGACCTCACAAGGGCTGAGTCCAAGGGCACAAGAACAACCCTTCTTCTGCCCACACTCTTCCTGACCCAGGCCAGGATGCTGTTGGCCTTTTTGGCCACCTGGGCACCCTGCTGGCTCCTATGAAGCCGGCTGTCTGCCAGCACCCCCAGTCCTGTTCTGCTGGGCAGCTCTCACCCCCCAGCCTGCAGCAGAGCCTGGGGCTGTTGTGAAGGAGATGCAGGAAAAAGACCCTATTTCTCTGTGTTTTCTGGTTCTCTTGTCTCTTCCCCTCTGTCCCAAGCTCTGTGCTGTTTGAACAAGCCTGGTTGATGCCTTTGTTGCGAGCACCCTACCCACCAACCGCTCTGGTTGATGCATTTCAGCTACTACCAGCCCAGGAGCAGATGCACAACAGCCTCTTCCCTCTAAACCCAGCAGCTGCTTCCAGAAGCCACCCAGGTGCCCCCATACCCCGGGTTATTTACACATCAACACATCCTCATCCTTCCAAACTGCCTGTGAGAAACTCAGCTTCGGTTTCTACAAGCAGAGAGCTTGCCAAACTCACCCATGGTCGCTCCTTTCTGATGGAGGCAGCAGAGCCTCCTCTGTCCCTGCAGCATCGTGATGCTTCCAGGCTCAGCCCCTAAAGGAGAAGGGCACAGGGGGTGATGTTTATGTAGTGATAGTTAATTGGGTGGGTGGGACTGCTGTCAAAAGAGCCCTCATCACTCAGCACTCATTGAAACTGAAGCGAGCACCTGTTCGTGCTGGTATCCCTGTCAGACTGAGCAAACAACGTCCAGCTGCAGGCTCCAGCCTCCCAGGCTCTGCACAGAGAATCACAGAACCATCAGGGATGGGAAGGGTCCTGGAAAGAGCATCCACTCCACCCCCCCTGCCACAGCAGCATCACCCAGACCAAGTCCAGGCGGGTTTCAATTGTCTCCAGAGAAGGAGACTCCACAAACCCCCTGGGCAGCCCCCTCCAGTGCCCCGTCACCCTCCCTGGGAAGAAGTTATGGAATCACTGAATCAGTCAGGGTTGGAAGGGACCCCAGGATCATCCAGTTCAACCCCCCTGCCATGGGCAGGGACACCCCAGCCTAGAGCAGGCTGGCCAGAGCCTCATCCACCTCCAGGGACAGAACCCCAACCACCTCCCTGGGCAGCCCAGTCCAGGCTCTCCCTACTCTCCCAGTGAAGAGCTTCCTCCTCACACCAGGTCTAAATCCAGGCTCACAGGCTCTGCGCATCCCGTTGCAGGCTCCAGCCACTCAGGCTTTGCCTAAGGAGCTGATCACCAGCCCTGGCCCCCACGGGTGACCGACTGAGAACGGGCCACAGCTTGTCCTTTTGTTGGTGTTAATCGATGCCAGGCTGGGGAAAGGAAGGAAGGAACCATCCCTGGAGGTGTTGAAGGACAGCCTGGCTGTGGCCCTGAGTGCCCTGGGGTGGCTGCTGGGGTGATGTCAGGTGCTGGGCTGGGCTGGAGGAGCTCAGAGGGCTCTGCCAGCCTCAATCACTCTGTGAAGTCTTTTTAGAGGATGAGACTGTGCCAGACGCTGTGCCACGCATCACTGAACAGCCTGGAGAGCCCACACCGCACCAGTGAGCTCAGCAGGTGGTGAGGAGCGGGGACACAGAGCACCCCTCTGCAGCTCCAGGAGCTGGCACCCACCCTGTGGTGGCAGGGAAGCACCCTACACGCAACAGAGGAGTCACCAGAGAGGCTTCAGCACCCTCCATTCTTTCTCACCCCTCTCCTCACTTTCACCACCAGCTCTGAACATCCCTGACAGCCCCAACCGGACGCTCCTGCCCCAGCAAAGTCCCACTCTGCAGGTGAGAGAATCAAACTTAACCAGAGCCCGAGAGCTCTGCTTATTAATCAACCAGACAGTTCACGTCTGAGAGACAGAAGGGCACCGCTCCCAGGGGGAGAAGACGCTGCTGCTGCTGGGGAGCTGTCTTCCACCATCTGTCCCTGTGAAGCCCGGGAGCGGGGATGATCTCTGCACAGATGTACAACACGCGACGGTCTGTTGGCTGGGGGGGTCTTTGTACTGCACGCAGCCTGAGGAGTGCAGAGCACAGAGAGGTTTCCCTCGCCGCCGATAGAGATGTCAGCAGACAGAGCGTGTCACCTCAGCCAGATCGCGCAGCAGCCACCAGCAGAGCTGCTTCACCTTTGTTCTCTGGGTGTTTGCATCGGTGAGGGTGAAGTTGAGCTGCTACGCGTGAGAGAGGCACCCGCTATGCGAGCTGTGTTGGTTGCCCTGATGGAAATCCCTAACCGATGGCCAAGGGGGTCACTGAGCTCTGCCTGACCTGAAGAGGATGCTGTGGGGTGTAGGTGAGAGAAGCCGGAGCGACTGAAGCAGCACTAACAGCTCACTGACGTGGAACAGCATTGAATGTGCTCGGCAGTGAATTCTGAGTGACTCCAGTCCTGGGGCAGTGCTGGGTGCAGAGGAGCAGCGAGGCTGGGGAAGGGACTGGAGGGAGAGGCTGATGGGGAGAGGCTGAGGGAGCTGGGGGGTTCAGCCTGGAGGAGAGGAGACTCAGGGGGGACCTTCTCCCTCTCTCCAGCTCCCTGAAGGGAGGTTGCAGTCAGGGGGGTGGAGTTGCCATCCCTGGAGGGGCTCAAAGAACATGAGGATGTGGCCCTGGGGAAGAGGGTTTAGCAGGCAGGGTAGGGTTGGGTGGATGGTTGGGCTTGGTGACCTTGTAGATCTCTTCCAACCTGAATGATTCCAGGATTCAATTCCTCTGCCTTCACATGGATAATGATAGAACAAGGCTGACTGCATGAGGTTCTCTACACAGAGAGGAGCTCTGACTGGGTAAAGATGGGACTTTCAACCAGGGCTACATAGCCACAGAATCAGCCGGTCTCTGCAGCAGGCAAAGGCACCATCCCTGCTTTCCCACAGTTGAGATGGTGCCAGTTACCCCATCTGAATTTAATCTGCATCAATAACCATGACCTGGCTCCTCTCTAGTGCCCACAGAGTGAGGGGCAGCTATAGAATCAGAGAATCATTAAGTCTGGAAAGGGCCTCCAGCATCACCCAGTCCAGCCCTCATCCCAGCAGCTCCCCAACCCCCAGACCATGGCCTCAAGGGCTCTGGCTACTCGGTTGTTAACCCCCTCCAGGGATGGGGACTGCACCCCCTCCCTGGGCAGCCTGGGCCAGTGCCCAACCACTCTCTCAGCACAGAGCTGCTTCCTCAGACCCAGTCTAACCCTGGCTGTGGCCCTGAGTGCCCTGCTCTGGCCGCTGGGGTGATGTCAGGTGCTGGGCTGGGCTGGAGGAGCTCAGAGGGCTCTGCCAGCCTCAGTGACCCTGGGATTTTGACAACACTGTGTTAGCATGAGAGCACCCCAGCTCCCAGTAGAGGATGACCCTTGCAGCTCTGCAGAGCAGTTGTGCTGGGCTCAATCAGCTCTTCATCTGACAAACAGAGTGAGAATTCATCCAAATTCCTAGCTCTGCTAGGAAAAAGCAATTAGAGGAGGACATGCAGGCACGGCTGTGACTCACCAAGGCGAGATGAGACAGAGGAAACTCCAGCCAAGTAGTTAAAACAAAAAGTTAAGAAGCTGAGAGTGGTAAAAGGAGAAGAGATAATGATCCGTCTGCTAGGATGAGCTGGCCTAACAATCACTGGGAAACTGCATGAGCTCCAACAGAGGATCAAACCGACAAATGAATTCATACCCGGATAGGCTGGGGACTGAGCTGTGGAGGAGAAAGGCACCTGGGGGTCCCAGTGGCCAGCAGGGTGACTCTGAGCCAGCAATGGGCTCTGGAGGCCAAGAGGGCCAACAGCATCCTGGGGGGGATCAGAAGGGGGGTGGTTAGCAGAGTGAGAGAGGGTCTTCTCCCCCTCTGCTCTGCACTGGTGAGACTGCATCTGGAGTGCTGTGTCCAGTGCTGGGCCCCTCAGCTCCAGAAGGACACAGAGCTGCTGGAGGGTGTCCAGCGTAGAGCAACAAAGATGATGAAGGAAGGAGAGCAGCTCCCTGATGAGGAAAGGCTGAGGGAGCTGGGGCTCTGGAGCTGGGAGAAGAGGAGGCTGAGGGGGGACCTCATTCCTGTCTCTCAATCTGTGAGGGGTGGGTGTCAGGAGGATGGAGCCAGGCTCTGCTCAAGGGCATCTGGGGACAGGACAAGGGGCACTGGGTGCCAGCTGGAACAGAGGAGGTTCCCTACCAATCGTAGCCATCTGAGAGCCACCTGCAGAAGCAGTTTTGGACTGGGGGAATGCAGGAATAAACAACCCAGACTCAGTTTAGCTTCACACCCTTGACATTCATTTACAACTCTCGCTGAAGGAGCTTGAAAGTGAAGTCCATTAGTTTATTTTAGCGAACAGATGAATGCAGTGATGATCTTTTAATTGTTATGCAATTGAGGTTGGCTGTCAGGAAGCCCTTCCCAGGGAAAGGGTGCTCAGAGCCTGGACTGGACTGCCCAGGGCAGGGGGGGAGTCCCCGTGTCTGGAGGTGTTGAAGGACAGCCTGGCTGTGGCCCTGAGTGCCCTGCTCTGGCTGCTGGGGTGCTGTTGGGTGCTGGGCTGGGCTGGAGGAGCTCAGAGGGTTTTCCAGCCTCAATCATTCTGTGATCCCATAATAATTTTCCCTACAAAATGAGAGGGCAATTTAGCCTGATTCCTCACAGAGCCCCTCCTCTGCTCTCCCCCGAGTCTGAACCCAGCAGCTGCTTCCTCCCCAGACTGGAGGCAGACTCACATCGTGGTTGCTCTAAAGATGTTTACACAGATAATCAAATTTGTTGGGAGTGTTTATATAATCGAGTATGTTAGGAAGATAAATGACAGCAGCAGGAGGAGGAGGAGGGGGGAAAGGACAGGATGCTGTTTCAGGGCTGGCCCAGCCCCGTGTAAAACCACGCAGGATCTGGCACCGTGCTCAGCAGGTGACCCAAGCACCCAAAGCCCCTCCTCACCCCTGAATTCATCTCTTGGGACTCAGCTGAGCTGTTAGCAGGGGATTGCAGTGCTGCTCCCTCCACTAGCAGGTCCCACAGCAGTGGTCCCTGGTGCTCTCAAGTGCATGAAGATCTCTGTTAGCTCTGAGAGGAGAGACAGCTGGTCAGCAACTGGATGCTGTACTATTTGGGGGCTGTAAGGAGGGCTCTCTGTACTGCAGCCAGATGCTGTGGCTTAGTTATACGTTAGGATCACGAGCTACAGGGAGAGAAAGATGACCTCCAGCTTTGTCATTAGCCCCCCATCCTTCTTCCTTCCGATTCCATTTGATTTAGATCATGAATGTGTTCCTTTTTACCCACACTCAGTTGTTTCCCAGTGGTTTTCATCCTCTCTTCCCCACTGCCACAAGGATGTGCAGCTTTGCAGGCGAAGAGAAGGCATCTTCAGTTGCAGCTAACAGCAGGAAAAGCCTGTGTGGGCTCATCTTTCCCCTTCCCGACCAAGCAGAGCTGACAGGAGTCGTGAATCATCCCACACCTCTGCGTGGCTCTGCCTAACCTACCTGGGTCGGAGGCAGGGCGCTGAGTTTGGCTCTTGTTCTACGGGGGCAACAGAGAACGGGAGGTAAAGGGCAGCGACGTGAAAAAGCAAAGGGGAGAGGTTTCAAAGGAGGGCAGGAGGCTCTCAGACAGAGAGGGACTCTGAATGAAAAGGAACAGGGCTTGGCATCGTCCTTCTTATGAGACATGGATGGACTCGGGGCGCTGCGATGAGTTACGGAGGGTGCTGTGGCCTGTGTGTGCCAACAGCCACCAGACAGGTGCCACACAGACAGGGTCTGTGCTCTCAGCACTTGCACGTCCTTCAGCAAACCCAGCCTGAAGAACCCCAGGCACTTTCACACTTGTTTCTGCAGCTGGGAGCAGCACACGACGAGAGGAGCCGCTCAGGCACACGGGCAGGGGGGTTGGAACCGGATGNCTGGATAGGTTTGAACGTTGTTGAGATGACTTTCAGAAGCAAAAGTTGAGATGACTTTCAGAAGCAAAAGATCAAGAGACTCTTGATCAAGGCCATCTAGGAGAGGCAGAAAGAGCAGCAGAGGTGATGGAGCATCAAGCTAATGGAGGAAAACCTTTCCTGCCTTGTGTCAGACCCTTGTTTCTTGGTGGTGGGAAAGAAAGGACTGAGAGATAGGAGCACCTCTCGTTTAAAGCCAGGTAACATCCCCTGAGCTTCTGACACAGGGTTGATTTGGGCTGTCTGAGGATGAAACTCAACTGTCGCCCGAGTGCTCCTCCTTTACCTACAGTTCTCTACGAGGGAGAGCAATAGCTGAGCGGATCGGGTGGGTAAATGCCAAGCAAGGTGCTGGATTACAGCAGCAAGGGGATCTAGGGGAGCAGGGAGCCTCTTGGTTGTCTGAGTCACACAGAACACTGGGGGAAGATAACAGGCGGGTGCAGACGAAGAACTCACCGGATTGCTTTGGCTGAGCCTCACAGGACAGACTGCTCACCAGAGCTTCCAGTGCTGCTCAACGAAAAGGCTCCCCCGAGGCAGCATCAGTGGGCAAGCAGGACGGTGGCGTATTCCTCGCTAGAGGTTCAGGGATCACACTGAGATGCAGAGTTAACAGCAGCAGGACTACCCTGCCTCTCTCTGTTCTCGTTGCTCCTCTGCACCAGCTCCAGCCCCTCAATCTCCTTCTTGAAGTGAGGAGCCCAGAATTGCCCCAGGACTTGAGGGGAGGCTTCACCAGTGCCCCATACAGAGGGAGAATGACACCCCTACTCCTGCTACAGGACCTGAAGGTGCCCACCAGCCTCATTTAAGGCAGCATACAATCCCTTCTGATTTCCTTCACCAGCACAGTCCTCCGGACCTTCAGCGACTGCCACTTTCCTCAAACAACCTCCACAAAGCCCTCCCTGCCTCCCTGGGAGAAGCAGTGTTTCGGAAGCACTGCAGGGAATGACAGGACTCTGGAAAAGGCTGGTCCCAGCAGGGCAAGTGCAGCATCACCATGCAGGGCAGAGGAGACGGCTGCAGTTAAGCTCTTTATACCAGCACCCACTCCTCACCGGTGTTGTGTCTTCAAACCTGCCTCTCCCAGCTGGCTTTATTTAGCTCTAGAGGACTCACTCCAGCAGGCAGCAGTGCAGTGCACAGGCACTTCCCTCGGGGCACAGAGAGCGAGGCAACAGCAGCTCCAGACCTGGGACTGGCAAATCACAGCAGCTGAAGACTGCGGCGCTGATGGGGACTCTCCTACACGGAGCAGTGCAGTGCTTGGGAGGCTCCCACTGGAGCTTTCTCCTTTCCTCTGCTCAAAGTCGCATGGCTACCGACACAGCGCAGTCCCCTGGGGAAGCCCAGCAAGCGTCTCTGTTGTTCCTGGGTTTATTGGCATGCACACTAATTACTCAAGCAGTAATTGCAGCGCCTCGCAGTACTCATTACAACGACAGCAAGGATGCAGCAGTGTTTTCCCCTCCTGACGTGACCTGCAAGGGAACATAAACCCCATAAACCCCCCCCTCCCCTCCCCGAGAACTCAATTCCAGTTGTTAAGTCCCGCATCCTTCATCAGAGTGGTTTTTCCACGGGGTCACAGCCTGGGTCTGTGGTTGAGCTTGCCATGGCTCATCTAGCTCTCGGCGTGAGCTTCAAGCCCTTTCCACGGCTCGGGTAGCAGAGGAACACGAGGCCCTCTCCAGGCTCTACCCTGGGCTGAGGGGAAGGCTCCCAGGCACACAATGCACTCATCAGCCCGAACCCTACCCTGTAGCTCGTTTATTTCAGAGCCAGCAGGATTGAAACCTGCGAGAAGCTGAGCTTCTCTTCTCAATGCTGATCCCCTGCCAAGCAAGGAAGTGGAAGTGATGAGAACATTAGGCTGCGAAACCACAGAGCTAGACTCGACTGCAGACTTAGCAGGGATAAAACCCATTCTGCCTGCTGCAAAGCGACGGCTTCGAGCAGATACTCAAACAGCAGGGCTGAAACTGCTTCTCCTCCTCACACTCCTCAGCCCCCTGCAACGCTGGCAGCCCGGGGCTGGGATGGGGGCACCCTCTGCTGCATTAAAAACTGCCTGGATGACTGAGCACAGACAGTGGTTGGGAATGGTGCCCGGCGAGCAGGGGTGTCCTCCACGGATCAGAGCTGGGCCCGGTTCTATTCAGCATCTTTAGTGATGGCCTGGA